>JBAKGM010000326.1:13267907-13290912 GCA_037177215.1 Asparagus racemosus | reverse complement strand
TTGGAGGTGTATTTTCTGGATTTCGAAATCGGAGATATCAACTCGGATTTGGGTCTCAACTTTATAGATTTGAAATCTATAAAATAAATTCCTAATCCTAATCCTAATCCTTTTTTTTTTTTTAAGCAAACAGCCCCTTAGCATCTTTCTGTCGGAGGAAGAAGCAACCATAAAAAACGTTGAAAATCACGTGAGAAATACAGGGAGAGAGAATAAATTAAGTTTTGGATTGAAGAAAGTTTGACGGTCTGGACCCCTATTTGAAGGAATCTTTGGTCAGGGTCTATTACCGAATCCAATTACGGGCTCATTTAAGATGACGTTAAAGAAAACGAGGTAAAATTTTAACGTGATAAGTATTATCCCATATAAGCTAATGGGGAAAAAAGTTCTACATTCCCGTGTTTGTGTAACCTATCATAAAAAGATAAAATTGAATCTCAGACAGATCTTTTCTGCTCTCAACTCAAAATTTGAAAACTACAAAAAGTCCTATAACAGTATTTTACTTACAAACAACTCTGCTAGAAAAATATTACAATTAAAAAAATCCCCCTGCATATTAGAAACTACAAACAGTGTCTTGCAAACATTAGAAAATTACCGACAACCTCCCGAACAGTTCTAAAATTATAGAAAACACCCTCACTAATATAAAAATTACAAATATACCCTGAAAAATTCACAACTTACAAATAGCACTACAACAACATCTTAAATAATTTGGAATTTGAAGGAAAAATTCCTGAAAATTTTTAAACTTGCAATAAAAACCCCTCAAATTTGAAATTCACAAAAGAACCCTACAAATTTCAAAACTTACAAACATTACACTAAAAATTTAGCAATTTCGAAGAGTCTCCTAAAATTTTAAAATTTGTAGAAAACACCTTGAAAGTTTAAAAAATTATAAGAAACACCATCAAAAATTCAAATTTTATAAAAAAATACCATGGAACCTGAAAATTTTAGGAATTACAGAGTGACCCCTAAAAATTTTGGGACATGCAAAAAAACCTTGAAAGTTTCAAAAATAGGAAAACACCCTATAAAAATTAGACGTATTTGCAATGTTTTAAATTTTAAGGTGTTTCATGAAAAGTTCAAATTTATAGATTTTTTACTTTGTTTGTGTAAGTTTTGAAATTTTTTTGGGTGTGTTTTAAATTTTAAATTTTATGTGTGTTTGTTTTAACTTTCGAGGTGTGTTTTTGCAAATCCCACAATTTTTAGGGGTTGTTAGTAATTCCTAGAGTTTCAGTATAGTGTTTCTAGGTTTGAAAATTTTAGGATGTCTTTGTATAAATATTGAATTTTAAGGTGTTTCTTGCAATTTTTTAAAACTTTTAGGATGTTTTCTGCAAATTTTAAAGTTGTCAATGGTTGTTGTAATTTCTAAACTTTCATGTAATGTTTGTAAGTTTTGAAATTTACTGTGTACTTTTGTAAATTTTGATGTTTTTCTTTAATTTTTAAAACTTTCAAGGTGTTTTTTGCTAACTCCAAATTTTCAGAGGTTGCTCGTAAGTTCTGAATTTTTAAGGGCATAATTATAAGTTTTGAAACTTTTTAAGGGGTAATTTGTTATTCCACATGGTTAAATGAATCAAGACTAAACTTTTCACCCATTGTTATCCTACTCCATCACTTGGTTAAAAGTTTAACCTCAATATGGAGTTAAACTTTAACCCCGGTGAAATTTTAATGGGATACCAAATATGGATAAAGTCGAGAAACTTTCTAAGGATTTAAGTTTAACCCTCTTTATCCTTTACCAAATAAGTCCTTACTTTATTGGATATATCTCAAAACTAGAACTAAGATTGTTTTGAGAATAATTAGAAAAGAATTGTTCACAGAGAAAAATAGATATTCAAGTGGAACTAGGACTCCAAATAGTAAGTACGTGAACGTCAATTGTTGTACCATATATATTATGCGGCTGTAATTCCTTTTCTAGTGCACTGTATTTTTTTTGATCAGTTTTATGAGCTATGTATAGTTCCTCTTATATCGATCAACTATTTTATTTAAGCGGTTTTTTTATTAGTCCGTTGAATCTTCAATATTTAAAAAAATTACTTCTAGCCCCCTTGGTTTAAGAAATCGTGTCTTTCTTCACAAGGACAAAGTCAAAGGGCCTTCCCTCTCTTGGACCAAAAGATCCATGCATCCACTTCAAAAAAATAAAAAAATTACAATGAGACTCTTAAAATCTGAAAATTACAAACCATAGGAAAATTCCAATATTACAAATAACCTCTTAGTGGTTGTTTGTAACTTTTAAATTTTAATAGTTATTTGTTATTTTCATATTTTCCAAGGGTTTCTTATAATTTCAAATTTTTCATAAGGATTCTTGTAATTTATATTTTTCACAGGGATGTTTATAATTTTCAGATTTTTCGGAGGGGATGTTTGTAATTTCCTAATCTTAAGAGGATTTTTGCAATGCTGAGATTTTGTAAGGGGTTGTTAGCAATTTTAGATTTTCAATGTATTCATTGTAATTTTTGAATCCTAAGGGGTTGTTTGCAATTTCAGATTTCTTGGTAGGTGATTTATAATTTTTTATTTTACTAGGAGTTGTTTGTAATTTTATATTTCTAGGTGATTGTTTATATTTTTTGGATTTCTTAGGGGGCTCTTTGTGAATTTTATTTTAATTTGGGTTCATTTTGTAATTTTAGATTTTTTTTTCAAATTTAGGATGGGGAATTAGCAAATATCTATTTTTTAGGGGGTAATTTGCAAATATGGATGATTTTTATGCTAAAAAACCCTTTATTCTTACTCTTGTGGACCTTGAGGATATTTCCGTCTAAATAAAATTATGAAATAACATGATTATGACGGTTAAGTGAAAAAAAAAATCAAAACGTTTTGAAAGTTCTGTTAATATCCCTATCTTCTTAGGAGTTTAGTAAGAGTTTCCAAGTTTCGATGGTTAAGTTGATAAGGCAGAAACTTACTAGGGGTTCCGTGAAAATTACCCTAGGCTTGCATTGATGTTGGCTGTCTTTAGTCTGACTTAACGATAAACAATAAAATTAGTCTGATCTTAATTGATATCTGAAGTTGCTAATCCTACTTTCAAACACAACTGGTATAAAATTAGTCCAGAATCCATAATGATTCAATTCTAATTACAGGTAATGAACAATTTAAATATAAAGATCCAAACACTTAAAATGATCGAAAATCTTCATTAGGCTTTGCATGAACAAGAAGCCCGTTAGTAATTAATTGCTTGCAATCTCCCAAATTTTTCATCTTAAGCGACATAAAATCTATGCACGTGGATCAGTTTAAACTTTTAATGCAGGCAGGAGATCGATGCGTTCATGGACTTCAGGTTTGTTACATTTATGATAATGGAGATAGATAGACTGATATTACATAATACACCTTACTAATTTCTCTTCATTAATCCGACGTAACAAGTACTAGTTGACAATCAGATACTTCAATCCTTTGCAAATATCTTCACAGAATGAATAGAATACTTACAAGGAAAAAGAAATTACGAGTAAACCCGGTAAATAAAACACGAAGAATAAACAAAGAACCTGCAGTCTTTTTCGACAATTAGAAAACTGCCATCCCGTAGTTACCACATTTCTTCTACGTACATGAATAATAATGGAAAGGTAAATATGTTAAAGGAGCGTCAGAAGAGGAAAACAGAAGCTAAGAGCATCGAAACGTATGCCGTCAAATCGACAGGAATGGCCAGCCCACCTCCGTGGCTAGTTGCCACAATGTTCTCACTTGAACTACCTGCAACAAAATCTCAGTATGAGCATACCATATATTAATTAGAGTATCAGATGCATACGAGAAAGCTAAATTATGTACGGTGTCAGATACTTCAGTACCTGTAATATTTTTCCCACAGGACACCTGAAAGATTGCCCTCACTCCTTGAAACATACCGGCGTTGTAGAATGGAAAGTTTGTGAAAATTCCATCCAAGCAGTTCACCATCAGCATCGCATGCCCATAACAAGGCCCTTGACAGAAAGTAGAGTTCGGGTTTAAATTTCCATTAGCAAGCATCGCTGCCGATGATATACAGTTCATAATAACCTGTCAATATACGTAATTAATATAATTGAGATTATGTTCTTTACAGGGATAGAATGGAGATGGCTATGCTTACGGTCTTGTTATCAAAACAAAGTGCGGCGTTGGCGACGATTTGGACCGAGTCTTGTTGTTGGGCAGATTGTCCTGCAACATTTTAAGAATAAAGTTGTGCTGATTAATTTTTTATTTGTGCAAGTATGAAGTTTGTTTGAGAGAGAGAGAGAGAGAGAGAGAGAGAGGCAATACAGACCTTTGCAGAAAGATGTGGCTAGTGTGAGCATAGCTATGGCAAAGCAAAAATGCTTGACATTGAGAAATGGAGCCATAGTATTTGATTTTATCAAATTAATGAGATTGTTGGAAAGTTCTCAGTGTTGGTTCTGTTCCGCAAGAAAGGAGGTATTTATAACATCAAACACTTCCAGTTTTACTTGAATAGTAAAATGAATACACTGATGTCACAATATAATTATTTCCTCTAATAACTAAGACATAAGTCACATTCACATACTTGACTAATTAAACACCATTGCATCATGCGAACTTGAGCATACCTGTGTATGCAATCTAATGTACAAATTTGTTAGGTGGTGTTGAAATGCAATGCACAATTTTTATTGGGAACTGTCTTGGAGACCAAAAGTTAGCTTTGGTGGTTATTGGGGAAGAGGTAGTTGTTCAACAATCACCAACTCCTCACTTGTTTCACGACATTTTCTCTCTGAAATGGCATGAACTAAATTCTTAGCTTGGTACAATGCTTTGACTCTTTGGGTCATACTAACAGTCCTTTGCCCTTTTGAGCAATTTCATGCATTTAATAGTGGAAATTGTGTTTAGGCCCCCGGGAATTTTCAACCTCTTTCCCTCCTTAATTTCTCCATTTCTTTTACGCCCTTGAGTGAATGATTCACCCTCTCTCTAACCTTTTTGTATTCCAAATGCAAAAACTGCTGCGAAATATTAGAATGCTCTCAGTCTTATACATTCATGCAAGGAGATCCTACAGATATTAAAGTGATAATAATTGATTCATGGACCCAAAACAAATCGAGAAAAGGAACGAGGACAAAAGAATCTCAGAAATTAGTTCAGGGGTTTAAACACAACTATTCCTTCGTAATTACATGAAAGTGTCCATCACTTCACAGAATTTTATAATATTGTCTAGGTGAAGCCAAGGCAACAAACTTAATTTAGTTATTAATTTCTATGAAGTGCATATTATATGCAAATCATTAATGGGTTTGGATTCTTCTAGTTGTGGAACTTTCCTTGACTCCCTCTGTCAACAACCTGACCTGTTTATGTACTTGATTTGATGAGTCATTAATTAAACATTTCTGTTGAACTTTGTGGTACTAATTTTCTTAGGTTGTCATAGATTCTGTGGACCAGATGATGATTCAGGTTAGATGTTTTGGCTCATCTACTTGGACCCTCTCTAGTTAAAGCTCGTGAGTTGTGCCCTCCAGCATATTTATTCTATTCTTCAATTGTTTTGAATTTGAGTGCAAATCCAAGCATTTAGTTTATAAATATGTTCGAGTATAGAAATATGTAATAGTTTAATGGGTTTTACTCATCGTGGCCATTTCTTATTCTTTTGGTTCTATTATTCTCACAGAAACTAGCGACTAGGTCGTGATATTCCCTTAGAATTAAAATCGTTGTGAAATTGACGTGGAGGAACACAATTTTGCAAGTTCTAGCAATTTTCTTTTGAGAAGAAGAAGACAAACATAAAAAACATTCAAATATTTACTATAAGCAAGAGCAGTATATTAGAGTTAGTGTTGTGACCTATTCGATCTGGTAGTGCAATGTAAGGGCCTATTTGGCAAATGAATAAAATAGGTTTTAAGCGGAACAAATTTGGCCCAAGTATTTAGCCCTAGTTTGGCAATAAACAAACCTGGACTAAAGCAGTGCTCTTTTTGGCCATTTTTACCTCATAACTGAGCCAGAGTTAAACCAATACCCCATTGGTATGAAAAAGAACCAGATAACTCTGACACAAAAATCAAGGGGAAAAAAAGGAAAAATAGGTAAACTATCAAAGTTGCTATCTTCCATATATTATAAGTTTACCAAAAAAGAAATAGTTCTAAACTAGTTTTCTTTAGAAGTTAACCAAACTTGGTTCACCTCAAAGCTAGTTCACATAGAAACTAGTTTAGCCAAATTAAGCCTATGTGAAACTGGATCAAAACTAAACTTGGTTAGTTTCTAAGTTCTGTAGGAATTAGAATAGTTTTGAAAGTAGAGGGGGTTATTTGTGTGTGACGGTGACACATTACTCAAGTAAAACATGGATTCAAAAATTAGATTTTATGCACAAAACTCAAGAATTAGATGTGTATTATGTAATTCATAGAAAATTATATTGCATTTATCTCATTTAACTGATGACAGATATTTTAAACATATATAACTTCTATATTTTGCTTTCGAGTAAGGATAGATAGATAAATTGAAAAGTGGCTGTTTAAACCTTTTTTTAATTTATGTGTTATTGTCATTTATGAGTATTTCCAATAGTCCAATGAAATTTAGTATAGTCTGTAAATTTTAAGAAAATTTTGTTTGATTTAAAAAGTTCATGTTGAGATTATAGTATAACATCGATGTGGTTAATTAGAAAAAGTGATAGAACTAAATTAAGACTTGGGGCCAATACCTGATAGCTATACCTTTTAAATTAAAATTGGTTACAAATGGATATTCATATGTGAGTTTAGTCCCACATTTTATAAGACTAGATTTTATGCATGTGCAATGCACATGGTTAAATATCATGAATAAGTATTTTTTGTTTATTTTCTTACTAAAATTTATTTCTCGGTTACACTTTGATAGTTTTTGCTCGCTTATGTCTCTAAACTTCAGCATTGCGGTTATTTATTTTCTTTAATATTTGTTTGAATAGGCTACACCCAATTTAAATTTTCATATTGATAATTGAGTTGTCCGGAAACAAATGTAATATGAATCTAATTTGAAACCAAGCTTGACCTGAGAAAGTATAGCGTTGCAAAATGAAAACACTTGAAAAAATAGCATTATGAAAGGAAGACGAATAATAAAGCTAATAAGCCAAGATGATTGATTTAAAATGGGCTAAAATGACAGAAAAGAGTTTATGAAAAAAATCATAAACTAAGGATTAATGATTACTCTAATACACTTTTATATGATAAAAGCATCCACATAAGCATATAAAAATCCTAAAAATGTTTATAAAAGTCCCTTCTAAAGATTCCTAACTTTACTCAAAAAATATTCTTTAATAATTCAGAAAACATTGTCTTTTATTCTTTCTTTCTTTCTTTCTTTCTTTCTTTTTTTTTTAGCCAAGATCAATCATTCCTCATCTTTATCTTTTTTTGGGGCAATTCTAGAGTAGCGTCTTCATTATATATATTGATTGTGACATTAGACTGTAGCTAAATTTCTCATGTTGTTATCTTTTCCTGGGCTCATTCATCTTTTGTTTTCTCATCTAACTTCACAAAGAAGTTGAATATATTTCCGATATTCAACACAAACTTCTGAAAATATAGACTTTGATTTTTTCCTATTTCAATGAGAGCAAAGGATAATTTCATATATATGAAAATTTTTTGTTTTCTTGATTTATTACTATATGAAATTTTTTTGTGTTCTTGATTTATTACTTAAATAAGGCTACGAGTTACCTCTTTTTTCTCTGCGATGATTCTTCTGTTGTGAATTGAATAAGAGTTTCTATTATGTCAATAATGTTACATTTGCTCTGTTGATATTATTTTCCACTAGGATTTAAACTAAATACCTGTATTTTTCATTATCAATTTGCTTTAGATTATAATGTTAATATTTTAATATGTTTATTTCATTAAAAAAAAGGGATATTACTTAAGTTTGGTACTACGTTATCGGCGATTCTACAATATTTATCATTTGGACACTCATTATTTATATCATGTCCACCTTCTTGTTGCAGTCGTTGCAAGCATAGAAGCACGGCTCAACTATATTGTAAATGGTGGTTGTTTTTTCCTTAAAGGTGCAATAGCATGTTTGTATATTGGTAAATTATTATTAGGTTTAATTGTATGAATTAGAGTAGGTCTTCTAAGACCATACCTCTTTCGAATGTTGTGATGGTTGCATATGTTAGTAATTTGAATTTCTGTTACATTTATAAAGAGTCTTAATGGATATGTTTTTGTCTTGGTAGCTTGTTCTGAATGAGCCCTACATATTAGCATTAAAATATAATATTTTTTCTTTATTATGTTATATAGATATTTGCTTGGTTTACTTACTATTCTCTTATTTTTCGGTAAGTTGTATCTTTGGGCTGATATATATTATTGACGCAATTTACGATAACATGCATATCTCCTCTACAATTTTGGGAAAGATATAAGGTGACTTTTATATTTAGTGGTATTTAATAAGAATTTTAGTACTGAAATATGTTGTCTTCCTATTTAAAGATCTTGAAGTCTAATTGTGGTATTATATCATTATCTTTGATCATGCTTTCAAGAATTGATCCTTTGTTATTAGTCATATCCCCAAATAAAGACACACGCAGCGTCATGACACTACATAGGAAAAGAAAAAGGGTGATTTTATATTTTTTGCTTACGCAGACATACTAATTTTTCTTGTATCTTTCATAAAGAATGTTTCTTTGATTGGGACAAAGTTGTTCAGTATGATCTTCAAGGAGAACTCAGTCGATACTTCTTTGATACATATGTTTTATGTTAATATCAATTGAAGTGATTTATAGACATTTCCAAATTTTCGGTTTATTTCCTTCATTTTTTCTATTTGAATTGGAAACAACTTGATTCTTTTAAATGATATTCTCTAAACTTTCTAATAGTTTATACATATATAAATATTTTTATTTTTTATCCTATAAATACTATTAACATCAGAGATCAATGTTTATAAATTATAATCAGTAAATACTAAGCTATTATATTATAGTCTTTTATCAGTCTTTTGTGTTTTAATCTTCAATCAATTAATGGTACTTATGTATTTTTGCTACTCCAACTTATTAGTATATTTATATGCAGTTACTTTAATTTATACATTGACATTAATTTTTAACCTATCATATATTTTTTAAAAAAATTTCCTTAACTGGATGTTTTTAATTTGTTGTTATTGTTAGTTTTTAATAGCATCAACTTAGATTACTTTTATATTCTGAAAAGAGATAGTAAACCTTAAATTGGAAGTTAAATTCATATATCTTAATGAAAGAATATCAAATGTTACTCTTTCTTTGCCAAGTTCTGAAATTTTAGCTTTTTTGTGAGTTTCAACTTTTGAGGGTATGTTCTGCAATTTTTAAAACTTGGGGGTGTTTTTTAAAAAAATTTTATTTTATGTTGAGTGCTTGTAATTTCCATGTTTCATATGCTGGTGCTAAGTTTTCAAATGTCAAGCTATTTCTTAGAACTTTGAAATTTTGACGGTGCTTTTTGCAATTATTTAAACTTTGACTTGTATTGTTGTAAATTTTAAATTTTTAGTGGTCTGCTGATAATTTTTAGATTTGATGTGTACTGATTATAATCTTTAAAATTTTACGGTTTTTTATGATTTTTAACTTTTTAGGGAGTTTTTTGTAATTTTTGTAATTTTGATGTTATTTTTGCGAAATTTAAGTTTTTAGGTGCCTAATGGTAATCCATTGAATTCATCTATCTTTGTTTACAAGTTTTAAAATTTTAGAGTTTCAATGCTTTTTTATTATTTGAACTTTTGAGGGTGTTTCTACAATTCTTGAAATATTGAGGGTGTTTTTTAAAAAATTTAAATTCTTCGGAGGTTGCTTTTAATTTCCAGATTTCATGTTGAAATGTCAAGGTGTTTTGTGTAATTTTCAACTTTTGAGGGTATTTTGTGTACTTTTTAAAACTTTTTTGCCTTTTTTTTGTAATACTTCATCTATTATATAGTACGTTAGCTACGTGTGATTTCTTTACCTTAACAAACTAATACCGTGAAGCTGTTTCATGTATGTTATTAATCTTTTTTTTTTATTATTAGTTAAGCTATAGGTAGTTCACATGGTGTTAGGATAGGATATAATTATGATTAGGATAGATTAAGATTTAAATGGAATATTCAAAATAGTGAAGGATAATATTGATTATGGAAAGCTTTTCTTATACTCATGCTTTTAAAGGGAGTATGATATGAGTTTAAGCGAATACCTAGAAACTATAGTTTTTAGGTTAAAATTGGTTTCAGAAGGTTCTGTGCAAAATCCGCAAATGCTAGCTTGAGCACTCCCTAACATATCAAAATCCGCAAAAGCCAGCCTGATTACTCCATAACAATGCAGAGGGTTTTATGCAAAATTCCGCAAAAGCTCAAGGACCTTGTCAACTTTATCCTTTTCCCTTTTTACGAATTTGTTGAAGTATTTTCCCTTTAACGGGCTTCATACGCCATCCAAGGAGCCTGTGGGCTCTGGACCGGGCTGCTTGTTGTCTCTTTTTGCCAAGAAAATTTCACTAGATAATGTCACATTCATGCATCACTCGGTGCCTCCTGAACTTTTGTAAGGAAAATCCACAAGAGCCAAAAATAATGAACACATAAATAGATATAAACCTCCTGTAATAATATAATCATATTACGCAAAGTTTAATGCCCATTTAATAGAATTAGTTTATTCTATGCTACTGTTTGGAAAGAAACCAGGGCATGTGCCAACATTTTACATCACGCTGACACCTACTAACCACATGTGTTAGATGCTCTTTTACTTCGGAGTCTAACTTAACAAAGTTTCAAAACCATTGTTAGATGCTCTTTTAAACATTATTAGGTGCCATTATTTTTGTACTTTATATACCATCAAATATGTGAATCTCCATTTGATTCTCCGCATTCAAACGCAGCATGAGGTGCAAGTTGCATCAATTATTAATATAAACCTTATCTAATTACTTAACTAATTTAAGCATTTCTTGTTCCAGAGGGGATTTGATATTTTAATCTGTTTCTTACTCTGTGGTTCTCAAGCTTTTATCAAATTAACTAATCAAGGTAGTTTCCCTTTTCTAGCCTAAATAGGTAATTAACTTTGGACGTAATCAAAGAAGGGCCAAGTCAAACGGTTAGAAACATTACCCTTTAAATAGATCATATTTGTTTTTTATAGGCATCTTGTGCGTGTGTTCAGGGCGTCCATTCTTTAGACATAAAAGAAGGATCTTGAATGTTCGTATAAATAACATCTCCACCTCTCATTTCTTCATTCCCTCTTCATTATCACCTAATAATTGAGGAGGGTTCCCACCATTTCTAAATAATTCCGGTGATCTCTCCTCCAACATCGAGGAGCACCGGAGGATCGATGCCTCGCAAATGCCCATGCTGGTTACCCTACCTCACCTTTATTGTATTGTGTGTTTTCGCCCTTTTTCGAATATATTATTTTATGTCAAAGCCAAGAGTCCCACATTTCGATGTGGATCATATTGCTATTACCGGTGTGGAGCAAGATCATCAATTTGATATCACGATGAAAAGCCCAGAATCCAAGTATAATCGTGGATTTTTTTCCACAAAAGCGGTGGAAAAATAGATGTATCCCATGAAGTAAAAAAGAACTCAATTTTAGATGCAAATTTAACGCGAGCAAGATGGCTAAGAAGATCAAGATTGTGTTGCAAGATTGCACAGCAAAGTTTTCGTGATCAAGACAATTGCAACCACAAATGAGGGGAAATGTTTTGTTATCTTGATCACGAAAACTCTGCTTTGCAATCTTGTGACACAACCTTGATCTCCTTAGTCGTCTTGCTCACGTTAAACTTGAATCTAAAATTGAGTCCTTTTTTACTTCATGGGATACATCTACTTTTCCACCGCTTTTGTGGAACAAATCCATTATTCTACTTGGATTCCGGGCTTTCATCGTGATATCAAATTGATGATCTTGCTCCACACCGGTGATAGCAATACCATCCACATCGAAATGTGAGACGCTTGGCTTTTGACGTAAAATAATGTATTAGAAAGAGGGCGATAACACACAATCCAACAAAGATGAGGTAGGGTAACCAGCATGGGCAATTGCAAGCCATCGATCCTCCGGTGCTCCTCGACGTTGGAGGAGCACTCGCCAGATTTATTTAGAAATGGTGGGACCCCTCTTCAATTATTAGGTGATAATGGAGAGGGAATGAAGAAATGAGAGGGTAGAGATGTTATTTATGCAAACATTCAAGATCCTTCTTTATGTCTAAAGAATGGACACTCTGAACACACACGCAAGATGCCCATAAAAAACAAATACGTTCTATTTCAAGGTTAATGTTTCTAACCGTCTGATTTGGCCCTTCTTTGATTACGTCCAAAGTTAATTGCCTATTTAGGCTAGAAAAGGGAAACTAACTTGATTAGTTAATTCGATAAAAGCTTAAGAACCACAGGGTAAGAAAAAAAATTAAAATATCAAATCCACTCTGATATAAGAAATGCTTAAATTAGTTAAGTAATTAGATAAGATTTATATTAATAATTGATGCAGCTTGAACCTCACGGTGCATTTGAATGCGGAGAATCAAATGGAGATTCACATATTTGATGGTATATAAAGTACAAAAATAATGGCACCTAATAATGTTTAAAAGAGCATCTAACAACGGTTTTGAAACTTTGTTAAGTTGGATTCGGACGTTTACAATAGCGCTGGAACCACACATGTGGTTAGTAGGTGTCAGCGTTTGATGTAAAATGTTGGCACAAGCCCTCGTTTCTTTCCAAACATTAGCATAGATGCCAACTTGTGACATCTTAAAAACTAATTGGAAGTGACAAGTTAATATTTACAAAAATAAAATGTCAATGCAATATAATTATCCAGCACAAGTTGTCTGATACATCACAAATTTTCATTTCTCTTAGTCAAGATATTAAACATACGAATAAATCTATTATGTCAAATGATTAAGATTTCTTTTATACCACGTCATCAAAGTCAATCATTTCAAATTGACATGAAGTACTAAAAATAATTAACGATCTAATTAGTATTTAGTTTCATGAATAGTTATTCAAGCAATTAAAACATGGTTATTTGGAATCCTCCTATCAACAATACATTTGGGAATTTATTGAATCCGAATATTATTCATCAAACTAGCATTTCACACGTGCATACGCGCGTGCAAAGGCGCAAATCTTTTTAAAATAAATTTGTATATCTAAAAAATGCATCTAGATTCGATTAAAAATGTGACACCTTGAGCTTTGGGAAATTATTTCTTTATCTTATATGGAAAGATAAGTTTTTTAGCATCTATTACTCTTATTTTTATATATTTTATTTCTTTTGTGCAAAATAAAATGTACATGCGTAATGCACAAAACTTATAATTTCCAAAGAAAATATTTTATGCTTTGATATTCTTTGGCCTTTTTTGCTATACATATTATTTATTTTTTTCTAAAAGGAACTTATAATTATAATTTATATTTCTTTTAGAATATAAAATATAATGGATATGCAATTATATGGGCTCATATCCTATGTTTATGGAGTATAGAACATTTTAGAAATCTAAAAAAGAAAAAGAAGAAAAAGAAATATAAAATGTTCATATGATATATGAAATATTCTAGAAATAAAAAAGATAAAGAAAAGAAAATTGTCTATTATTAAATTACTTTTTTGTCCTTCTAACTATAGCATAAAGTGAGAATATTTCCACCATTCATCCATTTTTTATGACCCCTAGAATGTTCTTTATATAATAGTATAGATATAGATGTAAAAGGAATATTAGGTTTCTTAGGCCTGACTTATGCTGTTAAAATCCATTGTTGGATTATAAGAGGCTGCAAGCTTTAAGATCAAATTATACAACTATGTTTGAATTAAAAAGGAGTCACCGTGTGACCCTAACGATACAAATCGCAGACAATAATGTAGCATAATTGGCTTTGGATCTACGGTACAGGTCCTCATGGGACGATGCATCAAGCATGTCAACTCTATCATATTAGTTTTCTTTTTTCATGTGTTGTCGGCTTTTTTTAAAAAACTAATTATTCCTCATCCTAGCGTATTTTTATTGCCGTTCTTAAAATTTCTCTGTCTACCAAAACAAAACTCTTTTATGATATAAAAAGTTTTTACTTGTGATGAAAATTGAGCACTATAATTTTAATTACTCTAACCCCCAATAACTATCATTGTTTTGCAGTAACCTCCAATAACTTTCAAGATTGCACTAAACCCCCAATAACATTTGCAAAAAACCCCCCAAGGTAAGCACTGTTACACTTGACATGAGAAATGCAACTCACATAACTTAAAAAGATCAAAATACTCTTTAAATTATTTTTAAAACACTTTTATGGCCTTTTTACATTTTTTACTCTAAAAAATAGAAATCTCTCATCTCTTGTCATTCGTTCTCCTCTTGTCGTGTTAGGTTGAGTCCTGAAACCTTCTTTTTCTAAAATTGTTCATCAAAATGTCTTTTATTTTTGTTTTTTTTTTTCTAATTTATGGGAATTATATGCAAAACATGGAAATTTATAGGAGATTTTCTACAATTTCAAAAGTTGTTGGATTACAAGAACTCATCGATGGGTACGAGGTCATCGATGGTCTACAAGAACAAATTGCAGAATTTCAAAGATAGGATTTTTGCTCAATGGATTACAGGAACATATCAATGGTGCTCAGGGATCCATCAATGCTCATGAGCAACCATCTATGGTTAAGTCAACTGATTCCAGATTTGATGATTTAATCACAGCCGTTCGTCGTTCCTTTTGATCTCCAACTTCTTCCACATTTAGGACATCTCTATCCTAGTTGATTAAAAGCTATATATGATTGAAAGAGATAAATTAGAAGAGAGAGTTCTAGGGTTTTAAAAATAGTTTTAGGATTTTGATTAGAGGACATATTGGGTTGAAGATTTTGATCCCCGGAGCCTCAGCAAATTCTTTCTCGTCGATTTCATCATATTTGGATCATCTCAGTGAGGATAGCTGCCCTTGATTTCATCATTTACATTGTTCTTCATCAAGCTTCATGATCACCATATTTTATTACACTTTTATATCCTCATTATTTATTTTATTTGAATAAATATGTCATTAATAATGCGTTTTGATCTTAATTTGAAGGAAATGAAGAATTAAAGAGTAAGAGCCAAAAAGAATCAAGTTCTCTCATTTTTCTACCACTTATTGAAGCCCAAGATCAAGCTAAGAGAAGACACACAAAAGCCCAAAGAATGAGGAAAGAAATCAGGTCAACAAGTAAACAAGGAATCAATTCTGTTATGAACTAATCGGTTCACCAACCGGTTGACTAATCAGTCGACCAACTGATTGACTAACGGATTGGCTAACTAATTGGTTTGTAATGGAAATAGTATATGACTGAGATTTATTTCTTAAAGTTTAAGCCAAATCCTATGGCTCTTATTGATTGCTGTAGGTTATAAATAGAGGTAGATGGTGAGGGGTTTGAATGTGAAAGTTTTTTTATAAAAACTCCATTTGAAGAGGATGGTTACTTTTAATTGAGAAGATCTTCCAAATTTATAATTCTTTTCTTTATAAGAAATAAATAAAAATTTGTCTTCTTAAATTTTCTTTTCTTCTTCTTTGTTAAAGAAGATGAAGATTTGCTTTTAAGGGGCTAACCTCTTGCAATATAAGTTTTTTTTTCTCTTTTATTTTCTTATTTTATAAATTCATATTTAAAGATTTTATTTTTCTTTTTATTTTCATATTGGTAGATTAAATTTATTTCATGCCTTGTAGTGTAAAATTACTTTCATGCTCTCTTATCTTTTTTTTTTGCTTTGTAGAATTTATTTTCTTATATTTTTTTATAGTATAGATTTATCTTTATGCTCTTTTATTTTTGTTAGTTAGATTTTCTTTATGTTCATAGTTTAGATCTTTATTTTCTTACTCTTGTTCTTATTTTTATAGTTAGTTTTAAATTTTCTTATGATTTAGATCTCTTTCTTTTATGCTTCCTAGTCTAGATTTTATTTACTTATTTTTATTTTATAAAATGAGTAACTAAATATTATATGAATTCTAAAATTGTATGAAACTAGTTTGATTTCTTTTACGACTTGTAGATTGCTCTCTTATTCTTAAAATGATCATGTTCAGGATAATCAATTAGAGAACTAATTGGTAGAAGAAGAATTTGATAATCTATGCTTATCTTAATTAGTTTGATAAGTTATGCTTATGAATTCTAGAATTATTATCTAGTTGTTATTCCTTTTGTGAATGAAGTTTTGCATAGATGAAAATTTGATAGATTATGCTTTCTCTTAGTAGTTTGATAATCTATACTTAGTAAATCTAAAGTAAAATATGATAAATAGAGAGTAGTTCATAAATCTTAAATGAAATTAACTAGTGAATTTAATTTTAGATTCCTATCTTCTCTAATTGATTTCCTCCATCGTTTACTTGTTTTGATTTTCATCTTTTTTTTATTATTTTTTCTCTTCTTGATTTTGTTCTTTTCTATTTTCTTTGTTTCTCCTTCTTGTTTATTCTTTATTTTCTTTTATTTGTTCATTTTCTTTCTCCCCTCTTGCTCTAGTTTTCTTTTATTTGTAAATAATCACACACTCTCTATATTTCTACACTTTCACTCCTCTTTGTCCACACACATTTCTAAGATCCAATTAAGAATTTTTCCTACACATCTTTCTCATCGGATCGATATGGTAACTATACTATAATTTGATAATTATCCTCTTGCAACTTCAGTGCATATTTATTATGCCCCCTATCACTTCATTTTGATTCATCGAAGGATGGTTTGTTAATCAAAAAGGGTTGTAAGATCTTTCTTAGTCTCTATGCTTAAACTGTGTTTGTTGGTTTGTTTCAAATGTATTTTTACAGTGTACTCAAGCCAGTGTTAATTGAGGGTTGATACTAGCTAGGGCTAGGTGTTACTCGTTATGGATAATTAAGTTAAGACGGCTAGTTTCGGGTATATTTCAGGGTGTGGTCTTTGTAAGCCTACTGAATTGAGTTGTAATTCAATAGAACTCTTGGCATAGCGAGGAGGTCCATTCATGAGAAGAAATAGTAGATGTATGATTATTATTCGAACCACTATAAACTCTTGCATTTATTTGGTTTATTATTTTTCACTTTTATTTTTATCTATTCTGCTGCTTATTCTTTTTTTAGAGAAAAAAGGTAGCAACCCTATTCAACCTCCCCCCCTACGGTTCTAGGCTTGCACCTCAGATCCAACAAGCGGTATCTGAGCCAGGTTACCCATCCTTAGGATTTACAGTCTATACTAAAGATGCCTAGTTTTGACCGCCACAATGGCTTTTCCTGAGGGACACGCTATGAACCGACCCTCACTTTTGGATGCCAACTTATGGTAAACATGCCTAGTTTGACCGCCCCAACGGTTTTTCTTGAGGGACACACTGTGAACCGACCCTCACTTTTAGATGGGACAAATTATACCTATTGAAAAGTACCTATGAGAGTTTTTTTGTTGTCCACCAATTATGATGTTTGGAGTAGTGTAGAGAATGGTGTTATATCATAGAAATGACTAAGTGTTAATTCTCCACCAGGAGCCGACACATATCCCATGTTAGCTAAACATCAGATCGACTTCGCCCTAGGCAGGACGACTCGAGCAACATTGACACTCGACCCTTCCTAAGAGGGGCTGAGTTGAAAGGTGTCCTTACTTGAAACTCACTAGAGTCGACCCTACTCCTCTTCACCCTCCAAGGCCGGGCCAAGAACTTTCAAATCCAAGATGGCCGAATAAAAAGGCATCATTTATTGACCCACTCGCAAGACCAAGACGAAAGGCATCAATTGTCAACCCACTTACAAAGCCGAGTCGCAAGGCGGTTTGTCCTCGAAACCCCCGCTGACAGTCGATCACCATCACATTGAATGCATGATCAGAATTATCATTGCTCCAACCCTGAAAGTCTTTATGATTCATCGGACCTCGTAAGCACCATGCATCCCTCGTCACCATCACATTAAACGCATAAGTGACTATCCCTTTTGTAGCCGACACCTGTAAAGTAGTTGCCGACTGAGCCATCTACTTGGACTCAACCAAAGTTACATAATTACCCCTTAGGATCTGCTATAAAGGAAAAGTGATGTCCACTGCTTAGGGTAAGTAATCTTTTGCAAGTTAAACACCTTATACTCACACCTCTTCTCCACTCAAGCTCATCAATGATTTGATTGTTGGAGGAATCACCGGAGATCCTAACTCCGATCCTCTCACGTGTTGTTCATGTGCAGGACTAGATTCTCTACTTAAGAACCAACTATCTAAAAAAGATTGAGGAACTCTAACACACTGCAAAATCTACAATTAGTCCCATGTTTGATAACTGGCATCAACAAACGGCTATAGTAAACCTACTACCGTTGTAGAAGAGGTTACCGTTATCACATCTAGAGATCAGTGGACCGCTCAGGATAAAAAGATTTATTATTTGAATGCTAAAGCCATGAATGCAATTTATTGTTCCTTACATGCTGAAGAATTTAATCGTGTTTCAAATTGTACTACTGCGCGGGAAATTTGAAAAACTTTAGAAGTTACACACAACAGAAATTCACAGGTGAAAGAGGCAAAACTTACAATGCTAATGAGTAAGTATGAGAATTTCAAGATGAAGGCCTCAGATATTATTCAGGATATATTCATCTGATTCACGGATATTATGAACAAATTAAAAAATTTGGAACAGGAGTATAATAACAAGTAGCTTGTGAGAAAAATTCTTTTTTCTCTTCCTAATGATTGGGAACCAAAGTTAACAGCTATCGAAGAATTTTTTTTTTTTTTTTGATTTAACTCTTGAGAATCTTATAGGGAATCTTCTCACACATGACGTGCGATTAAAAGAGAGAAAAAATGATTTAGAAGATAACTCTAAGAAGAAGTCATTGGTCCTAAAAGAATGCAAAGGTTTATGAATGAAAAAAAAAAAGAAATAGTCTTAACAACCTCACATTAGACAGTTAACTTATACTACAACCATAAATTTCGGTGCTTGAATCGTGAATGGAAAAAAAAAACTAAAAACAGAAATAATCTTAGAAAATAGAAATAATCTTAAAAACCGTGTGCTAGGATAAAATAGGATATTTGTCCATTTCTTAGTAAGTTAACTAATTTCTTTTGGAATGGCTAATTTTTCGTTAACATACTTAATTAACCTTTTCTTCTATCCTCTCACATTGAATCCTATCTATTATTTTATTCTCATAAGTTCGATTATTGTTCTTCATGTTTATGTAGTTATCTCAATTAACCTCTTTTATCTCTAGAAACATTTTATAACAACACAAACTTTTTTTTTATTCTAAACCTACGTATTAATTTGCAACAGTTATCCAAAAAGAATTCTCTACGTATTAATTTGTATTAATTTGCAACGGTTATCCAAAAAGAATTCTATTTGTCGTTGTTATTCCCTCACATGCAACATCTCATGCTTAGGGCATGTTTGTTTGCATATAAGTAATTATGAAGTAGCTGAAGTAAATGAAGTTGATGCAAGTTTTGCTATTTTCGAGCAAAAAAATGTATTTGTTTCTCTGAAACTTTCAATACTTCCTTAAACGCTGATATAGCGCCTATGTGTCATCTCTATTACCTTTTTTTTTTTGCCTCTCAAGACTTAGAAATAGCCCGGAATTAGATGAAATGGGTATTAATTAGGAAATAAATAATTTTTCTTATTAATATTTTCTTTATTAGTTTCTTCCTAACAACTTTTCATTGCTACTCAAACAAAAAAAATTGAATGACGAATAATAACTATTATTTCCACTACTTTAAAAAAATATGTGAAACAAACAAATAAGTATTACGTCCACTACTTCCTACTTCATAAATTTAGACGTTACTTCTTTGAATTATTTCCTACTTTCGGTGCTTCTGTCAAACCAAATAGGCCCTTATATATAAACCAAAAAAATTACACATACAAATAGACCCATAAATAATTTGTAATTTACAGAAAAATACCCTAAAACTCTCAAAAAATGCAAAAAAACCCTCAAATTGGAAAATTTATAAATTTAAAAAAAACCTAAGAATTTCAAACCCTCAATTTTTAAAATTTTAAAATTTTAAAAAAGCCCTGAGATTTTCAAACCTAATAGTGCACTAGAAATATAGGAATTATATATAGCCCCATAATAATTATAATTTTCACAAAACACACTAAAAGTTTTAAAAATTGCAACACGTCCTCAAAATTCAAAATCTATGAAAAATCCCTATGAATTTCAAACTAATAGTACGCTAAAAATATAGGAATTACAAATAGCCCCCTAAATAATTTTTAATCTATAAAAAATATCCTAAAATTTTAAAAATTGCAAAAAACACCCTCAAAATTCAAAATTTTAAAAGAAACTTGAGAATTTCAAACCTAAAAGCACATTGAAAATGTAAAAATTATAGAAAGCCCTTTAAATGGTTTGGTCATGTACAACAGAGATCTCTTAGTGAACCGGTTAGAAAAATGATAGTATTATAGTTAATGGGGCTAGGAGATCTAGAGGTAGATCTAAAATAATTTGGTTGGAAGAAATTAGGAAGGATATGATTATGTTTAACTTAACAAATGAGATGTTCCATATATAAAATAGAATGGAAGAATATGATTCATGTAGCTAACCCTAAACATTTGGGATAAAGATTTTGATATTGATTGAGATAGACCCATAAATAATTTATAATTTGCAAAAAAATACCATAAAAGTTTTAAATATTGTCAAAACTCTCATAATTCAAAATTTGTAAAATGATCCCTATAAAAATTTCAACCTAACAGTACATTGAAAAATATAGGAATTACAAATAGACCTATAAAAATTTATAACTTGCATAAAATACCTTAAAAACTTCAAAATTTGCAAAACAAAGCTCAAAATTCAATATTTAGAAACAAAACCCTAAGAATTTCAAACCCTCAAACGTTAAAATTTTTTAAAAACCCCTCCGAATTTCAAACGTAACAGTTTACTGAAAATAAAAGAATTATAGATAGACCCATAAACAATTTGTAATTTATAGAAAATACTCTGGAAGTTTCAAAAAATTACAAAAAAATTCTCAAAATTCAAAATTTACAAAAAAAAAATCCTAAGAATTTCAAACATAACACTGCACTGGAAATAGTCATCTAAACAATTTTTAATTTGTAGAAAATGGCCTAAAAGTTTCAAAAATTACAAAAAATGCCCTCAAATTCAAAATTTAGATGACCAACTTAAATTTGTTTTTACCTTGAATCCAGTCCATTCTAATTTATGTAAAATCATATAGTCTATGTAGAGAATTTTGAGCATTAGGCAACATACTATGCAAGTTTATCTCTAAATAATAATAACAATAATTATGATTATATCAAAAAACATACCATGCAAGTTCAAATTGTAAAAAACACCCTCAAAATTAAAATTTTATAAAAATAACAACTATACTATTTAACCACGTGCATTGCGCTTGCTATTTGATGCAGCAGAATATTGGATGCAGAGCAGAAGAATTCATGGCCGAGAAAAAAGAGGTAATTCCTAACTTTATTTATGTATAATTAGAAACACAGAATTTTTTTTCATACATATGAAATGAACCTTTTTTTCCTCATTGAAACAGAAAAATAATGAAAGTCCATACTACCAGAAATTTGTGTTGGACATTGAAATCGCATTTAAATTCCTTGTTAAGATATGTAAGAAGTTAGAAGATGAATGTGATGAGAGATAGATAATAGCACAAGAAATTCAATTTCAGCCCGATGTCACAATTGACGTAGATGATGAAGACGCTACTATATAGTTGCCCATAAAAAAATATAGATGGAAAAGGATTCATCTCAGCTCAATCAAGAAAGTAAATAGAAAGAATAAAAAGACAATGCTTTTTGGATATTTTATAGAATCGCTTAAAATTTTTTGAGTAAAATTAAGAATATTTAGAAGGAATTTTCATGAACTTTTTTCATTATTTTTATATAGTTATGTGAATGTTTCTGTCATATAAAATTATACTAGAGCCAGTATTAATCTTTAGTTTATGGTTTTTTAGAAGATGCGTCTGTTGTGGTTTGATTTATAGGACGATTTTGGTTAGTGATATCGATATTTATATGATGTAAAAAAGTCAGTTATACTAATTTCTACAGGTTGGAGCTGGATTATTTCTCAATCTTTTAAATTGAGGAATAAAAGGGGAAGTTAACTTTCATGTTTTCAGTTTCTGACATGAGCATTTGGTTAGATGTTATATTTGTGCAGATTGCTTTCTGAGTACATAGTTTTATTTGTTTGAATGTGTCTCTTTTGATTGGTAAATTGGATTCATGATGAGATCTCTTTGTTCTTTGCTCTTTCGATCTGCAGAGTATTATAAAGTCTAATGCAATTTTTTTTATTTTCATGTTGATGGAGGTTGTGGCATATTTTGCTCATATTCTGTACTTATGAACTTTAACTTATTCAACCTGGAATATACTTATAAATCATTCAATATCTTATATATTCTTAATTCATATCAGCAAGGTTTTTCTTTTTAAAAAAATTCATACCAACAAGGTATATTGTTTAAATTGTTTGTTGAATTCACAGAGGTGGGAGAACAACGTTCGAGAGTATATTCACTGCTTAGAATGATTTTTAAAGTCTATAAAAGATAATTAAGTAATTACAGTGCTTTTTATTGAACTAGGCTATTTGATTTTTCATTTTTTTTTATTTCACTACTTTGATATTGAATTTGAAAGAACATGCACGGAATATGCACGGAACACGGAACGGAACATGCACGGACAATTTCTGTGCAGAGTAGTCGACTAAT
>JBAKGM010000326.1:13242660-13252676 GCA_037177215.1 Asparagus racemosus | reverse complement strand
GTCGAATCGAATTTGAATGGTCATTTAGTATTCGGCTCGAATACGATCACGAATTCGAATATGCAAAAATGGACCGAGTTCGAATTCGAATAGGTGCATGTTCGCTTCGATTCGTTCATTTACCAGCCCTACTCAAGACGAAGTCAAACAGGACAGGTGTCCTCAAACGAGACTCGTATAACTACAGCTCTCCCAAGTATCACGGAGTTTGGCCACCAAACTCAACCGCGAACTCAAGGGAAAGGAACTCATCTAAAACTTCCCCGCGGAGCACTACACCGCACCAAAAACTCCTACGTTTTCTTGTCTACTGTTGGAAAAGGACTCGTTTGGATTCATTCTATTTGATTTGACGAAGCTTTCTCATTTCTCCTGTGCACGTAACCAAAAAGTGGTGCGAGGTTGACCAAGAGAGACAAACTAATAAGAAAGAAGCATTTGATTCCTAGCTTTTCCAGCTGAAGACGTGGCTATTTATCCACTCGAAACGCGTCGTATTCGTGTTTGCTCGGCTCATTGTTGTGCAGGAAGGCATTTAATGGGGACTAGTAGCGGTCCTTGTAAACCTCGTATCAACTTCAGTAAATCGAAGCTTAATTTCCATAAAATTTGTAATTTTTATTAGTTGGGTTATTTAGATATTAGTCCATTGAGAACAAACCCTAAGGGGGTCTTTCATTCCGGTTCCTCAATGGTCGAAATACTCCTTAATTTTATTTCCCTTCCAAAATTTATCTCGTTTGAAAAGAGTCATTTGCACTTTGGTACCTTAGATATTTTTTAATTTTAATATCTAAAGTTTTTTTTAACACCTTGATACCTTAAAGTTTACACCTGTTTAATTTGATATACCTTAAAGCCTTTTTCAACACTTTGATATAAAGTTTATGTTTTAGCTTTGATGCTCAAAGTTTTGTTTCTGACACTTTGATACCCTGAATTCAAGTTGAGATATCAAAGTTAAAAATGTATAAACTTTGAGGAATCAAAGTTAAAAATGTATAAACTTTGAGGAATCAAAGTTAAAAATATATGAAAAAAAACTTTGCGGTATGAAATTCAAAATATGTGTAATATTTAGGCATCAATTTTAGCATTAATGCTAAAAGTTTTATTTTTAACACTTTGATACCCTAAAATTGGGTTGAAATATCAGAGATGATATTAGAGTTTTGTATTTCCAAATTTTAACATGGGGGGACAAATGGACAAAAATATTACAATACTAAAAGGGGAAATGACCACCCCACCCCCCCCGTTAATCCTTGCACTTAAAAACTCTAAATTGTAAAATGCCCCATTTAAATACCCCAAGTTGTTCATTGTTAGACTTTCATAAACGACATTAACTTTTTTATGTTAAGACCAAAATGCCCCTCCATTGAAATAAAAAGAGAGTAGGAAAAGAAGTAAATACAACTATAAATAGAGTCAAAACACATCAAAAAGTAACATGTGACAAGCACATGGAATATTTTCACGTTCAACCAGAAGAAGGCATTAACGTGTCAAATGTGGACAGCTTGGAATATTTAGTGTAATATTTTACAACTTAGAATATTTAAATGCAAATATGACGAAACAATAAGGTATTTAAGTGGCATTTAGCTTTATTAAAAGGGTTAAATTTACAAAACTCCCTAAACTTGGGGGGTTGTTGCACATGACCCCCCAAACTTTGTTTACTCACATAGCCCCACTAAACTATGGGGTGTCTCACAAAACCCCCCTAAACTTTATCTAATCTCACGTAGCCGCCCTACATGTAATTTGTAAATAACTAAAATATCTTTGAGTGAAAAAAATCAAACTTTATCACTTGTTATTTGCATGCAATATACTCCCTCCCCAAAATATGGAGTTTTTCCCCCTCAAGTATTTATTAATTATTTGCAAATTATAGATAGGAGGGGTAAGTGATATAAGGTAAAGTTTAGGGGGCGTTTTGCGAGACACCCCATAGTTCAGGGGGGTTAAGTGAGATAAACAAATTTTAGGGGGGTCATGTGCAACAGCCCTAAAGTTTAGGGTTTTTTTAGAATTAACCCTTATTAAAATAATAACTTTTGACTAGAAACATAAAACTAAAATAAATAAAAAATCCTAATAGAAAAGAAACCTGAAGTGTTCTTTAAAAAAAATGTTCTCAAAATAAAAATAAATAAATAAAAGAATACTAATAGAGAAGAATTTCTTATTACAAAACAAAGGGTCCCCCTTCCCGTTTTCCCCCTTAAATTACCAACCGAAAGATCTCTTAAAGCGGCAGTTGGCTTCCCCTTTATAAATTGCCAGCGCCAGCCATCCCGAGCTCTCACGCGTCCATTTTTTCCGGAGCTTCACTTTCCAAACAAGGCAAACAAAAAAAATCAAAAATCAAACCCAAAATCAAAAAGGAAAAAAAAATCGATCGAAGATCGTCGATGGATTCTCTCCGCTTCGTTCGGGGGCTGCCCCGTATGCCAATCTCCGCCGGCGGAGCTACCGGGCGCCACCAATCTCCAGCGGCGCAGGTTAGCGTGGTGGGGCCCAGGGCGGAGGCAGAGGAGGTCGAGGGGAGGAGGAAAAGGGGTAACTGGGTTTTGAATATTCTAAGGGTTGGGTCGATTTGGGAGAAGGAGAGGGAGATGAAGGCTGCTGTTGATGCGGGTGAGGATCTGGGTGAGGAATTGGGTGCAGATAGTAGATGTTTGGGTTGCGATGAATGCGTTGTTGATGATGAAGAGAGAGTGGTTTTTGATAGGGATTCGTTTTCGAGGTTGTTGAGGAGAGTATCGATTGTTGAGATGGAGATTTATGCGAAGATGTCGTATCTTGGGCGCTTGGCTTATTCTATTCCAAAGATCAAGGTACGAAATTGTTTAGATTAACTGTTGTTTTGGGTTATTTGGGAATGTTTGCATCTGGGTTTTTCTGTTTGATTCAATTTTGTTTGATTTTATAAGGAAGGAGAAATGCCCATTTGAGTTTGTATCTTGGATTTTTGGAAATGCTTGTAGCTTTGAAGGAGCTTTTCTGATCATATGGCATCAATGCAGCATGATTCATCAAATTATGCGAACTTTAGTCCTTTTTTCCACAAATAATTTTGGTAGAGTTCTGAATATTGCAGGATTTCAGGGTTTTCTGAGCTTTTATGGAAATCGCTTGGATGTTTGGAGTCTTGTTCTAATTTGCGATTTGATAAAATCTGCTTCATATCTGAAATTTTTGATCTTTTGCAATCTGATATAGATATCAGATATTTAAAGTCAGTTACTTGTGGATTGTTTTATTTGAAATACCCATTTGAGTTTTTTATTTTTATTTTTTATTTTTTTGGGATTTTGGAAAGGCTTGCAGCTTTGAAGGAAGTTTCCAACAAATTATTTTGCTAGAATTTTCAAACAATTGCCGGGTATTTGACTTTTAAAGGAAATCACTTGGGTTTTTGAAGTCTTAGTCTGATTCGTGATTTGAGACAATGGGCACATTTGACCTCTGCTCCGTAGCTGAAAAGTTTGATCTTTTACATTTTGATTAGATATTAGGAATCTAAATTGATGTTTGATGGGAAACAATCCTGTCACGTGACAATCAGTACTCCTTAAACGACTGTATCGCCTATTATCTATTTTACTTTCAGTTGTATGCTCTGATAATTCTCATTTGTCGCTGACTGATCTCATTGATTTGTAACTTCTGTTCTTCTTTCAGCCAGCTGGTCTTCTTAAATACCACGGTCTTCGTTTCATCACCTCATCACTAGAAAAGAGAGCCAAATCTTCAAATGCTGAGAAGGAGAAGACACCAGAGCCTAATAAACCAGAGCAAAAATTGCCTGATAATGTTACAAGATCAGAGTCTTCTACAGTAGAAGAAGATAATGAAAAACAAAACAAAAAGACCCCTATTGTAAGCCCATCTACTGCTTATCATATAGCTGCTGCTGCTGCCTCCTTTGTTCAATCTCAAACGAAGAGCATTATCCCCTTTGGAGCTCCAAAGGCAAAGGGTGGAAAGGACAGTGAAGACGAGAACGCAATCTCATGTTCGGAGATGGCATCTTTTGTGGCCACAACGAACTCAGTTACTGCAGTTGTTGCTGGAAAAGAAGAAATGAAGCAAGCTGTTGCCAAGGATTTGAACTCTGCACAATCCTCTCCCAGTGAGTGGTATATATGCGACGATGACAAAAGTGGCACGAGATATTTCGTCATTCAGGTTGAGTTCTTATTCCTATTTTTCATTTATGTACAATAAGTTGTAATTGGATGCTGATGCTAAATGTGGCAATGCACAGGGTTCTGAGTCATTGGCATCTTGGCAAGCAAATCTTCTATTTGAGCCCATTCAGTTTGAGGTACTAACACTGCTTATATCTCATTTAGTTTTAAAAAGATGGACAAATTTTGACTGAATTGCATGGTATTAATCAATTTTCAAAGCTTTCGATTAGGTGAGGTTGGAACTTAAGAGTTTCAACCACCAGAGATAGATTTATTGGTAACAGCTTAGCTCCCACATTTGAAATGCCAGTTGGAAGATAACTACAGTCAAACATATTTTGAGCTAACAGTTAATGTGCCAAAAAGTATGAAAGTAAAGTCTATCAACCAGACGATATAAAAACTTTTTCTAAATTGAAAATTCTGAAACAAGGGACCAGACCAAGGGACAAGTTCTTTAGAATACAGGCTAATTGAAAATTTATTTAATACTTTTTTTGGCTATAGAAACAAATTCTTGTCTTACGAAGCTTATTGCAATCTAGGGATTGGATGTACTCGTGCACAGGGGTATTTATGAAGCTGCCAAAGGTATTTACCAGCAAATGCTACCAGAAGTGAAAGCTCATTTAAAAGCTAGAGGGGACTCCGCTACTCTCCGATTCACTGGACATTCTCTTGGTGGAAGCCTCTCTTTGCTTGTGAATCTAATGCTGCTGATACGAGGAGAAGCGCCATCATCGGCTTTACTGCCTGTAATTACGTTTGGTGCACCGACCATTATGTGTGGAGGTGATTATCTACTTCGCAAGTTGGGATTACCTCAAACTCATGTGCAAGCTATTACAATGCACAGAGACATTGTGCCAAGAGCCTTCTCTTGTAATTATCCAGATCATGTAGCTAAGATTCTTAAAGCTGTTAATGGAAATTTCCGTAATCATCCATGTCTCCAAAGTCAGGTACAAAACTTTGTTTCGATTATGATTTTTAAAACTCTTTATTGATTTTACTACTGCATCTTTGCAAGGTTAGATGATGTGTAATAATATTGAAGAGAAAGTTATTTCATCCTAATCCAGTTTTCGGTAAAATTTTCCATTTATTGTAGTTTGGTGATATGTTGATTGCACTTCTTTAGTTTCAGTTAAAAAAATTTGTTTCATACACTTGATTTCTCTCACTCGTTTGTAGTAAGGCCTCTAAATTTGATGGATTAATATGTTTTTTCCAAATGAAATCCGTGTCTACTGATTTAATAATAACAATCATTACATTGTTATAAGCAAGCAGACTGTGATTCTAACCATTTTAAATCCTTCTTGCTCACAGAAATTATTATATGCTCCTATGGGGAAGCTCTTGATCCTACAACCAGAAGAAAAATTCTCACCAAATCATCACCTTCTCCCTCCCGGGAGTGGCCTCTATCTTTTAGGGCACCCATTATCAAATTCTGATGATTCAATGAAGCATCTTCTATCAGCACAACTCGCCTTTCTCAACTCTCCTCACCCTCTTGAGATCCTTAGTGATCGCTCAGCTTATGGTTCCGAGGGTACAGTCTACAGAGACCACGATATGGATGCTTATCTAAGATCTGTCCGTAATGTGATTCATCAGGAGCTTAAGCTCATCAGGAAAGCCAAGAGAGAGAGTCGAAGAATCTTGTGGTGGCCTCTTGTTTCAACTCAAGGCAGCGATGCCATTATTGGCCAGAGAGCTAGATTGACGAACAGTAATCAGCACCAATTCAACTTTGTGGGTGTGTTTAAAGGAGGGAAGGACACTTTGAAGAGATTTGGGAGGATTATTGCTTCAAGGAATGTGCAGTTGTTCATTGTGTTTTTGGTTCCTGCTCGGTTATTGGTAATGGGGACACTATCCCTATTCCCTCGTTAGTCTCAGCTGTGTTACTTGGATTTGTAAGTGCAGTTTGTTCAAGAAGGTTGCATTCTTTATTCATTGGTTCGTACTGGAATTCATTGTGTGGGACAAGATATTTAAAAATGTAAATGTGTAAAAGGAAAAGAAAAGGTAGAGAAGACATTGTATACAAAGCTAGCCATATCAATTGATATCAATATTTATTTTTGCCTTGTGCATCTTTGTGGTGACTTCTGATGAAACTGTTGCTATGAACTGTCGTTTAAGAAACTGGAGTTGACATTTGGAGATGACCCTAAGGTATTTTGAGAGTTCAGTTGTAGCTTTTGTTCCCTGTTTGCTCTATTTATATGGGACATCTGGTGCAAATTCTTGCAACTTTTATTCTTATTCGCAGTATTTTCTTCCTCCGCGAAATTTTCTTAAAAACTGTGAAGTGTATAAACCTTGTCTGTTATTTCTCCTTGGGATGATGACCAGATAGTCCTAGATTTTCCAAAGTTATGCAGGTATTTATCCCTAATTCAAGATTGTATATGTTCTCTTTCGACGGTTATTTTCCACAGACATATCAGGGGTCATGAGAAGGTAAATGTCATGTTGATTTTGGTATTCATGTAAGTAACAAGTTACACGTGCTTGATTTTGTTTAATCCTTTTCTGGCAGCTGGTCCGAGACTTTGCCTTCGTTGTGAGCTCAATACTCTCTTTGGTACATTTTCTAACACTTGCCCACAACTCGTAATTTCTTGGAATTTAGTCTCTGTTTTCTTTTAATATGATATGAACTTTGTTTACTCATTATTTAAAGGGGAGTAGTAGCGTAATTTCTTTATGTTGATGTGATAGTCTCAGATACCTTATTTATATGTGAACTCATCATCTCTTGATAACAATTGACATATCCACATAAAACATAGCACTTTCATTTTTTTTTGAAATTATATCCTAGTATTTTGTTCAATCCTGTCCATTATACCATGCTTTTCAGTAGCATTCCAAGCTTTCTTTTGGTGTGCATCGGCGTATAGTTATATTTTCTACCCTTTTCAACCAGCACTACTGAAAATATACCCTTGTCAATAGGCTTTTGAATCTGGGTAGCAGGCATCGTCACTTTTTTCTATTTTCAACATACATATAGGAGTTTTCTTGATTGGGGCTTACCTCTAATTGGAAACTTGTCACAATATATTGATGGTAGATAGAATTTATCATAATACTAGTTGATTATAATCACAAGTCTCTTACCTGTCTTTCGTCAATTATGGCATCTGTTCAGACGAAGAGCATTCTTTGCTCTCATCCAGTCTTTTTGGTGCTTCTTCAGATGGTCATATACGCACTGGAACTCTAGGCTTCCTTATAGCCTTATGGGTCAAATTTACATTCATGTTTCCCTGCTAATTTATGCATAACATCTACTCTATCAACTAGTTAGCACACGATACATTTCTATTTAGCTATCAGTGCTCCCTTTACAATGCCCAGTTCAATATATTAATTTGTCTGTTCTTCTGTTAGCTATCATAATCAGAATCTTTGTATCTGTCAAAGAAGCTGAGACTTCAAAGTAACAATTTGGAATCTGGGACTGATTTATTTTTTAGGGAATCTGTAACATAAATCATTAGGATCTCACTTCAGCAATTCTTAAACAACTCTTTTTCCTGTTTATCAGTTGCATCATGAATAATATCCTCAGATCCTTACTTCATTTCACCAAACAAGGTTGTAACCCAAAAATTCAAATTACTTTGTGTACCATCTGATTTCAATACGTCACAATCTCATTTCTCCTACTTGTGGACAAATTACAGTTCTATCTTGGCTGGGACCTCAGAAACTTCCTTTTCCGTCTAATTTTTGCACGCGACTGGTGCATGTGGTTCTAGTTGCAGGTCAAATTTTCTCGATTCTCTTATATTTTCTTAGAAAATTATCAGTAAATAGAAAGATCAAAGAGCTTTCAGAAACTTGTTTGCATGTGAATAGTGGCACGTGTGCTGTGCTTGAAAACTGTTATGTCAAAATGAGATTCATGCCCCCTTTGCCTATGAGACTACAATTATGCAATAGAGAGTTGTGACGAAAATATGGTCCCATGCTTGTCTGGCTGAGGTTTTTAAGCCTATCTATTCATTTTGGAGCTACGTATCGTACACGTAGGATTCTGATAACTTTACAAGTACACGTATGACGTCGATTAATCGATTTCTTAGAGGTTTTTGCTTCTTTGGTAGAAAGAAATTTTGATAGATTATTGTCATGGTCATTTAAGTAAGGGTTAATTGCGAAGAGATCCCCTGTACTGTCCAATTGCAGATAGACCCACTGTACTTCTGTTGTAGAGAGAACCTGAGTGATATTTTCTTTTTACTCTTTTTCCTTGAGAGGTGTTTTGTCAAATAAAAAATTTTCTTTCTCTGAGGGCGAAAGAGGCCAAAAATTCACTCAGGGTCTGTCTGCTGCAATAGAACTAGAGGAGGGTCTATCCGCAATTGAGAGATAGTACAGGAGGTCCATCTGCAATTACCCCTTTATGTAATAATCCGAGAAAATTTTCTTTAGCATTTTAAGAAATATTGTTTGGTAAATATTAGGTTAATGGTTTCAAATGTGCCTATCAATTTGAGAAGTACTGAATCTAATGATATGAGGTAGACCTGTTTAAGCTGTGCCTTATCTGTAGTATGTAGTTTTCTTTCTTGTATGTACATGTCTCCTAGTTCTATTAAATACTAAGTCCTGCAATTGGAATATCAATATTTTCAACATTTCCACTCGGTTGTATTGCAATTTTGGTTCATTTACCACTTCTATTACCTATTAGAGTGATGTGGGAAACGGATTAAGATTGCTATGTATAGATTGATGTGCAAAATATCAGTAAATGATTAGGATATGGTGCGAAAGTGCATTTTCCAACTGCTTCACAATGTATCATTTTGACTTTTGCTTTTGTTTTCTTCTTTAGATATCCTCATGACAAGGGTGAGATAATACAAATGTTATGAGTGAATTCAACACAATTGTGTGAGTAGAACAACTGTAATTGTGGGATCGTGATAGTTTTATGACATTCATGTCAGAAAAGAAATTTGCAAGTCGAAGGACATTACACAGGCGAGCATACTGCAAAAACAGATTGAGGAACATACACATGATTATTTGTTTCTGCGAGGTAAGCCTACAATTGTAAGTATTTACCTGTACACCTCTGTGTTGGGTTTGGGTTCATACCTTTTAGTGGGCTTAAGCATTTGGTTGGTCAACTGATATGATAACTTGACTAGGTTAGTTCAACTCACATGTGGGGAATAGGAATTGTAGAGAAGCTTGTTTCGGTTGATTAGTTCAACATTATACATTTCTCTCGCAGATTTGGATCGCTTTACTCTTGGTTGGCAGGTGATTGTACAAGTGAGTTGTAGGTTTGGCACTTGCAAGGTAATCTTGGTATTTCCCATTTGTATTTCTCGTTCATGTTATAATCTCAAGCATCTCGTTGAAACTTTGAGAGAGTATTTTATATTCTCTTTTTGTTCTTTGATATTGTGGAAAGATCTCTCTCTTTGGGTTTGAGTTCCATTCTCTAGTCCCCAACAAAGCGGTAACAGAGCAAGGATGTGCCGTGTTGGTTGAATTGTTTGAGATGCGGTTTGATCTCCTTGTGGTGTGTTAGAGATGGATTTTAAAAAGCCTAGAGGGAAGCAATTGGTTAATATGGAAAGCCTAAAACGGAAGATCTACTATCTGTAGGGTCGAAAAAGTTCTTTTATTTCGATTGAATGTTAACGAATTACAACCGAGCTCTCTCGATTACAGAGGAAGAGAAGATTGGTTTGACTTCTCTTTTGTTTTGTGGGTTCTTTGGTAGCGGTAGGATGCTTCTCTCGATGCTCACGTCGAAATTGCTTC
>JBAKGM010000326.1:13226088-13236582 GCA_037177215.1 Asparagus racemosus | reverse complement strand
TTCTCTCTTTTTCTCCTACCTCCCCCCCCCCCCCCCCCCCTCCTCCTTCCTCCTCCTTCAATTTCTTTGCAGGCGGTTAGAAAACTGTCCCCATATTATTCATTGGTTCTACAAGTTACAGTGTGTCTAAAAACAGGTAATATCAAACTAACCCTTAAAAGAGTGGTCAAGCCAATAAATGGACACATAAAATATTTTTCGACTAAATATAATAAAACCCCCCTTTAACATTGGACGATTATCCAAAATCCCCCTTAACTTTCAAAATATCAAAAAACCTCCCTTAAGTTTAGAAGTTATCAGAAAACCCCTCTAAATTAGGGTGGTTTCTGCTAAAATCTGAAAGTTAAAAAGAGTTTTTAAGGGGAAAAAAATCTGAAAGCTAAAGGGGTGCTAATCCCTATATTTAAGGTTTTTTTTTGTTGATATTTTGGAAATTAAGGGGGGATTTTCTGATAATCGTCCAAAGTGAAGGGGGGTTGTATGATATTAACCCATATTTTCCTTGCATAGTTCGTCTTTATTAATTCCACGAAAAATGTCTGTCCCAATGTCCCATAAAATCTATTGTTCAACACGGGCTGGATTTGTTGCAGGCTTGCGCCAGGGATCGGGCTCAAAGTATCAAATCTAAGCCCAACTCAGTTAGCTCACTCCCCTCCAAAAACGAAAGAACTCAGTTAGCTCACACGTGTCTGTATCACGTGCGATAAATTTTTCGGCTGCCGCTCATCTCCCGCCTTTGTACGCCCAAAGCCAAAACCAAATCACAACTTCAGCCGAAAATTGTAAAATTATTTTCCCACCTATTTTTTTAATATCCTTCTTCTTCTTCGAGAAGGAACCGCACCTATTAACGCAACTCCCCTTCCTTCTCAACACTCGATCGATCGATCGATCGAGAGAACTCAATCAGTTCACGGGTGCTCTCTTCTCAAATCCCCAAACCTAGGGTTTCAAAATTCTCCTTCTATTATCTGTATTATTTTCATTTAATCGACTGAGATGCTGCAGAGCCGCTCGAGTTCGAGTAGCTCGGATAAGATCTTCGGTGGCGTTCGATTCGTTCTGTTTGGATTTGATTCCGTCTCTGAATCTCAGGTGTGTCGATCTTCTGGAAAAAAAAATGAAGCATTTTTATGTAAATTTCGTTTTAAATTGGGAATATACTTTTAATTTCAGTACCGATCTGAGCTTGTACGGAGAGGTGGAATCGATGTTGGTAGATATGATGATAGCTGTACTCATGTGATCGTCTCCGGTCGTGTTTATGTGAGCTTTGCCTTCTTTGAATAGTGGTTGTTGTGAATTTTTTTCGTAATTTATTTTCCAATTTAGTTGTAAAGTTTTGTGTTTTGCATTGTAGGATGATCCTGTTTGTGTTTCTGCTAGAAAAGATGGCAAAACACTTGTGACTGAACTTTGGATTGATGATAGTGTGGATTTTGCGACACTTGCTGATGCTAGCCGGGTAGGTTTCCCTCAAAGTTTCTGCTTTTAGATTCATTTTCTTGAATTTTTAAAAATTATTTTCGGTTGAAGCATGGTGACCAATGTGCGTCATTGAGAACTTATTCCAATATTCTGAAACAATTTGTAGAAGCTGGGTGGACCAATTGTTTTTCTCTTTACTGGGCTTGATAGATTGGTACTTGGAATTTGTTATGACCTTCTCTAGTAGAGGAAAAATAAATAAAAAAGACTGGGAAGCAAATGAGAGTGGCATTCACTTTAGCTATGACTATACAATTCTTTCCAATCCAAGTTAAAACTGTAATTAAACCTTCCTGCTCCCTGTGGGTGGTAGATATTCCTTTATCCTAGGGCTTTAAAGAATATGTGTTCCCTTCAAGGTTAGAGTGGTTATTGGTGACTGGCAGCAAAGCACACAGTTGAAGCCTTTGACTGTGCCCTAGTTATACAAAGTTTGCGACAGCAAGATGACAAGCGTGGTAGGTTAAAATGTATCATATTAAATATGCTTTTTTGATGAAAATGTGTGATTCATACTTAATCAACTTTTCATTCAGCTACGCAAATGTTGGCCACGTAATAGTCGGATTTTAAAGCTGTAGAGTTGACATATCATAAGCATCTTATGTGAAAGTATAGTTTTTGAATATTGGTTTACATGGAGGTTGGCTGAGGATTGTAAATTTGCATAACTATAATCTTTTTCGAGGTTCAGTTAGCAATAGGGGATTAAGAGTAAGCTGGATCAGACAACAGCACCACTACCAGGCGTTAGTACGAGAGAAGTGGATCTTTTACTTTACCACTACCAGGCATTAGTATGAGAGAAGTGGATCTTTTACTTTATACTTGATTTGTATTCAATTGTGCAGAGGTGATACTCAAAATATTAAGGCAAAGAAGTTTTTAATAACAGGAAATGAGGCTTCCTCAATGCTTGTGCGTGTTAAGTTTTGCCACACAGTTGAAGCAATTAACTCTAAAAAGAATTTACCAGGTCCTTATGAGGTTCGATCATGGTTGCACCTATTTTATTATCTGTCGCCATACAAGATGGTTGGGTATTTCAATGAGTCGGGATCTACCATTCTATTTCAGTCCGAGTTCCTTTCATCTGCAAGAAGTTAGAGGTGCCTAGTTAAGTTTTTTGCACCCGTTATGATGAGCTTTGGCATAAGATGAATCTAGATCTACTGCAGGTTTGGGCTGATCCAGTAACTAAGATAAACTTACCCTAGTACATTGTCATGTCATTCATAATTCATGTAAGTCTTCTGTGCTCCCCAAGGTGGTTGGATTTAGATTTTCAGAAGTATCAAGGAGTAAGACACATTGGCGTTAAAGCGTCAAGACTGCGTGCCTTGCTTAAATGAGGTGCAACAACAACCACGTGCTTTACTTTAACATTTTGAACATAATGATGATTTAAAATGAAGATAAATCAAATTAATTACACTGCATAATTATTGATGAGATTGAATTTAAGATGACTCCTTTTCACATTGAGAATTTTCTTTGTGGAAGAGTGGCTAAGATATTTCCATAATAGTGGTTTCTTTTCAGAGAGCAATATTGAAGTGAGAAAGAAAGAAAGAAAACAGTACGGCAAAGTACAGAAAAGGAGGCAGAGAAGATAATATGAGGGCAAAAAATGGAGGAGAAAAAGGAAGCAAAGGCATGCTCAAGAAATAAAAGGGAGAAGCAGAAAATAATTCCAGCGAGGAAAATTAAGAAATGAAAAGACGATCAGTTAATGAATAGTTAAGCAGAAACTGAAGAGAAAGATACAAAACACTAAAGAAACAGAAAATTAAAACTTCGACATTAATGACCATTTCTTCCCACTATATTGAAACAATACTTTGTAACTTAATAATCAATGTTTTAGGTATAGCAATAGTAATAACAATAGCTAAAACGGAAAAGAAGTGAGGAGAGGTGATAGTGGACCAGAGAACAGGGAAAATAGTAGAAAAAGAATGAGGAGGAAACTGTGGAAGAAGGGCACGCAAAGACGAGAAAAAAGATGATGTAGCACGCTAGCAGCGATAGTAGTAGAACTATAGAACAATGACACATTGAGGACCACCGAGATGCACCAAGACACAAGGCGCAACGGCACTGAGGTTCACACCATGTTTATGCAATGGACCCTACACCTAATTCAGGAAGCAGGTGTAGCCCCAAAGTGCTCTGTGCCCAAGTGCTCAGTGCCTGAAGTGCTCTTTGCTCAAGGTGGTCACTTTTGTGTGCTCATGATAACATTGCAGAAATATACTAAAGTGACTCTGCAAGTAATGATACTATAACTAGATCTGTTTGGTGCATTTAGCAGCTCCCTGGTAGTATGTATTCCTCAACTACAAGTTGATAAATTATCGGATTCAGTAACACAGGATGTTCTGTATTGGATCTTCTCCCAAAGTATCCATTGTCTAGCCCTTATCTCCGTGAAGTCTCTATGGTTCCGTTTCCAAAGATTCCTTCACCTTCACTGGTTTCCTTTATGGGGTTTGGGTGCTTTAATGATAGAGTTCTCTACTGTTAGACCTTGAGTTAGATCGTGATTCCATAATGTAATTTTTTATAGAAGTACTTAAACCCAATTTTATTTGTAATAACCACATTAGGATCTCCAGTTGACTATTCTTGGTAGAAAAGCCTTAAATGTGGTTTTGATATCTTGGTGTTGCTTGTAGATTCTATTCACATTTATTGGTGATAATTATTGGAAGCCTTGATGGTTTTGGAGTGGAGTTAGAAATTCACAGAATAAATGAGAGTCTAATAGCAAGGTTTCACACTATCAAATCAACTTATGATATTAAAAATCCTATATCTCCACTTATTTGCCATTATTGTGACTATCAGTCGTATTGGTCAGTTTCAACTAGATCGCATTGGCATACTTAAAACCGAACATACTACGACCATTATGCATCAGTGTTATTTGATACTTCAAAAATTCAGCTTTACTTTATCGGTTTAGATACAACTTATGATATCTTATCTTTGTTTTCAATAATTTTTCTTTTCATATTGCTTGTATCTGTTTCTCCATCCTCTACATGTTTGCATTTAGCCTTTAATTTCAATAGACAACGCAAAGAACTGATTCGATATGTGAGTCTTTATCTACTTTCTGCATGTTATCTGACATTTGTGTTTTCTTTTTGTCCAATAATTTTCTTTGGCAACATGAACATTCTTCAATTCTACTTCTTTCCTTAGCACCTGCAGCTAAATCTAAGGGCTATATTTATTTGTTGCTAAGGCCTCCCATACGAACAACAATTATATGGTTTGTCTGTGTCAGCCTAATTAATTAAAAAGTTTAATCTCATAGTGTTGGGTTGTAGTTGTATTTCTCATGTGAGTCCGATAAGTCTGAAAGCGTTCCACAAGTTGGCACTACGTTTTGCTATTCAACTCTAACACAAGTGTCAAGTATCACTATGCAGAACCAAGTGTTATGTGATATCAAGTGCTGCTACATCAAACTTTCCCCACTTTTTCTTGATTCCGTGGTGGCCACATGTAGGCTCTACTGAGACTACCTGTGTAGTGAAATGTTTAATGAAGATGACTCTAAATGCATTCTGAATTTTTCCAACTTGAGCACACTTAATTTTAGAGAACTCTGCTGCTTAGAATGCTAGCTATGATTAAATGCTTGAGCTCATAAAAACTATCATATGTGATCGACTTCCCTAAAACTTTTCTGCGTGAAACTGTTGCCTGAGATTGGTGTGTGACATGCTCCCCATTTGGGTCCTCACCATACTAATATTTATGAGACAATGATGATATACCATAGGCTTCCTTTTCACATATCTAATATAGGACTATATGATTGCGGTTGAGGTGTGACAGTGTCACATCCCAAGCCATATTGAATAGGTCCACATTGGATATGGTGCCGAAAAGTTAGGATATATAATACTTTTTAGGAGTTCAAGAGTTAATATGTAAGCTCATATTTTGGCGGATAAATCTTTGATGAACTTTATCTGAAACGTGTTTCAGTGAAACAAATTTAGTATGGTTGATCTGTAAAAAATATCTCCTGCGGAGCATGTGATTTTATCCTGGGATTTGGTGTAATTGGATGACAATGTAATGAATGTACCATTGAGCATGTGATTTTATCCTGGGATTTGGTGTAATTGGATGGCAATGTAATGAATGTATCATTGTTGTTTTGTCCACTAGAGAATATGTTGTATTTGTACCTTCTATGAGGAGTTCAACTGTTAACTGAGTATCTTTGATATACGGATATTTCTCTTTATATATAGTTGTAGTCTGTTAGAGATGTAAGCTTTATTGATATTTTTTATAGGGTATTGCCTTGTATGTTTTAAGTTTGGAGATATATTAGATTAATTTAAGGTTGTAAGAAGATCCCATTCATTGAAATTCTTCCAACTCTGGTTTTTCCCCTTTTATTTAAATCCAATATGAATAAATTGGTACAGCTATCGGATATACATCCATACTTTGTAGTTCTGAGTATGTGTGCATACATTGAGTGTTTTAAATGAAACAAATTTCTGTTCATTCTGTTGTGTTCAGACTTCGGAGAAGGATCAGAGAAGGAACAACCTAAACATACTTTCTAAGAACTAAACTTCTTTGTTCTTTCTAATTCTTCCTCTTGCATAGAAGAATGAAACTCTTGCGAGAACCGGCATAAATCAATATGGCCACTGGATATATAATCATTCTGTACTTCTGCCTACCTGTGCATACAAGTGAAATATTGCATTAGTTTTTTCATTTGTTTTCTACAGGTTTTGTATAGGCCTGTAAAAGATTTGAATGGAATTCCAGGCAGTGAGTCACTATACATTTGCCTGACAGGATATCAACGGCCAGAACGTGATGATATTATGGTATGCTGTTAATTCTCTATGTAATTCTTCATTTCCGAGGACTTATGTATGAGACATCACTTTACTATGCTCTGGCATGTGGATTGTTCGGATCCAATATTTTGTTTAGTAGCATCTTATTTGTTGGGGGTTTTTTAAAAACGTTTTGATTCACTTACAGTTTCTTAAACTTAATTTACGTGGCATCTATTTGAGATGCCCAAGGGAACATCCCTTGTTCTTTTTTGGAAATAAGTGTTTGATGATTAACGAAATGTTTCTGAAACTATTTGCTCTTTTTCCTTGCACAAACTGACTCGGCAACTTGATTCTTTCCTTTTCCTCTGTAGACAAACCATGAATTAATAGTGGACCACCTCGTGGACGAGCTCCATGTGCCAGGGAGCATTTATAAGTGAATCTTATCTCTTTGCCTTATTGGTTACGATTTACGAATGATGAGGACATCGAAGAAGTTGTGTCACAGGGCATGTTTGGCTATTACTTATTTCTTAAATCCTTATAAGTAACTTATTTACTTATTTTATTAGAGGGCAAGGGAGTCTTTTACTATAAATAAGTAAATCTACTTATAAGTATCCAAAAAATAAGTTGGGATTTCCCAACTTATTTTTGGTTACTTATAAGTAAAATATAAGTAAATAAGTGACATTTACCAAACATGGCCTTGGATCCTTATAAGGTAAAACTCACTTATAAGTTAAAATAAGTAACTTGCCAAACATGCGCACAGTTAGCTCTTTCAAACCTCATTATCCTTTGAACGCATCGTCAAGCTTTGTGACAGGTTGTATTTATCTCCCAGGTACTCTGTGTTTTCTTCTTCATATAAGAGTCGATCTAGACAGCCCTTGATTTAAATAGAGACGAACCTATGAGTGGCTAGTGTTTTGGGCATATCTGTTTCTGCTCCCAAGTAAGAAGGTTGGATGCTCCAATCTTATGTCGTGATGGATGTGACCAGTGACTTATATTGCAACTGCGCTTGCTTTGTGAGCTCAGCTTGTAGCTCTTATTCCACTACTGGGATTCCTGCAGTTAATACAACGAGGTCTAATGTTACACTTCCACCTGTTACTTCTTGATTAAAATCTCTATGGAATCCAATAGGCCGTCAATCATCAGTTTTCAAGTTTAATATACCTCTAGAAACCCTCCTTTTTTTTTCCTCCAAATTGTTCTATATACATGACTTTTGAACCTTCAGGCATCTTTTCATGTTTCTTGAACTTCGATTTGCAATTTCTCATATATATTGAACATTGCTCTGTGAGGAACTCCATCTTCACCATTATTGTAACGACTTTTAGAAACTTATTTTCCTTTTGAGTTTGATGCCCTGGCAGGGGTTTAGTCGGTTGAGTTGCTTTTGTAACTCCACCTTGAACTAGCAGTTTCTTTTACTTTTAGTGAATAACCCAAAGTTCATGTTCATTTCTCCTTAGCAGAGCCTGTTACTGCAAAGAATGGTTTGGCACCACGTTTGACTATTATTTCAGCTAGAATATGCTCTCCTGGTCAGGGAAGAAGATTGATTAAGAAATTCACCAGGGGGATAAGGTGTTCTGTTCAAACATAAGCCTCCTTCTGAAGTGCAAGTTAGGATACATTCTTGTTTCTAAGATTCTGTTCGCTTTATAAAGTTCAGGGGCATGTTTGGGAAGTCGCCTTTCATTTTATCAGAATAGTATTTCAGACTTCATGGTCTTTGGCTCACTTGAGTTGTCCTTGAGCCTGAACAACCTTGCTATCTCTATTGAGTTAGCTTGTCATATACTATCTACACAATCACTCGGCATGAATGTGAGTCTTTTGCATAGATTTGCAAGTCTTTCAAGTGGAAGTACAATCCTTCTGGTTTCTTCGCCTTAACCAAATCTATGCTTATATTTCTTATAAGTATGCAAGCAAACCGAGCTGCCTTTATGTAAAGATATGGAGAAGAGGGGCAAATTTGATTTTGTCAACTGTTTTTTCTTAGTTGAAGCTGATCAATGCTTGCTGATAACCCATGTGGTGCAGACATTTCAATTGTGACATCATGTTGTATCCGACATACTCTCTGGACACGCATGTCATGCATTTTTAAGAAAAAAGATTTTTCGCTTGTTTGTTGTTGCTCCACATTCATAAATATGTTTCAATGCAATAAAGCTAATAGACATATTCCATTGACACATAGACTGCAAAACCTGTTGGGATTGGTTATTCAGCACAAAGCATAGCCTGGTTTGTGCTTTGGGAACAAAGTAAAGTAAAACTTAATTAGTTTATTTATGCATGATCTTTGTCTATCATATTCACATTTCTTCTAACTTACAGGGCAATTTTAGGCAATCACACAGATCATTATTCATGGCAAGAATTCTTCTTAATATTATGGTTCTCAATAAGGTTTGCCTCCAAAAAATCAACCATGGAAAATCTGTATCACTTTGCTCATTCTAGTGTTTTAGTACAATTCTTTATTCTTCCTTTGGAACTTCAGAAAGCATATGTACAACATGGTCGTAGTTTGATTTTATTGTCCAGTGAAATATATACTTCTTTAGTATTTTCTTACAGTAATTTTCATTATGCAAGTAATTGATTTTGTTTGTTCTTTGTTTATAGAAAATGGTTTCCTTGATGGGGGCAAAATTCTCCAAGCCTTTGATAGCAAACCAAGTCACTCATCTTATTTGCTACAAATTCGAGGGTATGCCAGTTTTTCCTCAGTATGCAAGTAATTTGGAATGTGGTATTCTATATTCTGTTACTCAAGTAGCGGGCTTGAAAAGTGTTCTATGACTATAACTATGACATTATTTCTGAGTGTTCTTTATATCGTTGCCTCTTTAATCACTTCTTGATGCATGTGCTCATCTCATATGCTTTTTTCAGCAATTTCAATCCTAAAGCTTTTTTCAGCAATTTTTCAATCCTAAGTCTATTTCGAGCAACCTCTTCTTTGTTAATATTGTTATACAAGATTTCTTAGTAGACAATACAGGATCAACTCTGAAATGCTCGAGACTGCCAGCCATGTAGAAGTAGCAAGTTTGTTATCATTGACAATGTTACAAATCGTGCTCATATTCGTCTTCCGCAAATCTTGTCCCAGTGTTTCAAGAAGCATAGATCCTCCATATACAATTTCCCCGGTTAGCAATCATTTTTCTTCTTGTGCTATTGAAAAAGCACACCTTGTGCCCGACAAAGTATTGACCTCTGTAATGCTTAACTGGCAAAGAAAAAGTTAACACAATTGTTTAACTTCCGCCTTGAACCTTTGACCGCTGCTAACATTGTATATCTATCTTGCCCTTCGGAATTCTAGACATTTAGTATGAAATGTGTGATTTTGTTTCCAGTGCTTCTTACATAACTAGATGCAAATCAGCTTCTTTATTCTCTTTGTCGCGGTTAACTATGTAGTAAATTATGAAACCCTTGGATGCTTGACACTGTTTATAGTTTTAATTATTATTGTCTCATCTTAATAAAGGCCATAATCCTCTTGTGTGTGGCAGGTGAGAAGTATGAACTTGCAAAGAAAGTGAAAATTAAACTTGTAAATCATAGATGGCTGGAAGACTGGTATATCTTTCCTCCTTACTAATATGCGTACACCTTTCCTTGTTCTTATATAATTTGTTTTTGCAGCTTGAAAGCATGGGATATCCTGCCGATAGATAATTATACTAAAAGGTGAGATGTTCATTTTATTTCTAGGTTTGACTTTATATATCGTTATGCATTATTTAGTTATATATAGATTTGTTTTGTCGGAATATTTTCTTTGTGCCGCTAAAATGTGGTCATTCATAAGATTGGTTACCTTCTGCTTTGATGATGAGAACTCATTGTACACAATGAAATGTGTCATATATCATGTATCCTCATGGCTGGCTTCTGGATTTGGGGAGGTTTTGATGTGGATGCTTGGCTTTGATGATGTGTGTCGTACGCTGTTCGGGGTTCAGTCAGGGGAATGCAAGACGTGGATGACTTCTCTGGGGACAGAACAAAGAAGAGATCTCTTTTTAAAAAGGGAAGGGGTATAGGTTTTTTTCTTTTTTTTGTTTGTTTGTTGGTTTTTTTTTTTTGGGGGGGGGGGGGGGGGCCAAAACAAAAAAACCCCCCA
>JBAKGM010000326.1:13205134-13225656 GCA_037177215.1 Asparagus racemosus | reverse complement strand
CCCCCCCCCCCCCCCCCCCCCCCCCCCCCCCCCCCCCCCCCCCCCCCCCCCCCCCCCCCCCCCCCCCCCAAAACAACAAAACTATCAATTAGAATCAAATAAATGATCTAATTTCTTTTTCTTATTAATAATTGAGACAACTATTTTGTACTTATCATTATTTTATGTTAAGCCTTTACCCATTAAAATAAGTTCCCTATATGAAATGAAACAATGGAAACATAGCACCACGAAGTTGAGCTTTACCCATTAAAATTGAGATAAATATATTTATCATTCTCTAAGTTAAGCCTTTACCCATTAAAGTGAATTTCCTAAGGGGAACGAAACAAGATAAACAAAGCACCATAAAACCATTCATCTACTCACTTGGTTGACAGTATGACCAACATCCTATTGTATTGTTGCAAAATAGTAGATGAGGGAACTGAGAAGAACTTGGAGACTTGATAACTTGTCGAGAGGTATGTTTACCTACCTTTTCAGGCGTATTGTTTAAGCTCACACAGTCAAAAAATTAATCTCCAAATAGTTGAATGTTATGAAAAATCTACAAGAAAAGGCAACATGGCAGATTTTTCAACTGTTAGACAGTCCTTCCAAATTCTTTATATCTATAGTTCAACTTTCTTCCTCCAATTTATTTCTACCTTAGGTTGTGCCTATATGTGAATGTGAATTCTCCTCTTTTGTGTCTAATAGAATAAATAAATGTTGAGACATTGCCATGTGAACAGCATGTAGGTATCTATCATTCAATGTTGTCTCTGACATACCAATGGTATCACTGGGTGTCTAGCACTTCAAGGTTCAATACTTTTGCTTTGCATGATGTGCGGGGCACAACTCATTAGTGAACTCGCGTCTCGTGCACCTCCATGCAACTAATTATTATGGTACAGTTGCTACTACAAAAAATAAAAATAAGAAAATAAAGGAATTTATCAAAATATCTTCAAGCTAATAAAGCAGCCAAGGTTGCTTTTATTTTGTGACAAAAGAAAGGCCCATGAGAGTTTAATGAAGTAAAATTCACAATTGGTGAGGCATGAGAGAGAAAGGTTTGTACTGTGCGGTGTAGTGTTATCACCTTTAGCTTGTAAAACCCAAAACTGCTTATTAATAGACCATTCCAAGCAGATATATCCACTCAAATTTATATTGCCATTCTGGTGATAATTTCGTGGTGTGTCTAGCAAATGCATAGAAAAACATAGGTCTTTCTCCATTTCTGTATTCTATTTCAAATAGGCTGGACCAAGCAAGCAAGAAATCTTTGGTAGAGTTCACTACGGTTATTCTCTCTCTCTTTTTTGCCCATATCTCCATTGTTAGTCGTGCATCTATGGAAAATTGATTGTGAAGTCACCTGTTGTTCTAGATACTATGACATCAACAATTATTAGTAATATCATTTTAACTTTGGTTCATTTAGGTTTTTCCGGTTTGCTTCTCTTCTTCTTTCTAAACTATTCACATCTTTTCTTTTCTTATTTTCTTCCTCTTTTCACTATGATTCTTCTTTACTTTTGTTGTTTCTTTGTTATGTTGTTGTCTCTTCTCTCTTCTCTGTTTTTTGTCCTCATATTCTTTTTCTACTTCATTTTCTGTCTTTTTTCTTTTTGTTTTTTTTCTCATTTCAATATTGCTTTCTGGATATTGGTTGAGACTTGAAAAACTTCTTTTGCAAAATCATAGCCTCTTAATTGATATTTCAAAAAGAAAATTCATGAAATGAAAAAGAGTCCGCTTAAATTTAGTAGTAGTAGTCATCATAGAGTGAAGTTTATTTAGCTTGGTCTATATCGCGCAGAAAGTTCATTACAGTGGTCCCCTCTCCTCTGTGCCTTGCAAATCAGGCACGTTAAGGCCTTTCCGCATTGTTTTCTCCTTGCCCCTTGACAACACTACTGTCAATTATATCTACTGGGTTGTCTAGTTAATGATATATATCACCTTGATTTAGTTTGAAGTTGTATTTAATTGGGCATCTTTTATTACTTAGTTTAAGAGTTCTTTTGTTGTTGTTGTTGTTGTTGTTGTTGTGGGAATTAAGTTGGAACCTTAGCATCCTTTCGTTTTCTAGTCTTTTACAAAGGAACTAAGTTTCAGGCAATAAATGATTTGGAAGTTGTCCAGGAAGTCCTTGCTAATAGGCTGGTAACCCTGTTTAGATCTTAGGTCCATTTTTACATGCCTGATAAATTAAAAAAAATCTTATCATATTAGGAGCTATGCTGGGTTTTTAGTAACGCTTCTTGAAATTGGAAATTTCTGCTGTTCAACCACACTATTATCTATTCGTCCTTTAGCCTTACAAAAGAATGCACTTGGTTTTGTATACTGTTAAAAAATACAGCGTTGAATTCTCGTAGCGTATGAATGTGCTACTGATTCCAAAATGAACGCTGTAATTTGCACCCCTTCGTTATTGCCTGCTGTACCTTTTAAATTTATGCCATGGCTAGAAACATGTTGAGTAGGCATATATGGCGGTTAAAATTTTGTTCTAACCTGACGAATGTATTGTCTATTACGATAAATTGAATATCTTCCTGTTGATTTTCTTGAATCAGTGGATGGGAATTAGAGGTTTTGGAAGCTGAGGCTAGAGATTCAGAAGAAGAAACAGAAGATGTAGGTATGGAGTTGATGGGACGGAGAAGTACTGGAGGAGCTCCATGTGTACAAGGTCAGATGTCAGTTGCTGCAAGTTCTCATGTGCATACTCCTAACAAAGGAAGTCTCAGCATTCGTCGAGAGGGTTCAATTGCAAATCGATCACATTCAGTTAGTGCACGTTCTCATGAGCATACCCCTAACAGAGGAAGTCTCAGCATTCAACAAGAGGGTTCAACTGCAAATCTTCCACATTCTGCGGAGAATCTTCCAGCAGACCAGTGGTTTTCAACTCCATACAAGGAGACTAGTTTTGATGAGGCTCTTTCTAAGCAAAACCTAAAGAGCAACGATGAGATTGATCATCAGGAAGCTGGAAGTGTTAGCCGGAAAAGTGCTAATAATGCTATAAAAGATGGGGAATTGACAGTACCTGTTGATGTTAACTTACAGAAAAGGGATAACATCACTTTGTCTGATGTGCTGACAACAAAAATTGGTTCAGTGTCAAGCAGACAAGAGAGATCTAGCACGTTGTACTACTCTAAGGAAACTCCAAAGAAAGAAGTTGCAAGGGAAAAACCATCTGATTCATGCAGAACGAAATTGAATGAAAATATTTTAAATGGTGAGCTTGACATTATACCATTCGAAGGAAGAAGCAAGCTTGATCACTTTCAATTTCCTACGGCTAGTTGTTTCTTGCCGCAGAAACGTAAGGTTTCTGATTTCAGTGGTGGTTTAAAATCTTCTGAACTGGAAGTTCATGATCCTAAAATTTCTCCAAAGAGTCCTACAAATACAAGATTTGAACGACGCAAGCCTACTTCTGCAACATCAATAAATTATGGTCATGCCGATGCAAGGAGTACATTGGAAGGAGCTGCTAAGACAAATTCTGAAGTTTACCAACATGGCGCTCCATTAAAGCTTACCTCTTTGAGTTTCAATAAGAGATCCCTGAAAAGAGGGCAGCCAACGTCTGAGTCCAAATTTTCCAGAAATGCAGATTCTCCTTCAACTGAAAGTACGCAGAATTGCCAACAAGGAGAAGCAATGGATCAACCATCAGGCATAAAAGTTAAGTTAGCAGTTGAAACAAAAGAATTATGTCCTCCAATTTGTTCGTCTGAAGACATGGTGCTAGAAGATATGGCCCCTAGTTTCAAGCCAAAAAACACAATGGATGTTGATGCAAGTTTTGGTAATGTGGTTAGTGGTGTAAATAATTTGGTCTTCGCTGGAAGAAATAATGATGTAAAACCTATGAAAAAGATGGCATCTGAGACTTCTGGTGGCTCAAGGCAATCTCAGGAGATTGATAAATCTGAAAATGGTGATATTGTAATGCGAGATAAATCGACATTTATGGCCAATGAAACTGCGATACCCCTAGGAAGGCAGCACGATAGTGGAGCTGCATCTCCTAATAGTAGGGAAACCAGAAAGCTCTCAAGTACTGCAGGTACTGGCACATGCAAGGAAAATGTTAACGGAGAATCAAATATTGTACGCAGCAAAAAGGTGGTTTCTAGGAGAAATTTGAGCTGCAAGCCTCAGTTAACTACAGTAAGCACCATTAAGAGTAAAGAGGCTAGCACTTTGGATAAAGCTACCACTCCAAGAAAAGTGGAGAGTAAACCAGGGAAAGCTGCAAAATCAAATTCAGATATAGAACTTGGGAAGGAGGCCAACAATGATAATAAAGAAGCAACCAAGTCATTTTCCAAGGATGTAGTCATAGAAGACCAGACGAAACCAAAACGGGATCCTTTGGATCAGACAGAGGCATCCAAGGATCTTGAAATGGAGAATAAGCCAAAAGAAAATGTCACCTCAGCTTCGAATGTCAATGCTCATGCTAATGGTAAGGTTCCTAGTGAAGACGGAAAAAAGTTGAGGCAAGGGACTAAAAGAGTTGGAGCAAAGAATTGTAAAAAGAAACTTGTGGGTCAGATGGAGGCAGCCATGGATCCTGAAAAGGAGAATAAACCAAAAGAAAACGTTACCTCGTCTTCGAATGTTAATTCTCATGCTAATGGTAAGGTTCCTTGTGAAGACAGAAATAATTCAAGGCAGGGGACTTGGAGAGTTGGAGCGAAAACCAATACAGATCAAACAGTCAGTTGCACAAGAACTGTAAACCCTGAACCTGTGTGGTTTATATTAAGTGGACATCGTTTCCAGAGGAAGGAGTTTCAGGCAGTGATTAGGCGTTTAAGGGGAAAAGTCTGCAGGGATTCTCACAATTGGTCTTATAATGCTACACATTTTATTGTTCCTGAACCTGTTCGCAGAACTGAGAAGTTCTTTGCAGCTGCTGCAGCTGGAAGGTATTCAACCGGCACCTCTTATGTATTTTAAGTAATCATATCAACTGTCAGTTCTAATTTCATGATTTAGTATTGTATCTGTCAAGTGGAGTAATTGGCCATAATACGTTTTACCCAGCATTTTTTTCTGGCTTGGTACTGTTTACGACTGAGCTGATTTACCTGGAAATTTGGTAATTTGTTCGTTTTTATAGTTTGTTGGGTTATTTGCACTAAGTACCCCAAAGTTCACTACATTTTTAATTTCGATACCTCAAATATTTTTTTTTTGGTACAAAAATGAAAGTTTTGGGGGTGATTAAATTTTGAAGCATCAAAGTCAAAATTCACTGGATTTTGGGTACTTTTTGGGCAGAAGAGAACATTGGAGTAGCAAAGTTAAAAATGAGGTGTACTTTTGGGTATTTTTCGGGCAAAAGAATACTTTGGGGTATCAAAGTTGAAATTAGAGTAAAATTTGGAGTATTTAAGTGCAAATAACGTTTTCTTTTTCCTATTTTAGGATCAGAAAATTCTGTATTTCTTTCTTAACATGGTGCTTTAGAATCAAGATTATATATTTTTTGTATAATATTACATCCTAATTGGTAATGTTTATCTCATGTAGATGGATTCTGAAGATGGATTACTTAACAGCCAGTAACGAGGCTGGAAAATTTGTGGATGAAGAACCTTTTGAATGGTATAGTAATGACCTCACAGAGCATGGTGCTATCAGTTTGGAAGCTCCACGAAAGTGGCGTAAGTTGAGGGAAAAGACAGGCCACGGTGCCTTCTATGGAATGTGCATTGTCATATATGGAGATTGCATTTCGCCCACATTGGTAGACTTTGTTCAGTCATAATTTATCATGATCCATTTAATAGTCATGTAAAATTTTGAATAACATTACTACAATTCTTCGCAGGACACGTTAAAGCGAGTGGTAAAAGCTGGAGATGGCACCATTTTAGCAACCTCGCCACCATACACTCGCTTTCTCAAGTCTAATGTAGATTTTGCAATTGTTAGTCCAGGCATGCCTAAGGTCGATTCTTGGGTCCAAGAGTTCTTGCGACATGAAATTCCGTGTGTGGCAGCTGATTACCTTGTGGAGTACATCTGCAAGCCTGGCTACCCCTTGAAGATGCACGTGCTATACAATACACATTCTTGGGCAGAGAAATCGTATGCAAATTGGTTGAGGCGATCGGAAGAGATTATCACTGGTGATTGTTCGCCTTCGGAAGAGAGCGTTGATGATATCAGTTGCTCGGTGTGTGGATTGAATGATAGAGGGGAGGTGCTGTTGATGTGTGGGGATGAGGATGGTTCTGTTGGATGTAGGATTGGTACTCATATTGACTGCTGTAATCCTCCACTTGAAGCTGTACCTGAGGGGGATTGGTTCTGCGCTAAATGCAGTGAAGATCGTGAGCCGAAGATTCCTCTTAGGAACAAGAAATCTTCATCGAAGTGCAAGTAGTTTTTAGAAGTTGATTTTGTAATGGTAGTGTTGCTGTTATTATTGTACCTTATGTTTTTAGTTGTATAATAAAGGTTTTATAGGATCAGCGTTCTTTCATGATCCCTGTCGCGTTTAGTTCGTTAACGTTTGAAAAACTTTATGAGGGTTTTGGCTTGTCTTCAACATTGTGGGAACTGTTAAATATTCTCATGTACATTATGTTCTATCTATCGATCATTCTTCCCATTTTACTTGCTACATCTAAGATTTATTTTTGTATTTTTTTTTATTTTTTTTATATTTTTTTTGTGGGTCTTCCCTTACTGAACGTCGAACGAGTAGTTACTGCCTTCGAGACTTTGCGTACAGGCACGTTACAGGATTGTACAGCTTGCTATATGAAATGTTGTTACTTATAGCCCTCTTCGGTTAGTGAATGTCTTTATACATCTTTTGAATAGCTTTGCCAGAGTTGAGCAGTGAAAATGTGTTGAGTAAAAGAAAAGGGCAGATACGTGGGGAAGTCATCGCAAAATTCTCAGTCCTGTATGGTTCCTGTGACAATGTGAAGGTCTACCACACATTCAATGCCAGGCCCAAATCAGATGACGGGTGTATATCATGGGCTTTATTTGGGCCTTCTAGAAAATAATATTAAGCTAGAGTGTATCACTTTTTGATGGCCCACGACTGGAATTCAAGACGTGCACATTTGGTACGTAGAGATCTCTCGGAATTTGAGATATAGAATTTTGAATTTGATATTTTTGACATTCATGAATATGTCAGAAATTTCGTCAACGAACGCAGGAGTGTTATGTTCTCACCACATAAAAAAATCTTTAAGAAAATTATCATTTTTGTTTTCTTCTTCTTATCTTTTTCCTTTTTCTTTCCTTTGTTTCTTTCTTCCGTAGTCATTACTGTTCACATTGTAAACCTTTGCTTTTCCTTGTCGTACTACATTATTTTTGTCCTACATGCTCTTCCTTCTCGCACATCAATAAGGTTAGCTTACAAAATACATATTGACAAATGTCACATCTTAGAAGACATTTCAAGATACAAAACATAGAAAACAATGTAGTTTACATAAACTTGCGGGAATGACAGTGCACACCTTTACTTACATAGTATATCTGAAAGGCTTTATTATTATTATTATTTAGGAATCAAGAGATTCTATGTCATTGCATCAATAAGAATTTGTTTACTAATATGATCTGGACCATCCCAACGTCGAAAAAGAGGGTACATTTTTATTTGTAAGCAAAGTTTGCAAGCTGATGAGCGCAAAGTATATCTGCAAGTTGGATGTATGTCAATGTGATGCATGACGAGAATGTATCAAATTTGTGTAATGCTACTCAGTATATGACTGATTTTATGATGTCCATCTCATATCAATCTATTATTAGTAAGACACTTTCTTGAATTAATTTCATGATTCAAATCACCAATTTTGAACTACCACATTCTTCCTAGTGACACCCCCACCCTAATGAAAACAAATATCACACTGTTCTAATGTCTTTACACCCAAAAAAACACTATAGTCCCTCTACCAAAACCATAGCCATCAAGATTCTTCAGAAGAAAACAAAGGCACATAAACCCTTACAAGCCAAGCCAAAATAAAAAATTAAAAAAAAATGAAAAAGAAAATCCCATGAAAAAGTTACCTTACTCCCTTGTGATTGGATGTTTCCTTCACTCCTCCTTTAAACGTCCAAAAAGTTAGGTTGTATCACCCTTTACTCTCTCAGTACGTGATCCTCTCTCCCTTTGCTTTGCACCCCCGTAAATCTACAACAGCCGTCGATCGAAAATCCAACGGCCTAGATTCAGTCAGAGCTCTTACGTGTGAACTTGTCTCAACAACCGAGGACTTTTCTTGCCACAGTGGGAAAAGGACTGTGGACTGGGCGGACTCTCTCTACCCACTCGCACGTGCCAACCAGCTACACCCTCTCGCTAAGCTCCAAACAAAACACTGTTTTCTCTTATTATTGTTATTTTGAAAATTTTGAAACCTCATGCTTTCTGAAATTAATTATTTTGTTTCTGTCACATGCATCCCATCATCGACCATCATGCCCCCGATCCATCCGTCACGTGAGATGACCTCTGACGTCATGTCAGTGCTCCCAAAAATTCTAACATGTTTGCGATGACTGGAATGCCCCTAATCATAACGCTTAAACCAGCTAATTGCATGGGTAACCATGGGATTTAGCACATTTTGGGAAGTGGATTAAGTTAAGTAGACTGTAGATTAGATTAACTAAGCAATTAATAATTAATAAAAAATTTGCATTGTGAGAAATAAACAAAAACTAAGAGCCAATGGAACAAGCTCCTTTGTGTCCACATCCGGATGTGACTTCACTTAGTTCTCTCGCTATCATTTCGGGTTTTGTAGTTTAAGAATGTAAATAATATTAAATAAACCATAATAAAGCTAAATACTTCGTTATTAGAGAGAATTAGTTTATTATAACCACAAAAATCACTAATCAAAAGGACTAAAGTACCCTTGTGATTTCCCCCGAGTGTTGGCAAATCTCAATGGCATTTTTGTAAAATATGATGGAAATTTGGGGTTTGCTAGGGAAGGGGAACCTCGAAGACAGGCGGAATAAGACCAAGGCCCTCACATCCTCGTTGACAAACATCGAGACCTGACCGCAGCCAACCACCGTCTTGGTTAACGGCTCCGAACTCAGCCCTGATCTTTAAAAATAATTACGATGATGCCACTGCTTTTTGTGAGGTTGAATTAGTGATTAATTATGAAAGCTCGCACTCTTTAGGACCACGGAAAAAAGAAAGCGCATGAGAAAGTTAGCGTACTTAAACTAATAATGAGATTAAATAAAGTAAGTAGGTGATTAACTGATGGATTAAAGGGGGGTAGGTGGGGGCCCACGCGGTGCTGGAACACCTGGAGATATGTGAAGGAGCACGTGGCAGGCCATCCGGGAGTGGGTCAGAAAAGGGTGGGCTCAGCTCATCATGATGTTAACTTTACAGTGGAGGGACAGGTGGCAGGGGCCTTGTTCCCATGTGGCACCCTCTTTCGGGTCCAAGGCCTGGGTCCCACTTCAAGCTTATCTGCAGGATGAGAGAGGAGCCAAAAATGATGAAGAATGTAGGGTTTGTTTTTTGGTGGTAAGATGAAAGGGTAAGAGTACTTTTTTTTTTTTTTTTTAACTTGCAATATTTTGGTGTGGGAATTCATCTTGGCTCGGTGCATGAATTTTTACTTGTGCGCGCAAACTTATTTACAAATTCGAATCCAATGTTTGGAGGGTTTCTCACGAAAGGTTGAGGGATCTTCCGAAAAGAAACTTGCAATTATTATTAATTAATTACATCTTGATTTTTTATATTTTTTTAATATATACATTTAAATTATGCATATTCGCAAAACTGTCCCTAATCATCAACTACGAATGAAGAAACCCCTCTAAACTCTCAAATCATTAAATTTCATGAGATGGTCTACAGCTGCAATAAAAAAAATGTCACTACAATAGCAAATATTTACTCATTATCCATCAAAGCTGATATTCCTTTGTCAAACAACAACAACAAAAATTCTATAGAGATGCTTTTAAACTTATATTCTACATTAATAATATGCAATCCGGAGAGTAGTGGTAACAATAATAATAATAATAATATATAAACAACAATATGAGTGTACGGTTGATATTGAGATGCTTTTAAACTTATTCTACAATTTCAAAAATATCTCATCTCCACGTGATTTTCTTGCCAAACAGAGAGGTAACTGAGCGGAGGATAATCTACTTTAGGAGGGGATAACTTTATTCCAAAAGGAGTTTACTGCATATGGAAGTAAATTCTTTTAGCCGACGGCTTCTGTGCTTCCCAAAATAATATTTTTGAGTTTGGATGGCACATTACGTAAATAAAACTCGAAGATTTCGCTCTCTATTTCCCAAAATAATATTTTTGAGTTATGTAGGTTGTTTACTGTATGTTTCATGAGTGAAAGTGTTAATGGTATGGAATAATTGAGTGAGGATTTGAAGGAGGAAGATTTGTTCTTCTTCGCATGTAAGAGAGAAGTATGAGAGCTCCTATGATGCCTCTTTGTCAATATCTGACCCATTTAGGAGAAACACACGAAAGTAGATTTCACATTTTCAGAGCAGCGCAAAAAGATTAGGAAAGAAAGATAATAATTATGAAAGAAAATAAATAAAATGGAAATATAGAAAGACAAAAGTGCCCTTGTTACTTTTCTAACCATTTTTTTTATTTAACCTATTTAAAAGTTCTTTTTAAACAGCAAGGGGCTGATGGTTATAAATGGAAATGGGATCAGCTCATTTGTCATTACAGTTGGGAGGAGTTATAGCGGCCATAAATGCTTTGACAGTTGTAATAATAATTTGAAGATATTTTAATTTTTGTCCTAAGAACGCCACTGCATGTGATTTGTTTTTGTAGGCTAAATCGCAAATTCAGCGGAGAAATGCAATTTCGCCCCCACAAACTATTTTACATCCCAACAGTCATCATGTGATCTTCATAATTTCTCCTAACTAATAATTTGGAGAGAGGAAGGTCGGGGGCATTTATTTCTGGTGATTTGATTTATTATTTCCTGAAACCAAAATCCTGTAAAAAAATAATTTCAAATAAAATTATATTCTTTTAGAATTCACATGGAATCAAGTGGGTACAGCATAAATCTTTGAAGGGGTAAAACAGTGCATTTAGACATAACTTTTAATTTGAGGGCCACTTACTTTTGGAATAAAATAAAGTGAGATGAGATTTAACTTTATTCTCCCCAAGCTTTTATATTTGTTATTTTTTTCAGATCAAACTTGGTCGTCTCTTTTAAACTAAGATTCGTATCATGGTATGCAATTTAATTTGTCTGGGATACCCTTTAATTGAGACCAGCTTGAGAGTAAAGACGAAGAAACAAAGAGCAGAAACATTGATTAGCAATATTCTAAACAAAGCTGACAAAGTTCAACCCTTCTTGATTCCCACTGAATTTGGGGCTGCTTATTCCTATTGTGATCAATGCTTTTTATCCGGAATGAGCAAATTAATGATTGGATTAAACATTAATTGCAGATTAGCATTGCTAATTGAATTTGTGCTTTCTTGCTTTGAGAAGACGCAATATAGTGAATTTTTCTTATATATATATTGTGAATTTGTGCTTCTCTCTTTTTTTTTCCCCGCTCCCTCTCTTTCTTTCGTAGATCTGTGGTACTGTGTTGATAACAAGACCATCTGATGTTCAAGCCGCTGCCTTGACAAAAAAAATCTCAATTAAAAGATCTAATTACTGGCAAAAGTGTATAATACTTACCTCTATGATTTTTGAGTCCTTCAAAACGTAATTAATTAGAAATAAATTTCCAAATATAATATCTTTAAGGAAACTATTTCAGTCATCCATATATATTTTGAGGGACCAACATTTTTTATGTTTTATTTTTTTGTGATAACTCAGACCAGACCAACAATTTACAAACCCAATACTAAATTAATTTGGAATTTTCTGATGGCTCTTGAACAATCAATCCATTCCTTCAACAACAAGAAGCGCATTATGGAGAAGAGCAGAAAGATGGCCGATGTCGCTTGCAAAAGTTGAAACTGTACAAACACACAACGCTATTACGAAAAATAAAAGGGGGGAAAATGTAAAAAAGAAGCTAGACCAAAGTGATCATCGACACTAACATTAATTAACAGCATTTTAACACCAATAATAACCCTAGACAAAATTTCCCAACCATCCATCTCCAAGCTGTACAATGATCCCCAAGGAATTCATATCCCCCCGTTTTCCCGCCATCTCCCAAATTCAGCAGCTGAGCGCCTCATAATTCACCGGTATCGGCCTACTGAACCCGGCTTGCGCCAGCATACTTCCGACCACCGCCAAATCCCGGCAAAACACCCCTTGATACACCGCCGCCGCCGTCACCGGCGCCGCCACTGCCGGTGCCGGCGTCTCGTTTGCCGGACTCGCTGCCTGTAACGCAGCACTCGCGGCTGCTGCAGCAGCCGCAGCCTCCTTCACGCTCTGCCTCTCCGCCGCCTCCTCGTCCATAACTGTTGACATTATGCTCGAATACCCTTTTTGTAACATTCTATACAAAATCAACGCAGACATCCTCGCCTGATCCCTAACCGCGTCAAGATCCCTGTACTCCTCTGCAAACTCCAATCGGTCCACGAACAATGCAGCCTTATCTGGCTTATGCTTCAACACGAGCAACCGATGCGCTCGCTCTAGCTCTGATCTACTGCATCCCCTTCGAACCCCGATGAGCACGAAGTAATCGACGTTACATCCTTCACCACTCGCCACTCTCCGTCGAAGCTCTTGAATCCGACCCGTCAACGCCCGGAGGCTGCTTGGGATGTCACGGTACCGAACGTCATAATGCGGCTTCCAAGCCGGTCCAGGGAGCTTCCGGTCACGGAGGATCGAATCGTACAACAGTTTCAAGTGATCAAGGTCCCGCAGGCAATCGGGCAACGACCGAACCAGTTCCATAAGATCAGCACGAGCCCGCAGTGCCGCGATCGATGTCGGATCCAACGCGAGCGCTCGGTTGCAATCGGCTATCGACTCCGTGATTCGGCCAGCGGCCTTGTACGCCGACGCTCGGCCGACGAGGCACGCCGCGGCGAATGGGTGCGGGGTGCCTCTACGGCCATCAAGGATCTTCGAGAAGTGCCGGATGGACTCAGAGGGGAGGCCGGCATCGAGGGCGGCCAGTGCAGCAGTGCGGCGACGGAGGAGGAGCTTGATGTGGAAGAGGAGCTGAGATGCGGATTCGGATTCTGTCGGAGGCGGGTTCGGGTTCGAACCCGATTGGCCGGATTGGATGTGGACTGTGTTTGAGAAGGCGAATCGGTCGTCGGAGCGGGACGTGCTCTCGCGGCGGAATGCTGCGGTGGCGATGCGGCGGCCGGTCTGGAGGAGGACCACCGCGTCCTCCATTAGGCCCAAATGGCAGCAGGCTTGGCCCAATATCAAATACCTGGTGAACAACAACAAATTCAAGGCGGTAAGCGCACCTGCAGGTGATGGTAGTCCTCAACTGAAATATTTTGATAAGTTTTGGGGTGGTTTAGAAATGTGGCAGGTTTGGTACGACATCTGTTTTGTTTTGGGGTGGAGCACAGTGTGAATCAGAAAATCTAGCAGAGGTTTTGCGCTGGATTCTACAGTGAGCTATGAATTTGTCAACTTATGCAAATAACACCCCAACATCTTCTATAATTATAGAAAAAATTATTTGGAAAAAAAAGTTACACAAAAATTTTACCTCCATTGTGCTTCTCTGTTGCAGCTCCTGCTCAATCCAGCCATCACCTTCCTCTTCAAATCCAAGACCGAGAAGCACCGAAACGATCGATCGCTATCCTCAGCCTTGTCCTCATTAGGAGACAACAACTTAGCCTTCTCTTTTGAAGGATCATTAGAAGCTAAGGAGGTAGAGGAATCATCATCAGGGATCATCTTGTAGCTTGGAATGTAATCCTGCAACATATCAGCGACCTCTCGAAATCTTCGAAGAAAGAGTAAGGACCGAGCTTTGAGCTCGAGGGCCGTTTCGAATCGAGGAGAGAGAGCGAGGGCGGAGTCGAGGAGAGAGAGAGCTGCATTGACGTCGGAGGCTTGCTGGGTCGAAATGAGAGACCTTGCGTCTTTGATATACTTGTCCACTACCTGAAGAGAGAATATTAAGGGGCGAAAGTTCAGATTTTGAGACGGATGCAGATTGAAATATTTGATTCATGGGTTCTTGCGTAAACGTGAGAAAAATAGGGGGGAATGTACAGAGATCGTTCAATACGTAAAAAGAAAGCTTGTAGATCAAAGTAAGAGACGTTACTAATGACGAAATGCAAATCAAAGAAACAAGAAGCAATTTACCTTTCTGTTGGTAAGCCACCAGTGCCTCTTCTCTGCGTTCAGAGAAGGAGAGGCCGCCATTGCTGCAACTGCATCAAGCTTCTTCACTCTCCTCTCTCAAGAGTCAATGAGAAGCCAATGAGCTCTCTTTAGAAATCTCTAGCCACAAGACCCAGATTTGAGAGGTGCCTCTTATTAAGGGGGTGAGACTGTGAGAGGCTCCAATAATGAAATCGGAGAGAGAGAGAGAGAGGAAAAATGCCAGCTTTGACTGCCTCCACTTCTTTCCCTTTCAGAGAAAGCTTTGATCCTTCAACTTCCTCGCTGGCAAAGATGCCCTCTCAATGACCACAACAAACTTAAAAAAAAAAAGAGAAAAAAAGATAAACATTTTTACAAAAAGCTCCCTCAACTACCGTTGTTTACATTTTAAACCATGGGGTAATATTTGTTGTACCATCTTACTGGACATTGATACGAAAAGTGAGTTCCTTTAGCATAATGAGCTATCTTATTTATCAAAAATAAGAGTGACTAGGCCCTTACCCTTTGATATAAATTAGCATGATGGTTCTTATCACTGGTCTAACTTTCTAGCTTAGAAAAAATTAAATTTGGCCTCATGTTCATTTTTTTTCCTTCTTTGGTATTGCTCGTGAGTGATAGTTTCTTCAGTATTCTCATCGGTTATCTCTATCAAGAGCGGCCATGATCAGGCCGTCTGGTTTTGATTGGATGCCTTGGATTGAGAATGATACAATATTACAGTTTTTAAAACTATTTGAGCTTTGTTTTAAATCCCCTAGCTAGCTACAGTTGATTAAAATAGATTTCATTTGAATAAAATGAGGATTTGAGCTTCCCGTTTGAAGAGATACATGCCATGACACTTACTGTCGAAACTCCAATATCTCATTAACGCAACGCAAAAGTAATAAATCTTAGAATCCACCAACTAATGCATTTTGAATCTACAAAGAATAATCTCCGAATCCACGAAGAAAATATAACATAAGTCTAACTTGACTCTGACCTTGTTACTAAAAATAAATTCAAAACTGATTATTTTTTAATTTCAACCATAACTAGGTATTGCTGATGTGATTTTAGAAATCTAACAAGCCGATTGACTTCATCTCATCAAGATAGGTAATTTACATATATAATATGTCAGACTCCACATTTCGGATTGGAAGATATGGTCGTTTCTTTACGTACAAGTCAATAATATCCACATTTAGCTTGTGATAGTCCCACTTCTCCATGAATTTATCCGTTATTGGTCTTACATCAGTCTCCCCTTGTGGAAAGAAGCTCGATCCTGATCTTATATTTGTGTGCATAATAGCTTCCTCTATAAACACTTTTCTTCTCCTGCAACAATCAACATCTGCCTTGTACTTAGCATTGATTTTTTGATTCTTTCAATCTATTCTTTTACCTCCTCAGCTAGGACTACTTCTAAATTAAAATTTTGCGATAATCTTTCTCATATAATGTGTACATGATTTACAGCATGTGAATCTGCACTTTACTTGAAAATCTCCTCCAAATCTTTCCCTTGTTGGTTTTCCTATTTTAGTGTTGAAATCATCATCTCAATATTGTTAAAATCATCGACAATTATTGTTTCTAAAGAAGAATTTACTTCATGCTCCATACACAATTCTTTTATCCCCTGTTTCTCGAGCCCTTAATCAATAAAGTCATATATATCATCAATTGCCTCGCTCTCTATTATATCCTTCTCCGTTAGGATAATATCAGCAGATGTAATATCAATTACATGCATAATATCCGTCTTCACTAGCATATCACTGTCAATATTAGGAATCTCATGCACAACGAAGGTTTGCACTTCAGGAAGAATCTTGATAGCGAATGAATCTTCCTTTTCAGTTAAGTGTGTCTCATTATCTGCCACTAGAAAGGCCTTCTCCATAGCAGTTTCTATCCTAGATGCCTCGGGTTCTATGATCGACATAATTGATGAAGTCTTCTTTGTTGCTTCTTCTGTGCTCTTCACAAATTCAGGCTTTTGCTTAGAGATGAATTGACATTCCTCAATTTTACTACAATCATAACTACTATAAGAACTCTTCAAAAATGTACATGATGAAGGTCCTTTATTGTTCTGCTTAAGTTATCACTCCACCTTCTTTGCTAGGCGAATCATGTCGGCTAAGGTAAAAGAATTTTGCAAAGACACCCAACATTGTTTGTAGTTAGAAGGTAGGAAACAATCTTTCAATAATTTCTTCATCTTCGCCTATGTTTAAACTGGATGCCTCCCATGATGGTATCAATTTATCAATACTTTATCCCACAATGCAGAAGCTTTCCCCTTAAGTCTGTAGACCATTAACTTAACTTTCTAATCTTCTAAGATCATCTTGTACTCAAAATATCTCTCCACCTCATCAATCTAATCAAGGAAATCCTCAACATTAAGTCTTCCATCAAAGAATGGTATCTTCAATCCTCTAGCTTTATACTTCCCCAAGCTTCGGTAGCTTGTATGATCATCACTGTTGGATTTATCATACGAAGCTGGATCTCATTTTTGGTGACCATCAATGCCATCTCAAAATCATCCCGGATTTAGATGTCTCATCGCCAGTATGATCATCACTGTTGGATTATCATACAAAGCTGGATCTCGTTTTTGGTGACCATCAACGCCATCTCAAAATCATCCCGGATTTAGATGTCTCATCGCCAACACAAATCATTCCATAGAAGTCTTCATCTGAGTAACTCCTATCTTCAACTCATAAAACTCAGTTTGAAACAAAGCGAATGCAATTTGGGTAACACTAGCTTTATCACCTGTCATCGGATAAAAAGCAGAGCTTTCATATCAATTAATACAGCGCGTAAGTGATAAACCTTGAAATTTACAAAGGGGTGCTCTTTAAATCCACAAAAAACAATATCTGAATCTACGGAAAACTTCGAATCTATGAAGAAAGTATAATAAAAAAATTTTTATTGATAAAAGTCATCTACTACAATGAGTTTTACAATCCTTCTTCTTAAATAAAAATACAAAACCTACTCTAGAAACAAAATTTCTTAAAGAAAGAAATAATTTAAAACTATCAAAAAGACTACCTACAATAAAGGTAACAAATCAGTCCAAACTGAATCAAAATTAATTTTATTTCCTAATCTAACTTGACCTAACTTTGTTATTAAAAATAAACTCAAAGCTGATTATTTTTTTATTTTTGCCAAAACTAGGTATTGCTGATGAGATTTTAGAAATCTAACAACCAGTTGACTCCAACTCATCAAGATAGGTGATTTACATATATAATATTCACGTTTAGCTCGTGATAGTCCTGCTCCTTCATGAATTTGTCTGTTATGTGTCCTGTATCACATCTTAATGTCATCCCTTGGTTAAATTGCCATGACGCACCAAATAGTAAAAGATAGAAATTTTTTTCATCTCAAGGCAATTTTCCCAATAAACTCTCCATACCGTTTATTAGTGGGTTCTAGTTTTCTAGTTTGCCTTCTATTCAGTATTTCAGATTATTAACAACTCCAAATCCGCTTGAGGTCATATATATATATGACTTCTCTATCTTCATTGTTGCTCATTATATATATATGACTTCTCTATCTTCATTGTTGCTCACAGTTGACAATCTTTTGAAATGGGATAGTGTGTATATATATGTGTGTGTGAGACTTCTCTGTCTTCATTGTTGCTCACAGTTGACAATCTTTTGAAATGGGATAGTATTTGTTCAAATAACAATATTGGTATCCTTTCCAAAAGCTACAAAGGAGAATTTAAATCTCCTATTCCTAAAAATATTGATTCACATTGTCGGTTATGACCTACTTCAAAATGTACTACAATCTCACGTCATGACTTATCTCTCATTTGAATTGAGTCCCCATTAACAGAAGGAATGAATAAGATAGTACGATTATAACATCTTGTTGACTCAGTTGGAAAGAACGCAATGGCCATATTTTTAACTCGAAAATGTCATGAAGTGGGCATTGCATCTTGTGAACCTATGATTTGATCATCTACCGCGGCGTAAAACTAAAGATCCTATGCAAATCCCTAGTTTATTCTCATTCCTTCGATCTTCATTACTTCATATACTCTCATCTATATATGTAACTATTAGATTATAACATCTTAATAGACGAATTATCTTTGGATTCTCACGTACTTTTTTTCAATGCACCTTTACTTTTAGAAAGAGATGTAACTGAAACTTTGATTTATAAAGTTAAATTTACAAAGGAAATTATAATTCTACAATATATCCAAATTTGACTTGGCACACCAATTCTATTAGAATGATTAGATTAAAACATCCCCAAAAAAAAATTAAATTATCAGCAAAAATATGCAACATAGAAAAGATAAAAACTAATAATAGAATATAAATTTAGATAAAAGAACACTAGAGGATAGTCAATATTAATAGTTATGTGTGGTTTAAAATCAGAACTTGTCCAATAACTAATCATGAAATACTGGTAAAAATAGTGAGGAGCTTTAAAATATTAAATTTTACATTAGAACTAGAAAAATGCAGTTCCTAATTACAGAGGACCTTTGTGCAAAAATGTAGGAGAGCTCACCGTCATTCACCGACCTCATCACGGGACCCAACTACCGGAGATCAAAAAGGAGGGTAACTCATTAAATAGTTTCACTATTTCCGAAATTACCCCTGTCTTGTCTTCACCCATAGCGTTTGATTCGCGATGAAAGGATACTCTAGTAAATTTACACGGGGGTAGAGCGGGAATATTTTTATGGTGTCGGAAGGCGTATTTATGAATGATGAGGAGCTTACTCCACAGGGATCCTGCTCTTCGCCATCACTTTTTACTCTTTTTGTTCCCACTTTAACCCTGCCTTTTGATGGGGCACATGTTAATAAATCCTGCGATGTAGGTCCCACAATCTTTCTGTTGGCGACGTGTCGTCCCCAGAGGCTGTGCCGTCACTGCCGTGTAATATAGCTAGTTGCCTGTTTGCTGTTTATGTTGTGCAGCGAGTAGTTAGGTCCTCTATTGAATGTGGCTCACTTCTCCAACATCTATAACCTCCATCCTTGAGGGGGTGTTTGGTTCACCACTTTTGGGAAACGTTTTTAGAAAATGACAATTTTATAAATAAAAATTTTTTTATAATTGAGTTTTTATGTGTTTGGTTCACTTTAGATTTATGGAAAATATTTTCTAAAAGTACAGAATAGTTGGAAAACGACTTCCGAGCTTTTTGAGAGGAAATCGCATGGAAAACTGACAATACTATTAAAAAAGTAATAAACCCGTACTTTTTTACTTATTTTGAATTAAATAACTTTCTAGAAAAGAAAAACTTGACATTTTTAAAAGTACAAGGCCTATTTTCTTCTTTTGAACCAAACACAAGAAAAAGAAAATTTATCCTTTTTAACTTCTCAATATTTTATGTGGATGGAAAATATTTCCTATAAAAACAGGTGGAAAACATTACCTATAATTTCTTTTCCTTGAACCAAACACCCCTTAAGTCTAGTAAAGCAGTTGCGAGGCCCAGTGGAGTCACGCTGTTCTTTCCACATCATTAAAGATGGGTGCGGGGGTCCACGTGGAGGATAGTTGTGTGCCGTCTGGTGATGATGTGGATACCGCTAGTCATTATCTATACTTACTACTATATAATAATTCAAATGGACAATCAAATAATGGATGAATGGTTACTCGATGAATAGTGAATATGCTATTTTTTTCTATTATGGTTGAAAAGGTAAAAGGTAATTTGATAAAAAGGTTTTTTTATCTGTAAAACATTTTAATTAATATTTTGCCACAGGCATCGATAGAGTCCATATACTTAAATATTCATTTTAGATTACAAATATATAAAAGAGAAAGATAAATTTCTTTTATGAAAACATAACATCATGTCTAAGCACCAAAAAACCAAGGATGTTAGGCATATACGTTACAATTCCATCTTAAATTTAATTAATCAAATCAAGGTACAAATAACAAAATAACTAATCAAAACTAGTTTTATAGAACAATTGTCTAATATAATATAACTGAAATGCTAAATGAATCAAGTTAGAGTATAGACAGTGGTGTCCAATTGGGCCCAAAGCCCGGGCCCGGCCCGCTGCTCTGCCCGGACCCTGCCGGGCCGGGGCCCGGACTGGG
>JBAKGM010000326.1:13147487-13178111 GCA_037177215.1 Asparagus racemosus | reverse complement strand
GTCTCGGAAAAATACGCGATTTTCATATATAATTCGTCCAATTCCGACGTACGGTTTGGGAGATACGACCTGTTCTTTGTTGCGTGTTATTTTCCTCGACCGGGCCTGCATTTGGGCTTATGACGGTCATGTTTCTCCATAAATATATTCGCAGTGCGTTCTACGTCAGACTAGGGATAGGAGATCTTGAATCTTAAGTCAAAAGAGCTGAAGTAACTTCTAACTTCGCTCAAATGGGAGTTTGTGTGGCAGAGCATGAAGGGCGTGCGCGTAGCGGTGCGCAATTAAGCCTGCACAGACAATAACCAGCTAAGTCTAGGCGACATGTATTAGAGGTCCAATCATTGTGAGCTAATTCTAGGTCCAATCATTGCATTAAATGCAAAGATCGTGCACCCAAGTATTGAGGACCATCTACATTAGATTAATGATCTACAAATTGGGGTCACGGAGCTAGTAAAGTTGTTGTAACCAAATGCGGTTAATCCTGGACGTTACCATTAAATATGGTCCCCATTATCGTACCACTGGACATCTTTGCTTTGACTAGAAAAAGAATAGTTTTTAGAGTATTCTCAACGTGTGCGTGTGCGTGTGTGTATATAAACTGGCCGAGCTTGATCCCAAAATGATGCGGGGAAATTACATAACGAGGCTGGTGGATGTATTGAAGACTGGCCAAGCTTGATCCTAACATCATTTTGGGAAAATCTTGTGTTTCGCAAAAACCGGGTCTGTATTAAACTAAATTTTCTTATTAGGCTAAAAAATGTCTCTTAAACTAGTTAAAGGTCTGAATCGATCCTCCTTTTGCTTATCCTAATTAGGATAAGCCTAATGCTTGGTTCTCAAAGCCTAATGCTTCATACACTACAAATTATACTTCTAATTGAGGACATGTGAGGCTGTTTAGTTTACTTTTCATGCATTTAGTGTGTTTCCCTTCGATCAGCAATTTTTTTATTTTTTCCCTTGAATTTATGTTTATCACGAATATTCTTGAAAAGGTTTATGTTATATTTGCATTTTGTACCGTCTCCTCTACTAAGCTTCCTTCTCATATTGTTTTGATTTTTTAGCTTAAATGAAAGGGCTTGAAAATTGAAAATATACTAGAAATAGATTTTTATTGTTTTTAAAAAAAAACAATCAAGGTTAAGAACCAAGTGAAGGAAATGTTTGGTAAATAGGCAATAACAAAACTTGCGCATTTCACGAGATAATAATTTTTTTCTTAACTTTCAGAAAATATATTCTAATTATCAGAAGTGTGCTTAAATTGCTCTTTTGGGAGGACAGAAAAAGCTCCATAACGAAATAGATTTACCACTTGATTTTAGAATAGATTTCTTGAATAATTATATTAATTTTCTAAAACTGAATTATTCTAGTATAGTATAATTCCTAAGAAAATTCTATCAACACTTCCAAATAAATTTTTAGGCAACACATTCACTCGCAGAATTAATTCATAATTTAGACTTTTAAAACCTTCTTACCTTTGAATTGATAGATGGAGAAATAAAATTTGTTAGTGATAATAAAGAAAGATCTAGCCCTCCTTAACTCATCAAACACAAAAAAATAAGCACATGAAGTAATTAGTTAATCACATGTCTTAATTTTCTAAACATTCAAAATGACCCAAAAAAAAAACACCCATATAGATAGCTAATTTAATTTCTCAAAATAATAAATGTTGATCTCTCTTTAGACGAAATAAAAGTGACAATAATGTCTTCCCAAATACAAAAAAGTGCACAAAAATTAATATATATTCTTGACTATTTATTAAAATGACGTTAGTTTCTTCACTTGATATCGACTTATTAGCTAATTTCTCCTTAGTTCTTTTTTCCTTAGACCTTTGCTACGTAGAGGATAAACCTTCTGTAAGGTAAGAAAAAATAATTAATTGAGCTTAAACACTTAAAATTATTTGTTAGTTGGGTATCAAATAGAGACAAACAAATTACTAATAAAGGACAAAGCTTTAGCAACGATCCACATACAAAATATGCCTACGTAAGCCGTGCATATCTCTTGGCAACCGCTTATTATCAACTGGCATAAACGTTTCCATCGTGATTATGAGCGCATGAAAAGTTTCTATTGTGATATTGAAAGAGATAGGAAGATTATTTTTTTAAGAAATTGATACATTATTGAATTTGCACTGTTGGACCAATTAAAGCGAATGGAATGATTATATATATATTTTTTTTTTCCTCAAAGAATCAATAACCCCTTTTGGTACCCGGACTTCATATTTAACTTATATAAAGAGAGAAATAAATACACGTGTTAGCAAAAATCACAAATGCCGCCTGCGTACTCAAACAAGTAACAACCTATAATATAAAATAGATTCTATAGAATCATTGATCTAAGAAACCCTATGACACCTCATCCAAATGATAAGGCTATAAATTTATTATAAACATTACAAATCTATCATGTTAATCATAATGGTCATATTCTAATTACTTACCAATATGCTTCTCTAACACGTGACGTCTAATCAAATGTTCATGCTAGAATATATGAGTTTTTATTGTACAAACTACATGATTATTTTTTTAAAAAAAATCTTTTTTCTTTCAAATATGGCATTCATATGACTTGTTAAGACTTGGTAGTTCACTTGACTAGCGAAGCTCATTATGGTAGTCACATCGAGACTTGTTGGTCTTATCTCTCCTATTTGTTAGTAGTTTATTTCGCTAAATGAGATAGTATTTTATATCCAAAATTTTCTTTACATTTTATATTCGTCAATACATAAAACCACAAGTGCCAAGAAATGAGACTGATATTAAGAGAAAATTCCTTCGCATTAGTAATGGTGTATAAAGAGATGTCTATAGCTAGACTAGTAGACTTGGAGATTATATATTTGATTCAGGGATTGACCTCTATTACAGCTTATTTTATGCAATTTAAAGCTAAGGGAATGATGAGATTATGGAAGTATGCAATCTAGGATTATATTCTTGAGGAATTTGGCACCTAAGATACTTTAACGACAAGTCAAGTAGCTGGGAGAGAGTAAATAACTGATTTGCACAGTGGGGCCATCAGTAGCACGTGTTTGACACGTGGGAAACTCTGGCTTCTACTTCACGTCTGCTGTATTGCCAAAATATAATGGGGTTGGCGGATGTTGGCAAAGTTTGGCATAAACTTTGTCCCAAATATCGTTGAACGTCAGTTGGTAAAATAGCATTCAAAATATTGGGATAAATCTTTGCAGGCTTTAGTTTATCCGTTCATTATAATAACCTGGGTCATGCTACGGCTTGTGTTGACTTAATTTCGGTGGTTGTTTGGTTGCTGCTGGGTGAAATGCTTCGAAAGTTAATGTAGCCGGAAACAGCGCAGCCTACTCAGACTGATAGCTGCAGTAATTTCAAAATAAAATCCTTCCAAAATAGACGAAAATTGTCTGAGACTAGCGGGATAGACGAAAATTGTCTGAGACTAGCGGACAAGATAATATTTTAGCGCATCAATTTGTTGAATGGCATCATATTCCATGCAAAATCTACATTACAGGTGTGTTTGTTTATGTGGTGTTGGGGGCAGAGACACGTCCACACGTCGCGGAAGCGATATCACCTGAGAGAAGATTCTGATTATATTCACGAATGAAATATTCGCCGATGGGGATTAGCTCACGAATGAGATAATCTCCAGAGTGGGTGAAATCGACCAAGCGAAGTCACGCACGGACCGTGAGATTAAGACCAAGCTTAATCTTGAGGGTAGATCTTGTATATCTGAGAACCTACAAACTATAGCCAATACACAATAAACAGCAAAGACACGAGATTTACGTAGTTCGGCAAACTTGCCTACGTCCACGGGATAGGTGAGGGGAGATTCTATTATAAAAAGGAACACCGACGACTTGTACAATCGACAAGCTCGTCCCAAATAAAGATTTGATTTTTACCCAAAAGAAATTAACCTCTATTTTGTAAAATCTCTCTCTAGTCGCCGCCAAAGAAAACTCTATCTTTTCTTCTTTTTCTCTCTCTTTTTCTCTCTTTAAAAAACCACAAACCCTAGGTTTTGAAAACCTATTTATAGGGAAAAAACCTAGTTTTTTTCCTTTTTTTTATTTTTAGTTGCTGTCACGCGGCTTGTCGAACACGAACCCGAGGGGGGTTCGTTTTCGCGCAGTCCACGAGGGTGGCCCACGTGGGGGACCCCAGTTCACAATTCTCCACCTCGTGCATTATTTGATAAACCTCAAATGTTGGACGAACACAAAAAGAATATCGCGAACATTACGAGAAAGATCTCCATCAGCCAAACTAGGCCAATCCAGCTGCACCATTATACCATGGTTGCCTACGTACCCTCTGATCAGGATCAAGCTAATCGTAATTCTGCAATTCTCCATATAATCTCCACCTTACCCCATCACCGCTCCGAAGGGCCGTGCCCTCTTGGGCAGATCAACACGGGCTGATATGAAGTAAGTCCAAACAATACTTAAACTTGCTACCTCTGACCACCTTGGTTAACATGTCTGCGGGATTCTCATTAATGTACACATTCATGAAAGAAACATCGCCTTCCTCTATGATATCTCGCATGAAATGAAACCTGGTATCGATATGCTTGATACGAGCATGATAAACTTGATTCTTCGCCAAGTGAATTGCACTCTGACTGTCGCACCAGAAGTTCACGTTCTCTTGCTCAATCTCCAAATCATCTAGAAGACCCATCAACTACATTGCTTCCTTCACTCCCTCTGCTATGGCCATGTACTCAATCTCTATAGTAGAAAGTACCACTGTAGTCCATAGCATTGATCGCCAACTAACCGGAGCCCCATGTATCTTGAATACATAACCAGTAGTCGATCGCCGTCTATCTAAATCGCCTGCATAATCAGAGTTCACAAACCCATCAATCTGACATGTTTCTCTACCAAAACACATACCCGTATCAACGGTACCATTTAAGTAACTCGGACCTACTTCACTGCTTTTCAGTGCACCTTTCCCAAATTCGTCATGAATCTACTAACCATACTAACTGCCTGTGAACTATCTAGGCGTGTACGTACCATTGCGTACATTAAGCTACCAACTGTATTAGTATAGGGAGCATGCTCCATGTGCGCATTCTCTTCCACTACAATAGGAGATTGTTTATCAGAAAGCCTAAAGTGTGGAGCCAATGGAGTCACCACCGACTTAGCACTTAACATCCCGAACCTCGCGATCACCCGCTCTATGTAGCCCTTCTGACTCAAGAATAATTGTCGGTTCACCCGCTCTCTTCTAATCTCCATACCCAGTATTTTTCTAACAGCGCCGATGTCCTTCATCTCGAACTCTTCACCAAGTTGAGATTTCAGCCTATCTATCTCCCCTCTGCTCTTAGAAGCAATAATCATATCATCCACATACAAAAAGAGATAGATATAATTACCTCCACGAAGCTTTCGAATGTAAACCTAACAATCATAGTCGCTTCGAGAAAAACCATGCTTTAACGTGAAGGAGTCAAATCACTTATACCACTGTCGGGGAGATTGCTTCAATCCATACAACGACTTCTTCAAACGACACACATGATGCTCCTTGTCCTCAACCTTATAACCCTCAGGTTAATGCATGTAGATCTCTTCATCTAAGTCTCCGTGCAAGAAGGCCGTTTTAACATCGAGCTGTTCTAGCTCAAGATCACCGTAAGCAACAATACTCAATAGCACCCGAATAGAAGTGTGTTTCACCACTGGAAAAAGATCTCATTGTAACCCACACCCTCTTTCTGTGCAAAACCCTTAGCCACAAGCCTCGCCTTGTACCTTGTACCATCGAGCTCTAAAAGATCTTCCTTTCTTTTAAACACCTACTTACAGCCAATAGCTTTTCTTCCTACGAGCAGTGAGACTACCTCTCATATTTAGTTCTTCCGAAGAGATTCCATCTCCTCCTCCATCGCAGCCAACCAACTCTCACTATCCTTATCCCGAATAGCTTCTTTGAAGGAGACCGGCTCGTCCTACTCCACTGAGAGTGCGTATTCAATCAAATTAACCTGCCCATAATGTTTCAGAGGTTGATCAGCCCCCAGCTTCTGTACCTGCTTGTATACTCGTCTTGGCCTAGTGAAAACCAAACTATCCTCGAGCTGCTGTTATTATAGTGCCTGTGCATTCTCCTGCTGAACCTCCTCATGCTCAAGTTCATCATCTACCTGACTTTCTACTTGAACACGACTAAAACCGGGTTGGTCTTTAGGCTCTATTTCAATAACCTGAGACTTAGAAATCTAAACAGTACTAACACCATCATCTTTGGGCGCCCTATCAATCATGAATTTCTCATCAAAGGTAACATCATTGCTGATCACGAACTTTGAATCTTCTGTACAATAAAGTCGATAGCCTTTTACGCCCTTCGCATATCCCAAGAATATTACCTTCTTAGCCCTCGCGTCAAGTTTTCTCTCATTGACGAAATAATATGTTGTACATCCGAAAAGTTTGAGCCTATCGTAATCTGCATGCTACCCTGACCACACCATATAGGGTGTATCATCATCTAATATCGAATGTGGTAAACGGTTCACAATGTAATAAGCTATAGCCATCGCTTTTGCCCGCCATTCGTTGCCCAATCCAGCATATGATCGCATACACATTGTTTTCTCCCGCAATGTTTAGTTCAGTCTCTCTGCGATCCTATTTTGCTGTAGTGTTGACCTGACTGTTCAGTGTCGAACAATTCCCTCCTGATCACAAAACTCTTTGAAAGCACCATCTGTATACTCTGTACCGTTATCAGATCTCAGTGTCTTCAATTTCTTTCCCGTCCTGTTCTCAACCATTGATTTTCACTTTTTGAATGTCTCGAACACCTCATTCTTATGCTTCAGAAAGTAAATCCAAACATACCTCAAATAGTAATCTATGAACGAGACAAAGTATCTGGAACCACCCTTAGAAGTTGTCTTATCTGGACCCCAAACATCCGTGTGTACATAATCTAGTATCCCTCTACTCTTAGACTTGCTTCTTAAAAACTAGACCCTGTGTGCCTTTCCATACACACAATCCTTGTAAGAATCCATGCTAGGTTTGTTCAGATTCTTCAACAGACCCTCTTTACCAAGCAAAACTAGAACCTTCTCTGACATGTGCCCAAGTTGCCTATGCCATAACCGTGTGTGCTCACATAGGTCTCCGCCACTTCCTTCAGTTCCAACCGCTGCATCTCTGTTACCGTCGTACCCGAGAGAGTATATAAATTACATTGACGAACACCCTTCATCACTACCGGGGAACCCCGAACAACCTTCTTCACTCTTTTTTCCATAACAATTTTGTAACCGTCGGAGTCTAATGCACCAACTGAGATAAGATTTTTCCGCAAGTTGGGAACATGCCTCACATCCGTCAAGGTCCGGACGACTCCATCATGCATCTGAATCTTAACATTACCTAGCCCTACCGTTTTACAAGCATAGTTGTTTCTCATCAATATGTTCCACCATCAATGCCTCTATAGGTAGTAAACCACTTTTTATTTGGACACATATGGTAAGAGCAACCAGAATCAAGTATCCACTTTCTGGAAATATCCTCGCCACCCGTGACGAAATAGCACTCCTTATCGCTCCCTTCCTCTGAAATGTAGCTCGCCTGTTCCTTACCCTCTCTTCTCTCAGTCTTGTTGTTGTTCTTCTTTCTACCTACTCTTTTATTTGGACAGTCGGCCTTGAAATGCCCAACTTCACCGTATTTGAAACATGATTTTCCCGTAAGAGGTCTCGATTTAGATCTAGACTTTCCTCCCTTACCTTTTCCTCGCTCATTGCTTCTTCCTCTAACAAATAATCCCTGCACTTGTTCTTTGTTACCACCAGTAGTCATATTACTGGTTGTAATCTTTCGAAGATCATCCGCTAGAAGCGCTGTTCTAGTCTCACACATCTTCAAATTGTCTCCTACAAGCATCAGTATTTGCACCAGGTTCTCATAAGACTTCGGCAGAAATAAAAGTAGTAGAAGCGTCTGATCCTCATCTTCAACTGTCACATCTATGTCTTTTAAGTCTGATATGATCCTATCAAACTTGTTGATATATTCCCGGATTGATGAGCCCTCCTCCATCTTGCAAGTATACAATTTAGATTTTAAATAGATCCAGTTCGTTAGACTCTTCATCATGAAGGTGCTTTCTAACTTTGACCACACGCCCGTAGCCATTTCCTCTCCATCTACCAAGAAAGGTACATCCCTTTCAAGGCATAGAATAATCAACTCCCATGCTTCCAGATCCAGCTTCTCCCCATCCTCATCAGACATATCCTTGTGCTTCTTCTCTTTTCAAGCCAAAGCCTTGTGCAATTTTTGCGAAATCGATGTGTTTTTTCATCTACATCCTCCAATAGGAAAAATCATTCTTTCCATTGAACTTTTCAATCTCGTATTTCCCCACTTTGACTGATTTACTGGTAGACGTCATTCTCTATTTGTATTAATAAATCCGCTTCTCTCAGAAATTACCGAGTACCACCTCAACCCAGAAGCTACACCACTTCCAATCTGAATAATAGCTCTGATACCAATTGTTGGGGGCAGAGACACGCCCACACGTCGCGAAAGCGATATCACCTGAGAGAAGATCCTGATTATATTCACGAATGAAATAATCGCTGACGGGGATTAGCTCACGAAGGAGATAATCGCCAGAGTGGGTAAAATCGACCAAGCGAAGTCACGCATGGACCCTGAGATTAAGACCAAGCTTAATCTTGAGGTTGAATCTTGTAGATCTGAGAACCTACAAACTATAACCAATACACAATAAACAGCAAAGACACGAGATTTACTTAGTTTGGCAAACTTGCCTACGTCCACGGAAGGGGTGAGGGGAGATTCTACTATAAAAAAGAACACCGACGACTTGTACAATCGACAAGCTTGTCCCAAAATAAGATTTGACTTTTACCCAAAAGAAATTGACCTCTATTTTGTAAAATCTCTCTCTAGCCGCAACCAAAGAAAACCCTATCTTTTCTTCTTTCTCTCTCTTTTTCTCTCTTTAAAAAACCACAAACCTTAGGTTTTGAAAACCTATTTATAGGGGAAAAAACCTAGTTTTTTCCTTTTTTTTTTAGTTGCTGTCGCGCGGCTTGTCGAACACGAACCCGGGGGGTTCGTTTTCGCACAGGCCACGTGGGTGGCCCACGTGGGTGGCCCCCACGTTCACGTGTGCAATTAGCTATAAAGTAGCTGAATTTAAAAAAATAGATGTTAATTCTGTTACTTCTAAATAAAAAATATATATTTCCTTATTACTCTTATGAAGTTTGTTTGTCTTACATAAACTCATTGAACTTTGGAGTGTCTCACAAAACCGACTGAACTATAAATTTTTCTCGTCGGACACCCTACATGTAATTTGTAAATAATTAGAATTTCTTTGAGGAAGAATCCAATATTTAGGAGAGGGCTATTTTACCTGTAAACGGAAAATGATAGTTTAAAATATTTTCTCTAAAGGATATTTTAGTTATTTGCAAATTACATATATGTGAGTGCGGTAAGAAAAGTTCAAAGCTCAGGGGTTTCTTTATGGTCAGAAACTCAAAGCTAAGGGGGTTATGTTAGATAAACGAAATTCAGATGGATTATATGCCCAAAGTTCAGGGGGGTAATGTGCAGTTAACCCTAAGAGAAAACACATAAAGTTTGTGATTAATCTAGTAGCATTGCGTTAATTGTAAGTCACTTGCTCTTAAGTGATGCCTTGCTTTCTAGTTGCTGCTAAAGAAATCTAGTCATGTTGTTACTTGGGCCTAGAGATATGCCCCCTTTGCCTCTACTTAAAAGGTGCAGTGGATTTCGTGGGGTCAGTTTTTATCCCCACACACACAGTCCTTTAAAAGTCTAACTGAGATTAATACGTTATCCTTCTGATCATGAGTGTGAAGTCGGGCACCATTGAATTGCCGCCCTACACGGTATTTTTTTATGAATCACTTTATTGAAAATATGAAACTATTAGATTATACACTAACAATATGTATCAGGTACATGACTTGTCTCAGAATACTTTTGATTTTTTTAAAAAATTTTGCTTGGAACACAAGTGAACAAATATACGTTAAATTTGACAATTATGAAATTTTCATCCAGGTTCTCTTGAAGTAATGATGCTTGTACATCATTGTCAATAATCATTTTATCGAAACCATATGCTCTCAGATCATAAACAAAAAGTGCACTTTGATAAAGCACGCATACGTATAGTTCGGAATTAACAAAATATCAAAATCATGCTAAAGTAGTGCATATTTGCTTTCAGCCAAGAATCCAGATACAGGGAAACCCAACTTTAAACCACCTAAATCTTAATTAAATCTTAATCATGTTTCCTGAGCACATTTTATAACATTAACTATAACATTAATTATTATTATCAGTCCCAAAATAGGAAGTATTCATGCTGAAGAAAGGCACGTTTGCTTGCTTATGTTTGAATATACAACCAAAGTCTCTCTTATTACCTAGCCATTGCTGAATCAAACAATGGCACATAAGAAACTTCAGTAAAACATAATACAACATAATACAACTTACATCCTGCTTTTCTTCACAGGCCCCATCTCCTTGGCCTTGGCCCTCAACAAATGCTTCTGTATCTTCCCTGTAGCAGTCTTAGGTAAACTCCCAAACACCACAGATTTTGGAACCCAATAAGCAGGCATTTTCGCCCGACAAAACCTCATTATATCCTCAGCCATCTCTCCTTCCTTCGACTTATCGATCCTCTCCTTCAATGTCACAAAAGCACAAGGCGATTCTCCCCACCGTTCATCTGCCCGTGCCACAACCGACACCTCCAGTATTGCCGGGTGCCCGTACAAAATATTCTCCACCTCCAAGCTACTGATATTCTCTCCACCCGATATTATGATATCCTTGGCCCGATCCTTTACTTCTATATATCCGTCTGTGTGCTTTACTCCTAAATCACCAGAATGATACCAACCGTTTGCAAAAGCCTCATCATTCGCTTTAGGGTTTTTGAGGTATCCTTTCATGACCAGATTTCCGCGCATTACGATTTCTCCGATGGACTTACCATCCGAGGGGACGGGGTTCGATGTTTTTGGATCAATAACATCTAGACCTTCGAGGCTGATGTACCTAACACCCTGGCGGGCTTGGAGGCGGGCTTGGACATCGGGTGCGAGGGAGTCCCATTCAGGCTTCTGTGTGCAGACGACGGACGGGCCATAGGTTTCTGAGAGGCCGTAGGTGTGGGTGACACGGAAACCGAGGCGTGACATGGTGGCAAGCAGGGAAGCCGGAGGGGCGGCGCCAGCGGTCATTACATTGATGGTGCGAGGAAGGGGGAGGATGGTTTCATGCTTTGGAGCGTTGATTATGGAGTTTAATACGATTGGGGCAGCGCAGAAGTGTGTTACTCCTTGGTTGGCAATAGCGGAGTAGATAGCTTTGGCCGTCACCTACAAAACGAGATGGAAGATCAAATTGTGAAAAGGTCTTGACATATACTCAGAAATTTTCCATATACCTTCAATCCAAAGGCAAATACACGTGCAGACGCATATCATGGACAAGAAAGTCCTATTCTGAGTACAGTTTCATGCCAATTTTGAAGAGATTGTTGCAGCCAAAAGAGATTGTCGGACACTTCTTCGCCCTCTAAAGAGTAAGTTAGAATTGGAAGTCTTAATCAAGTACAAAAGAGGAGTAACCATCTCCTCTTTCGAAAACTGGAGGGAAATCAGTTAGGAAGCTCGTAAGCTTTCAAAACAGGGCTTGGTGGGGCAAAACGACTCACCCCAATATGAAAGTTCGGGAGCATAAAGGATTGCCCACTTTATAGAAATCCTTAATAATAATAAAAAGAGAGAATAAAAAACTATGAGAAATTGAGAGCAAGCAAGAAAACTTTCGAAGAAAGGGTATATAATCAGGACCTCTCTCAGGTGATATCGCTTCCGCGGCGTGTGGGCGTGTCTCTGCGCCCAACAGGGTGAGAAGAAGAGCAATAGTGATAACTATTCTGCTCATTGCAATTGATCTAAATTCATTGATAGAAGTTCAATAAAGTAAACAAGGATGATTGCCCTCTCTCCAAAAATCCCATTTCAGTACTTCTAGAATCCTCCAATTTTCAATTAAATTGGAGATAGATAGCAATCACCCGGTTCAGCTTTGATCATTTAAGTCAGAAAAGAGAGATTTGTTGTTCCCTCTAATCCACTCAAAATGTGATAAAAAATGAATCGCCGGGTTTTCTGGAGGGAGATCTCCACAGTTTTTCTTTCCTTATGTCTCTAATAGGAACATGATAATAATGGCGGAAAATATCTTGCTCTCTTGCTCACCCCTCCACATGGTCGACTAGGATCAACTTGCATCAAAAAAGGTTCTCACAGTTCCCACGATTGCAACTTTATCTAATTTAAAAAATTCTAGATGATTTGATGAAGGAGATACAGTCTGAAAAGTCAAAGGTGTTATCCTGTTAAGTTCCAGTCTGAACTGAGATATGAATCGAGTCCTATATCTATCAGGATAAAATGTTTTAGTGAGACTAGCTTGGAGTTCAGGATAATTTGGGAATATACTTATAATCTCACTACATTCAGAGACATACCAAGTGGAGAACTTATGGTTAGATCTCTGCAACTACGGGCAAGCTTTTAGTTGTAATCCAAAACCAAACAGAAAAGGCTAAAAGGCCATTTTGGTCCCTGTATTGAGGCTTCATACTCAAAATTGGTCCCCGTACTTATTTTTCTCTCAAACTGGTCCTTATAACATACCTCAGTTACCAACTTAGTCCTTTTCTGACAATCCATTAGAAAATGAGAGTGAAAATTTTCATGACCACATTACCCTATTTCTTTCTTTTTTTCGTCTCCGCTTATAATTAGCGCCTCCATCTGCTTAACTGCCATTGGCCCATTGCATTCATCAAATTCTCGCCCAACCGAGATGCCCATTACCTTTGCTCAACTAAAAGGCGTGGTACGCTTTTCCTCCTCATACTCAAAATTTGCTCCTATGAATAATAGTAAGGATTTATCTTTAATATATGTAATGTTCGAAAATAGGAAGGAGGAGAGAAGAGGACGATGGAGGGAGCTATGATTGGATTGGGGCGACCAAGTTAGGGGCAACTAGAGTTTAATCCAACATAGGCACACAAGCAAATATTGTTTGGAGTAATTTCCTCATAAATATTGATTCAAAGCAAGAGAACAAATAACATTATGAAAACATAAAACATATTTAAGTACCATAAAATTAAGTATATGCACGATTTAACAAAAATATTATGTCTATATAAAAATTTTGAATACATCATAATAAATTGTTACAGAAATCTTTTTTATATAAGTGCTTGGAAAACAAGTTATGAAAATTACAAGGTGAGAAATGAAGTAGAAATAGTTTTACAAATTATCAAATTCATTTATAACATCTAATTCATTTTAATAAGATGGTGGACCCATAAATATTTTCTTCACTAGGGGAAGCAACGACTGATAGGCACGTAGATGAGACTGGGAATAAATGATTTGTTGATAGCATCCTGGCAAGGAGCTAGTAGAAATAGAGGTTTCAAATTTGAGGCCCTACCTCAAATATATAGAAGCACCGCCCTTGCGCCGAATTTGTGAGAGAAGATGCAACTCTTTGTGAAGAAGTTCAGGATCCTTTGGTACCAATGAAGAAACAGAGGAGAGTGCAAGTGAAAGACTCCACCTTTTTTAGTAAAGTTAATTCTAGAGATGATGAGTACAATTCAAACTACAAGCCCATGACTGGAACCTTCATATGCCTTTATAAGGGTAGCATAGTCTTTTCAAATTATATTTAACGGAATATTTAACAAAGAGTTGAAATAGAATTAACTTTTTATCTAATAAGGAGTATGGGGACTAAGTTGAGAAAAAAAAAAGTATGGGAACCTATTTGAGTTTGGAGCCCTAGTATAGGGACCAAAACGGCCTTTTAGCCAAACGGAAAAGCATAATGTACTATGTAGGAAGACCATCAACTATCCTAGGACAGGAAAATCTTCAGGTCTAAGAAAAATTGCAGTTAGACAGTAGACCCTAGACAAATTGAAAGGAGTTTTGTACTCTTGAGATAAAGATGCAAAACACTGAGAAAAAGGAATCATTAGAAACAGCTCAGTGAAACAAATCAAGGGATGGAATCTTTCACTCTCATAATTGAACGTATTGCAGTGAGCAAGGGATCTCTCTCTTATTTAATTGTCTATGAATCACAACATAACATAACACAATTATTTAATTGTATATGAATCACAACATAATTTAACACAATAAAGAGGTTTTCGTCAAAGGTGGTAGCTATGTCTTGATAAGAGAAGATCTTCATGGTTATCCTCCGAATGTTGGGCAAGACGTACGTAGCAGAACTACGAAGGAACAGTCTATATCTGGATAAAGTCCAGCTCGTTTATTATTTATTAGAGATCATGCTAGGATGATTTACTCTTCGTTGTGCATGATTAATTTATCTGTTCATCATAGTTGCTAGATTTTAACATCTTCTCCATGAGAATTCAGCGGTCCAATCTAGTGCTCTTAGTCTTCTGGATCATACCAATTCAATATTACCAGAAACCAAACTTACTGTTGACTTCAGAATAAGTGCTCATACTTTCCAAACTATATTTCCTTTTCAGAACGAACCATATAACATCAACAACAACAACAAAATATTTATCCCAAGTAGAAGAAACTATATCCAATGTCCAGTTAATAACCTTCAACAACCAATGATTAATTATTAAACAGGCATTTTCTTTTAAAATAACACCTCCATGACGTTCAGGAATTGTCACGTCGAAGGGCTGACTTCCCTGAAGGCCACTTATATTAGCATTCCTCTTCCCTGACCCTTCCTACTACCAGAGTTTATACCATGGTTTCTTCCTCATAAATACTTAATACAGTTTCACTCTTGTGTTAATTAGAATGGGCATGTAGCTGTTGACTTTAAACCAAATGATTTCGACCTTCCAAACTACTTTTTTTTCTTGCAGAAGTAGACACCATATTCAATGATCAATTTATAATTATTAATCAGCCATTTTCTTTTGAAAGAACACACCATATTACTAACTAGTATGATGTTCAGAAATTGTGATGCTTAAGATATAACTTCCTCGAAGGTCACCCATCCTAGAATTGTTATTGTCCAACTATGCTTACTTACAGACTTTATACCATGGTCCATCCTCAAAAGTGCTAACTAATCAAGTTCGTCTTAGGAAAAAAGGACAAAATTTTAAAATAGACCCCTTTAGAAACTTAATCACCAAAATCGACCCAGTTGCAACTTATTTAGCAATTTCGATCTACTTTCAGCCACGCAGGCTGAAACTGGGTCAAAATTGTGAAATCTATTTTACGAACTACACGGGATTGAGAATCTCTTGTAGTTTAGTACAGAATTAAACTCCACGGGATTCTCAATCCCGTAGAGTTTAGAACTCTACTAAACTACACAGTATTGGGAATCTCGTGTAGTTTATAGTTTACAACATAGAAACAACATAGGATTCACAATCTCCTGTAGTTGGCTAAGTGGTTAGCTCTAAGAGAGTTAGACTTCAATTACTCAAATGGTCTTGGGTTCGAATCTCATCATCGCCAACATTAATTTTATTTTTATATTTTTTAATTCAGTAGTTAAACATAAAAAAATAATTCATTACTTGGGTAAGATTCAAATCAGGACCTTCCAACTCATAACTTAACTCTTAAGCTATTAACCACTGGACCAACTACAGTAGATTATGAATCCCGCGTAGTTTCTATGTTATAAACTACACAGGATTTCCAATCCCGTGTAGTTTAGTAGAGTTCTAAACTTTACGGAATTGAGAATCCCATGGAGTTTAATTTTCCACTAAACTACACGGGATTCTTAATCCTGTGTAGTTCTAAGAACTTATTTATCAAATTCAACCCAATTTCAGCCCACGTTGCTGACGTGGTTGAAACTAGATCGAACTGATAAATAAGTTGCAACTAAGTCAAAAATGATAATTATTTCTTAAATAGGGTCTATTTTGAAAATTTGTTCAAAAAATCAAGCTCATCCCAAACATGCAAAAGATTTATCAGCTGTCTTTATAATCAAGCTAGTACCTAACATGTATAAGCTTATAGGTTGTCCTATAATCAAGCTCATACTAGACATGTACAGACACAACAAAGAAGAAAAAGAATCTAAGTATTTGTGGATCAGATAATCCTTTATCAACTTAGGGCCCGTTAGGTTGACAAAAGCATTAGAAGCAGGAAATAGATTAATGAAGTAATTTCTAAAAATGAAGTAGGAGGCGGTGAAAGTAATACTTTTTTATTTATTTCACATATTTTTTGAAGTAGCAGAAATAGTACTTCTTACTCTTCATTCTTTTTTTCTTTTTTTTGTTCGGATAATAATGAAAAATTGTTAGGAACTAAATAATAAAGGAAATTTAATAAAATTTAAACAAATTTAAGTGCATTTCACCTACTTCTGAACTACTTCCGAGACTTGAAGGGAGGAAAAGATCGAGGAAATAAGAATAACATGTAGTCGCTACATCGGTGTTTAAGGAAGTATTAAAAGTCGAGTTTTCAGATAAACAAACAAGATTTTTTACTTTGTTTTAAATATAGTAATATATATTCCCTTCATATTATGTCATCTCTACTAGGTAGCATATAATGTATTATGCAGCATATTCTCTCTTTATTTTCTACCTTTATTAGTGCTTTCCATATTAAGTCTCTAACATGTATATGTAACCATACTTATCAATCATATCAAGCCTACTTCTATGTTTCTCATGCAGAGTCATCCCCTTCATCCTGGAGAGACTTTTTTTTATTTGTTATGATTTGTCATGATTTTTAAATATTTTTTAAATGTTTTTTTTGTGAAAAAGACCTCTTAACGGGTCCATAATGGGTTAGATTAGAATTTCACCCAAACTTCTCTATAAATACTCTCATTCCTCTGCCAAAAATCCTAATCTAATTCAGCCCAAAAACCCCCCTTCAACCTTAGGAGAGCTTGGAGCTTGGAAGAGAGATCTTCATCTTTCTCTAAGCACGCGTTCACTTTTGTAAATGCTTGTTCATTTTTGTTGTTATGGACCCAAGATCCTCTATTTATTATTTTTATTTTATTTTATTTATGGACCCAAGATCCTCTATTTATTATTTTTATTTTATTTTATTGATGATCCTCTCATTCAATGAGAGTTTAAATTCTAATTTTGTTTTTATTGAAACGAGGTTTCAGGTTGAGTCATAAAACTAGTTTTTGATGAAAACTTATTATCTCTAAAGACTGAGTTCATGCATGGTTTGGTGCTTTTGATGATATGAGTCAAAAAAATTTAGAATGATGGATTTGTAGTGGAAATGGATTTGGAGAAACCCCTTTTGGTTGTTCTTTGTTTTAAAAAGCTAACGACAGCTTTAATAGCACCTCTTTCAAATCTCAACTATTTTGTGTCAAACCACTATCAATTGACCCCTTTTGGACCCAATTAAAATGGATACTAGATGATTTAGCATTTGAAACCCTTTTGAGATTTATTTTGAGATGAAAATATAAAAAACGTGTTGGAAATCGATGCTCAGCCAATTGATGTTTCTGCACAGTCATCTATCAAATTCTTGCAAATTCGAGTCGTTTTAAAATGGTCATAACTTTTGACTCAATGCTCCTTTTTTACTGATATTGGGCTCATCAAAAAGCTTATCGAGTGCTATTTAATTTAATTATATTGTTACAACACTTTGGTTAAGATTTGTGTGGTCTACTGCTCATTTTCGTCAAAGGTGTCCCTTTGCAAAACCTTTTTCAATGACAACTAGTTTCTAAATGGCTGTGACTTTTGACCCTAAACTAGGTTTTTGATTATTCAAGATGTTTTGGAAAGCTCTTTGAGTCTTCAACAACATTGCGTGATTTGTTTTCTGTTTTGGTTTTCAGATAATGTAAATTTGATAGTTTTTATAGCAAGGTACAGTTTTTTATGAACAACCGTCAATGGACCCCCTTTTTTGTCCCATCGAGGGGTTGTTGTGCCAAGTTAATGCTTCTTATACCATGTTAATGCTTCTTATGATGTACTAAGTGTATTAGATCAAGTATTTCTATTCGTTAAAGTTAATTCATGTTTTGTATGCTTAATATGCCTCGTTATCGCCTATGTCTCGTGATAGTTACTTTATTCATATGTTGCTTATATTCATGATGGTGAATGCTAAAACCTAGTGATTATGAACATAAATGCATGTAAACTTAGGACCCATCATGTTATGGACTCTATGATGTTTTGGTACGTTTTCATGATGCATGGTAGACACCATGGTCTAAGTTATACATGATGACCAAGAAGTGCATAGTGAATGTTGGGTCTGTCCTTTATGGCGCCAATTTGTTTGTTTTTACATTAGAGTGATCCCTGCGGGCACCCTTCAGTATAAGGACAGTTGGGATACATACTTTTAGTGAGTCGGGGCTCATGATCCTCCACCACTCTCAGGTAATGAGAAGCTAGCTACTTTCGTTTGAAAATCTTTGGCATGGATTTATAAATATGAGAATCCAGATGTAGAGGGCAACCTAGATGAGCATCGGACAATATTATCAATATACGAGTATTGCGTGTCATGAAGGGATGTTTTCTTTGATTCATGTGGGTTAATTAAACGAGGGAAATGGAAACCTATTATGGAGTATGTGGTCCTTGGTCATGTTTATTGAGCTCATTGATTAGCGGTTTACTCGCGCCTTGCTTGCAACTTAGTCTTACTACACTTGTGGTTTAATCGTGCTGACTTGTGGTTTAGTCATATCTAACTCGCGGTTTAGCCGTGTCTAACTCGTGGTTTAGTCATGGTTTGATCCCAAGTGAATCTACTAATTGAGGAATTTCTCAATGTTTTAAATGTCGGATGTTGGGTTTATGTCGGGCTAAAATCCATGTCGGATAACGAAAATCGAGGATATATGAGATACATAGTAAAATATTGGATAGTCATACCGGATAGTGTGCATATGTATAAAATAATGTCCTAAATGCAACCTAAGCTTCCCTTGAAAAATAAATCAACATTTCAACTCAAATATCTAACAAATTCTAATTTTCCAACTAAAGTATCTAACTAATATCTAACATTAATCGAAAGTAAAAAAAAATTAATAAAACAGAGATTGAGATGGAGAGAAAAAGAGATGGAGAGGGACAGAGATGGAGTTGGGGAGGGAGAGGGGGAAAGAGAGACCGAGAGGGAGAGATATAGATGTAGAGAGAGATTGAGAGATAAGAGGGATAGAGAGATGATTGAGAGAAGCGTGACTAAGAGACAGAGGGATAGAGAGAGATTGACAGAGGGAGAGCGAGAGAGACAGTACCTGTGCAAACTTTTGAGAGAAGAGAGACCGGGAGCCCTAGTTTCCCTTAATGGTTAGATAGAGAGAGACGTCGGAGGAGAAGCTCATGAGAAGAAGCTCCTTCAAAGAGAAACGCGAAAAAACTGTCAAAGAGGAGTGATTTGGGAAACATAAACCCTAATCAGACACTAGTGGATAGTTTTGGGTGTTTTAAGTAAGTTATTGGGTCTGATTCCGGTCGGCTCATGTAGCCAATTGAAAACTCATAACCCAATTATGTAAAAGAAAAAAACCCTCATATTGGGCACAATTTTAGATCCCAAATTGCGCCCAATTTATCTGACATTGCCCTCCATATCCCTGATATGAAGCCCATAACGATATACGCCATCGAAGGTGATAAGTCGTGGCAGTTTGGGATCAAACCCGCCATGTCGATCGCTATGTCCGATATGACAGTCGGCATTTAAAACACTAGATTTTCCCAAATAAAAGACTATGTTAAAATCTGATGTTAGCTAATCACACGCAACCTCTGCATGATACTTAGGGACTAGGTGCACTTCAAACGTGATGATATATCATGTGATGTTGTGTGCTTACTATGCTTATATATGTTTCACCAATCATGCATTCATGATATCTATTACACGTGCACACAACCTCCTTCATTTAACACTATTGATAGGCAGCTTTTTGAGTGTCCTGGTTTTGCACAAACTCTAAAGCAAATCACTTATACCCTTTTTGCAAGCTCATCAAAGATTAGCTTATTCACCAATATTAGTTTTTCCTTCAGTAATTTCATTATGTAATGAGGCGGTTGTCATATATCTATCAACTGTCAGTCTTCTCAGTATTTCTTTGTATTTGCCCGAGGAATATTGTAGTTGAACATATTGTATTCGGGCTATGTATGTGAGACCTTTGAGCTATATGTTAGTCTTTTTATGTATTATAAACTTCTTATGTGTATTCAGACTTATGTCTACACATTCACTACATTTGCTTCCATTGTATATTAATGTGTATTATTTTGTGATATTGTATCTGTGATATGAGAAGGTGTATATAGAAATCATTATGGTCTTAAGTATATGCTCTTGGGTAGAGTCTGGCCGGATTACATATTTTGTCTTGCCTAGTCACATGTTCACAGTGTGATAATGGGTCACAGAGCATGACACCGCCCTCACCGGACAGCCTCCACCTCACAGCCTCTGTTCGCGCCCTCATCGAACAACTTCCACCTCCCGGCCTCTGTCCCCGCCCTCACCGGACAGCCTCCACTTCACCGCCTACGCCCAAGCTCTCACTAGACAGCACGACTTCGCAGCCCACAACTCTAGTCAATGTTGTGCTCCAATTCAACCACCTCTTGCCAAGCCATGCCAACAATCTTCTATGCTATCTTATCCAAACTCTTGGTACTCAACCCACCGTGAGTTTGACAGTGTGTGAAATATAGTAATATATATTTTTGATATTTTATCATCTTTGCTAGGTAGCATATAACAATGTATTAGGTAACATATTCTCTCTTATTTTATATCTTTATTTGTACTTTCCATATTAATTCTTCAGTCTGTATAAGTATATATAACCATGCTTATCAATCATATTAAGCCTACTTCTATCTTGATCACTTAGAAGTAGCAGAAGTAGCATCTACTTATCTACTTTCTTTACTTTAGTTACTTCATAATTACTTTCGTGCAAACAAACATGCCCTTGGAGAGCCTCAGAGAGATACCCATATAAATGACGGTACAAACATACACTCACCTTCTCTCCAACAAGCCTCCTGTCAGGCTATAAAGGGTAAATTTCAAAAAAGAAACCCTAAACTTTGGGGAGTTTCCCAAGAAACCTCCTAAAAATTTTCCCACAACACCCCTAAGATTTCAGGTGTCTGACAAAAGCCCCTATACTCTTTAAAGTTTCCTAATAGATCCCCTTGAAGGTGTAAACGATCAGCAAGTACTTATTTCCTGCACAATCAAGATAACGGCTAGCAACACAATTAATAACATTTAGGGTCCATTGGGACAATTTGAAAGTTTAGGGTTTTTTTAGAAACCACAAAGTTCAGGAAGTTTCAAGTAAAAAATTATAACCCTCCCTGCACCTCTAGACTTTGGTGTAGGGAAAGGAAACTTTAAAATGATATGAGAGCAACCCACTAATTAAAGTTATCAATACTTAAACCCTATCTCCTAATCCTGATAGTAATCCAAAACTCTCATATCTCTTAGTTCAAAATCTTTATTAGTAGTTTAAATCCTATATTTTGTAACTTAACCTAGCTCTAATCAAATATGTAAAGAAATAGAGAAGGCAAAAGTTCATTATTCATCTAATCCTAACCTCTCTTAAATAGATATTAAGAGGATATTACAAAATAAATATGAGATAAAATCATATTTAATCACATCTCACAATATCTCAACAATATATCATAATATCTACTAATGTCTTAATACTAATGATATCTAATACTCCCCTTCAAGCTGAAGCATGTATACTATGTATGTCCATCTTGCCCGGAATACTTAAAGACAAGAAAAGTGCAGTCACAACAAGTAGAAATTCTAGGCGGGCAGCTAGTAGAAACACCATAGGCGGGAACGCCAGTAAAAACACCCTAAAGGGATCAACTAGTAGAAACCCTAGACATGTCAGCAAGTAGAAATTCTAGGTGGGTCAACCAGTAGAAACAATAACGAAAAAACCCTAATTGATCAATCGCTCGCTTGGCTACTCAATCTTTATTTCAGCATCCTTCAACGAGAAAGATGACTTTAAGTGGAGACGGAGTCATAGAGAAAGCAGTAGCGATTGTGAGAGTAGCCGAGGGTGAGGATGCAGGATGAACAGTAACTTTACTATTAGTCAAGTCATGAATAGGGATCTGACTACTGTTCACACCCTAATAAACAGTACTTCGATGAACCTTTTTTTTTTGGTTGAGAGAAGGGTTTTTTTTGGAGGGTTTTTTTTTATGAGGATTTAGGAATTGATGATCTCGAAGTAGTTGTTGGAGCTAAAGATGTCAAAGCCGCCGAGAGAATGCATGGAGAAGGTGCAAACCCCCTCGGCGGCCCTAAGGGCGAGGAAGAAGAAAAATGTCTCTCTAAGATCAAGAAGGCTCTGATACCATGTAGATAAATAGAAAAAATCAAACATATTATTCACCTAACCCTAACATCTCTTAAATAGATATTAGGATGATATCACAAAATAGGTATGAGATAAAATCATGTCTACTCGCATCTCACAATATCTCAACAGTATCTCATAATATATCAATACTAATAATAGATAACAAAATACTATACAAATATGTTTGTGTGAGTGTGTGCGTGATCCTAACTAAAATTCTATAAAAAAACCCCCTCTCCTCATCACATGTCCTGCTGCCCCTAGTTTAACCGCATACCAATCACTTATTTCACCAAGAATTAATATAATATTACTAAACTAACTAGTTTGCCTAACTAATTATCTTATATAATCTCTCCTTACCCAAACCTATATAAGCCTCTCTAATCCTAGCAAAACCCTTCACCACCAAAACCCTACACCATCTGTTGCCACCTCTCCATGTGAGGCTCAAACCAAACCGAGTACCGCACCAACTCCTTCTATCCATGGCTGCTACCTCAAGCTTAATTCTCCCCTTTACTTGTCCTCTACAGCTACTGACCTCCTATGCTTGCATAGCCAAACAAATGCCTCCTCTTCCCCTTGTGTTCGGCAACGAACCAACCTCAAAAACATCCCTTTTATTGCCAAGCCCAATCACCTTCCCTTCATGCGCACAAAAACTGCTAAAGAGATGAGATGGATGGTGGAAATTGGCAGCCATAGGGAGCGAGATCGCAGAGTTGCCGATGCAAATAAATGGAACAGTGCTAGCTTCAGTGACAATTAAATGCCCATGATGCTAAAATAGAGTCGGTAGGTGTTATCTCCCCCTATTCCTTTCTTCGTTGAATTCCATCTTTTGTATTGATTGTTTATGCGTCATTACTTGATGCTTGTTGTCTCTTTTATTCCATGAAGTCGACATATACTTTTGTTTACCCCCCGTAATTTAATATTTAGATTCTAAATCATTATTAATTAAATGGTGAGATTAAATGAAAGAATTTAAAGACATAATGTAAAACCCCTTAAGTGTTATGCATCAGAACGAGTAGTGGAGCATGATGGATGATGATACGATGAAGCAACGCACCGGCCGGTCTACACTACAGGTCTGATCGACCAGTGTACTATCACATGCGTCTGGTCGGTCTGACTGACCAGTATACCACCAGAGTTTTGTACGCATGGTTTAATTGTTCTATATAGTGGTTTAATTGGATGTATAGTGTCCTTAATACAACAATTGATAACCATATGATGTTTACACTAGATATGACATGAAATGCAGACATATGACATATATGACATCGTGTGTAGCAATTGCCAGTAATAGATAATGTGACTGGACTTTAACACACGCCATGTGTCCCAACACAGAATGTACATGATGAAGAACCATAGTACAGAATATCGGGCATGTCTTCAAGGAATGATATGCTGAGATGAGTCGAAATGAATGAAATGATCACATGGTAAATCAGTTATGAATTAAAACAGGTTGTGTGATGTATGACTCGGGGATGACATAGGAAGCTGGGGGTGACCTATGTACATAGTTTCTCATATCGAGACACACCCAAACCATGATTCCTAGACCGCGTTGGCCCATTGCCATAGAGCCTTAAAGACCGACCTGCCTCTCTTTCGAATGAGTTTTCTATCTTTACATTCCAAAAAGATTGCTTTAATAAATACTTAATAGGGATTCGCTAGTTCATACACACGACATTCAGGATGGTACTAAGTGAGTTGTTACACAAACAACTGCTTCTTATTTTAAGAGTGGCCATTCTTACTTATATGTGGACTGGTATGTCTTTTTAGTTATTATGTCGTTCAATCAAATATTACATTACTTCAATTTGAGTTCATGTCACTTTTCCTTATTTTCTTTTTCTTCGGTTACACCTACTAGGATTGCTCTGACAATTCGTTTGCATTGGCGGTGTTGAGGATGGTTGTAGGCTCAAGAGATCACAGACCCCATATATGTAAAGGTGAGATTAGTTTATGTTTTGGGTGGGCTTATAACCCACAGGTTAAATAAGTAATAAGCTTTATGTTTTGAGTTAATAACCCGGTGTGTTCATCATTAATTGTTCGAATAGTAATAAATGCCTTAAATATAAAAAGTTAGAACTAATAAAAGAATAGAAAATAGCTAGTTTGCAGACTTAAGTGCACTTTATTGGAAAGTTTAGAGTACCAATAGATGCACTGTCGGCTTGTCACATGCTCTTCCATATGATTTTGGGTCCGGGGCCATGACAACAATCCACAAAGGTTCAGAATATAAACTTACAAAAATCTGAGAAATTCCTACGAAGTTCAAAAGAACTAAGGAAATTTTCAAACTAAACCTGTTGTGTATGGGAACTAGCATGGGAAAGATGGTAACTACAAATAAAGCAATATTTGACAAAGGCTAACATCATTAATCGATAATCAATGGATTACTGTAATATGCCATGGAATCTATAAATACTCATTCACATTACCACGTAAAGAAGGTACTGAAAGCTCATATAAAATTGAAAGCTCATATAAAATTTGATCATTGAAGAATTATTCAGAAATATTTCAGGGAATCATGTTGCACACACAGGTGTGGTGCATGTGGATGATATATGAGGTTTCACATATTGAAAAGTATCAAATTCAAGGACTTTGAGCATAAACAGATAGGGATATCCGATCAGAAATCCTCTCACAGTTAAACTAGTATAGGAAATTATGCGGCCAAATATAAGATGACTTCAATAGAGGGATAAGATATTAAAGACATACCTGACGAAGACACACATTTGTCCCACAGAGAGCTGCCATCCCCCAAGTGTAACCCCATCCATTGCAATGGAACATGGGCAGAGTCCACAAGTAGGTAGCACCTTCATTCATTCCCCATATAAGTGCACCACTTAGAGATATAAGATAAGCACCCCTATGATGCAGCACAACCCCCTTTGGACTTGATGTTGTCCCTGAGGTATAACCTAATGCAATACTCTGCCACTCATCTTTTGGTGGTTTCCAGGAAAACTCGGGATCACCAGTTTCCAGAAACTTCTCATATTCAATAGCACCTTTACTTAGGGCATTCCTTAGAGACCCAGGGTCACAACTTTCATCTCCTATGACGATTAGAAGTGGGGGCCTGAATGCATTTTTCTTCTTGTTTGCTATAATCTTCAAAGACTCTTCTGCTAGGGGGAAAAATTCTTGGTCTACCATAACAACCTCAGCTGATGAATGATCCAAAAGAAAAGCGATAGTTGAGGCATTTAGCCGGATGTTGACACAGTTCACTACTGCTCCAGCCATAGGAACCCCAAAATGAGCTTCGTACATTGCCGGGATATTTGGTGCAATAACCGCTACCTGACAACAAAACCAATTTGTCATCTACCCAATCATATCTACAATATGCTAGAAAGTATGATCTTACATATATCAATTAAAAATACATTTAAACAAAGAGAAAGTAAATAAAGGTTACAAAATTATATTTCATACAACCCTCTACTACCTTGTTGAGAAGATTAGGTGTGCTGAGTAAGAACTGTCGTTCCAATGAAAGAAGAATTGTAAAAGTTCCATATTCTAAGAGATCAATCCCCAAATTAGAAAATTATTTCAGCAATAAAGGTGATATAATTATCAGCTCTATTCTGGAATTACTATAGAACATCTAACCAAAGGGGAAAAAACAAAGGAAACAGGATGAAGAATTTGTAAAGGAAAAGAAAACAGTGAAATATCAATCAACAGTGACCAACCAAAAGCCAATCCCATGTTAGCTATTAAAATCTTTTCAGATTTGAGGATATACAAAAAAAAAAATATATTAGATATCCACATGAGTGCTCAATTTACAAACAATAAATTTGGTCTAACTTTAGCGAGCTATTAAAATCCATTCACATATCTTCCTATATATGGATATCCTTGGGTCACATGGATAGGTACTTGAATTTTGACACTACATAAAATTTCAGGCACATACTAACAGATTGTGTGTTTCTAAGTAACTTAACCAAAAATTCACATATGGAAGTTATGTTTCCATACATGTATATTCTAGTACTTAAAATCTACAGTTCAATTGTAATCGCTACAATCATAAGCAACAACAGAATAGTATTCATTAAACAAATATGCTACAATGGCGTTAGGTTTTAACAGGAAGTCAATATGAGCTTATGTTAGACAGGTACACTCTTGAGTGCTCCTCTTGTATCGTAAAACCAGGTTTAGGTTTATCACACCCCTAGGTAAAATTTGGTAGAAAAACATAAATAAATAAATAATATGGCCTGTAGTAATAGATAAACTTTCAAAGTTTTAGGCACAATCTTTCAAGTGGTTATACATCTGGCAGCATCACAGTGGTTTCATTAGATAATAATTAATAGTTAACATTACCCCCAGTAGCTACTTTTAACCTCAATTATTAAGGAAGTAGAAAATGTTACTTAATGCTGAGCATCTCAGTACATGTATTAAAATTTTCTGTACTAATTAATTATGCCTCGTAAGCCTATATTGTCTAATTTGTGTACTGAGTTATACTATCATTAAAAACAGCAGCACATGATATGTCTCATAAGCCTACAATATATCTCGCTATTATTGTAAGTAAGGGATGTCCAAATTTTTTGAGCCAAGAAATTTACTGGGTACCTATAAAGCTAGGTTGCCTCATTGTAAAATCTTTCTTTCTATCTCTTTTTCCCCCTCAAGCAACAAGAGGACCATAGACTAAAAACCCTAAAGTGAAAAATAAATAAAAGGAGATATTCACATAACCATGACATCATAGTAAAGGAGACACCAATTAATACCACAACAGAAATCAAAGTTTACAAACTTCAGTCCACTTCACAGAGACCTTTGTCCCTAACAACAATTTTTCTGTCACTTCAATAATAACCTTAATATGAATAGTTATCTCCACTTAGAGACGGTCAAAACAGATCCAACTCTTACATATCAAGATAACCTTCAACACGCATGCAACATTACTAATAGTTTTTATATTGAAAATCAGCATCCCAAGGACAAAAGTTTAGCAAGTAGGGACCACAAAACCTAATGTCAAACAAGCTTAGTATGTCACAATTGAAAATTTTATCTTCTTTTTGGTTCATAGCTTTTGATGAGATCAAGATGCATGACACGATGAGATAAACTCAAGATTTATTTGCCCACGAGGGGAATTGAAATTTTCCCTGAACCTTCTTAAGGTCCACATCTATTAAATTTTGTTTGTTTTCAATTGCATCCCGTGATTTGTCAATTTAAACTACAAAAAACCAATTAATTCTTTAATCTACAATTGAGAAATAGGCGACGGCAGTTTCTACACTTTAACGAAAACAATATAAATAACTTTTCTCTATGTCTTACACATCAAGCATCTATCTTTTGTTTAAAGTTTCTTTGAAATTATCAGCTCCAAGACTTTATCTTTTAAGGCATCTTGCATAACTGAGTTTTTAACTAAAACTAGACTTCAGATTAAATTATTGAGCTAATAACCAGTGTAAACAAACAGAGTTTAGTTGGGGGGGAAATAGATTTTTAAGGAAAATTTTACAATATTATTCTTTTTCCAGTAAATTCTTATAAGAATATTAATTTAAGATTCATGAATCGTATAATTTGAAATTAAATGGCCTAGTTGGTTTTTTTACAATAGAAATCAAAATCAAAACCCATAAAAAATAACGGAGAATAGCTAAACATCATTTTTCAAATGAAATTTTAGCGGAAAAATTTTTTAAAAAGCAGGTCAGAAGTTTTATTTTAAAAAAACTCTCAAGAACTACAACTTGGCTCTCACAATTTTCTTCTTTTTCCTAAGAATTTCCTATAAAAATGTCAAGTTAACAATACTAGAAGTTCAAATGGAATAATTGATGTTACATATCATATAAGAAAAATTAAAAAAAACAGATCCCCTCAGCTAAACAATTACCAAAAATAGAAAACATGAAGGGAAAAATAGAGGAAATTGCTAAAAATAGGTAGCTTTTATGAGTACCGTGCATCCGTTTCCGATTTGACGGCGAGAGAGGGCGGAGGCTAAACGGCGGCACCTGCGATAAGTGTCAGCCCACGTGTACTTAACGGCGCCGTGAACGACGGAGAGGCGGCTCGGGTGGACCAAAGCGGCCCGCTCCAGGAACCAGAGTGGGGTCAGGGCCGTGTAGTTGGCCTGGTTCTTTGGCAGCTCGTCGATGTCCCTCTCCTTGTCTTCTGTCATTTTGGTTTTGCTCGGGGGTTAAAACGAAAAAAAAAAGAGATCAGCTGAGCTATAGGAGCCGATGGGTTTGGAGAAGTGAGAGAGGAAATTGGAATTTATAGGGGATGAGTGGATGATGGTGACACGAGTGACGATAGTTATGTCAGGCTTGTGTCGGGCTGGGTTGGGTTCTGGTGTTCGGTGGGGTTGCACTTAATGCGATGTAGTTTCACTTACCTGGCGTTTTAAATGGACTAAATGGCACTTAAATACGCTAATGTTTTCCTATTTACACTTAAATATTCTAAATTATAAAAAGTAGCATAAAAATATTCTAAGTTGTCAAAAAGCAGCACATTACTATTTTCTGTTGAATAGATAACAAAATATTCTAATGAATATTCTCATGTGCATAGTGCACGTGAATTTAATTATTGTATTGTCCCTATTTATTGCTTTAATTACCATTTTACATACCCCTTTTAATTTATTACAAATATTTTAATGGAGGGCATTTTCATCAAAACTAACGGTGTTAGCCTAATTTTAACTGTGGACAACTTAGGGTATTTTTATGTTATTTTTTACAATTCAAGGTACTTAAGTGTAATGATAATAAAACATTAGGGTAGTTAAATGCCATTTAGCCTTTTAAATATCTCTCATTTTTAAACCGTGCACTTAAAATGGTTCAAAGTATTTAAGTATCATGGATAAATATTCTAAAGTTAGAAAAAATCAGACAATAACTTTTTCTTTATTCGTCCAAGAATATCATATAATAGCTGGTACTAAAGTATAACTTTTAGAAATTTTAGGATATTTAAGTGAGGTCATCTATAAACTGAATGTATCTATATGCCACATTGGGTAAACAAGAAGTCACCAATACACCATTTTAAAACTTTAAAGCATTTATCTATAACACTGAAATACTTTAGAACATTTAAGTATACGGTTTTAAAATATAAAGCATCAAAGTACAAGATTGGTGGAATTATAGGACATTTATGTGCAATTTAGCCATTTAGAAACGAACGGCAAACAACTGGCTTTTTAAGGGTTTTTGCCATATTAAGTGGTCACATCTTTGTTAATTCTATATACTACCCCCTCAGATCTTCTAATTTCTAAATTGGCCTCCAAATCTCTTTACCTCGATTGAAACACTTTTAACTTATTTAAAAGGCACTTCTGGTTAGATTTAATTGTACTTACTCTATTTTTGCTGTTAATGCTAGTGTACGTTTATTTTAGACAATCATGCCCTTATGAAAACAATAGGTTCACCTTTTCTTTCTTTCTCACCCTCTACTTCTCTTGGATTTGGAGCCTCTACGCTTCAATAAAGTAGTGAAGATACCGCTGTTTTTAAAAATAATTGTTGATCATCTAGTGGGTGGTTGAGTTTTTTATTAAATCTAACACTTATCGTACTCCATGAATTACATTCATTCTAATTTGCCCTTGAAGAGAAAAATCTTAACCATCAAATAGATAATCAATGATTGTGATAGAACAGTGATCCCTCTCTATCTATTGTAACTTGTAACACACACACTCTCTCTCTCAATAATTTTTTTTCCCTTCTTTCTGAGTCTCTCTCTTTGTCGTGTTTCTCCCTCAATCTCTTATCTTCTCAGTTTCTCACTTTCCTTTCTTGCTCCCTCAATCTTTCTCCTTCTCAGTTCCTCCTTCCCTTCTATTTGGAGAAATTCTAGCTATATAGATATCAATGTCATTTAATCGAAGTTGTTAGGAGTTAATTGTA
>JBAKGM010000326.1:13111312-13130089 GCA_037177215.1 Asparagus racemosus | reverse complement strand
TTGTGAGAACACACCTCACCCTCCTCTACTTGTATAAATATATGTGCACACTCAACATTCAATTCAAGAGAAATTTACCCAATTAATATTCTCTCTCTCTCTCTCTATCTCTCTCTCTCTCTATCTCTCTCTCTCTCTTACTTTAACAATTGCTATTAGGGAGAATTATTATCTATGTGCTATTTTTCAAATATTTTGAAATTTTATGGTATTTATTTTCAATAAAAACAGTTTTATTTTATTTTTTTTTCCAGAAAACCCTAATACAATTGATCCATGATTCTTTCGTCATATTTATCTTTTTGATCTCTCCTAAATTGACTCGAAGACAAAAAGGAAACCAATACATATATAAGATGATTCATTTTAATTTTTATAGTGACGGGGTATATGAAGCTCAATGATTGGTTGGTGGTAGTGACGAAAATAAATCAGAAGCAGAAGTAAATTTGTCCACGTGAGAACAAAGAAAAGAAAATATTTTCTCTATCTTATGTCATGTCTTGGTCGGTCTCAAATCATTATCTTGCCGACATAATTCATACTTGAAATTAGAGTAAAGGATCTGGTTGACTCCGACGAGCTACTCCGAAAGCATACATATTATACGTCTCCCAACCCCTTCCAACTTACTAGGAGCTACGATCTTCCTTTACGGTTAAGTCAACGATTCTAGCAAACCGTTTATTTTTCAAACGCTCTTCACTGCTCAATGAACTTATCCGCTACGCGTTCTACGTCATAGAGTGAGCCGCGAATGAATGTATAGAAGCACTCATGCACGTAAATAACAAGTTAAAACTTTGTTCGCTGTTTCTCTCCCCCAAACTGTCAAGCGCTCATCTCGCCATTCTCGGCTTTTCTTTTTTCAACGACCAGCCTTGGCTTCCCTCGTCAAGACTGACGCCAGATTCAAACTCGCAAAAGCAAGTTCATTGCATCCGCCAGCGTAAAACTCAAAGAATGCCGACACGTTGTCAAGGATGATATTGACACGTGACAGTGTGTACGCAAGTGAAGGGAGAAAGCGTTAAATTAAGATCGCACGAGAGCCATAGCTTCATGAAATTCGTACGAGGTTCGGTGAGTGGTCACCTCTGTGCTGGATTCGTCTGTTATACATTCATTAGGTAATGAATAAGACGATGTGGCATTTTCTTCTTAAGCTCTATTAATTATTACTGTTGTGGCGCTGGTGATAGTACGACGTATCAATTGTTCATATGTGAGTGTCTATGTTTGAACTAGTGTGAAAGGTGGACTCTCACTAGTCGTGATTAATGTACAATCTAACAATTTCTCTGCTGAACAATGCAGCGGAGAGTATCCTAATATGAATACATGCATCAAGAACTTCTTCTTCTTTTTTTTTCCTCTCTTCCAATATACCCTCCAAAAATACGAATAGATGCATCAAATGTGAATAAAGTACTTGGGGTCCCCCATGCATCAAGAAGTTCTTTAAGAGGTTTTGTGTAACGTCCCAAAATTTAAAAGGTTTACTGGAATAAAAGGTTATTCCAATAAGTTCAAAAGGTTATTTTGCAACAACCATGGTTCAAAAGGGTTTTCTTGAATTGAAATAGTAATTCAGAGGGTTATCTACAACATCCCCCCAAGTTTATGGGTGTTTTTCTGGAATTAACCTAAGAAATATCATTATCATCATCATCATCATCATCATCAAAGCCTTTATCCACACACACAAAAAAAACATAAATCCTATTCTTCCATTCCATTCTATTATGGGACATCTCCTCCGTTAAGTTATCGCGGTAGAGACGCCCCCAACGAATATTTAATAGGATTCATTTTCATGTGGATCCGACTATATTTTACACTGGCTGTCGACTACTTAACACAACCCTCCTCATTTATCCTGGCTTGGAACAGGCAGTGCTGGCGATGAAATTAACCCAAGAAATAACTAACAAAAAGAATTTCATAACAAAAAAAGTATCAACAATGTCTATGTTCAAATTTCTACTATTATTCAGTGATTATTTTTCTTTTTAGTGAAAATCGTAATCATGTTTTTCAACATAACTTTTCAATGTTCTTATTATTATTCTAATTCTGCCTAACTTTTCAATGTTCTTATTATTATTCTTATTATTATTCTAATTCTACCTAACTTTTCAATGTTCTTATTGTTATTCTAATTCTGCCTCACTTGGTTGAGTGTTTTGACACACACACACACAAAGAATGGTACAAGAATCTTGAAGCGTGAAGTCAAATCAATAGATAATCTAGGTTGTGATTTTACAAGAAGAATGTCATAAACTAATATTGGTGGTACCAAGCCTATGTTAAGATGATTCTGCCTGTCTACCTTAGGTAGAAGGGTTATTTATACTATTACCTAGGACAGATCAACCTCTACACGTATCATCATCATGATGGTTGAGGTTATTATGCTAGTTGCTTGACCTGCAAGTAAGTCCATGTGGCGGTACCTTATTAGCGTAGGATGATACAGCCGACATATGTGTAGATCTAGTAAGTTATCAAAGTTGGTAACTAGAGAAATTGAGTATACAATCGATATCTCCTCACATGGTATGTTGAGGATATGTTATGATCTAAATCAATCGTCTCCAATTAGGCAAACAACCATAAAACCAGGCGGGGTTGGGGGTTTATGCATAGTAACCAACTGAGATGAGTTCAGCTGTTATGGACTTTTATCGCTCTATGCGGACTTTTAGGTCAGGGCCATGGGCCATGACCGAGTTATATACTAAGTGCATATATCCCACATTTTAGTGAGTTTAAAGGGTTACTTGGTTGACCGAGTCAACTTGATGTGACGTTGCGTTCTGATTTGCCCAAATGCAAAATCTGAGTTATATGTGTAACAACCTGATTGGCACCCATCGTTCAATCACCATTAGGCACCACTCTCACGAATGTTGTGGCTGCCCACACATTCTAACATCCCATCATAGCACACATTTTCATATAACACTCATTGAACGAGTCCATTTTCTCGCCAAAATACAAACACTTTCTCTAACACAAGTTACACACAAACACAGTAAGACATGAAAAGTTAGCTCCTTCTTACACACCTAAGTTTTTAGCTTTTGCTACATGATCTCTTTCTTTGATTTGGACATTGAAGAACTTTAGCTAGAAGTCAACGTCTGGCCCTTAATGTGTTTGCTCGTGACTGCAGTGACAGAGCCAGGAGTTTCGATAAGGGCTCCAAAAAATATTTAAACACAATAACATATTTTACGATTTAACATCTAAATAGTTTTACACAACGTGACTTTCAAATCATACTTCAAGAAATTGAGGGTTAAGAGAGGACCCAAGGGCAAAGACAGGAAGTGAGCTGGTAAATTTATATTGCAGTTCGCTACTCACGTATTTTGATTTGGGGCTATTTTGAAAATTCCTCCGTTTGAAGAAATTATGGTTTTAGTTCGAGGTGGGGCCAAGCCCCCGTGACCCCAGTGTGTGGCTCCACCGCCGTGTGAGTGCATGCTGTCCAATTTCCAGAGTCCAAGACTTTAGAGAAGAGCTAAACCGATCGACTGCTCTCCAAACAACTCTCCTTCCCCATCACGACCACAACCCAATTCTTGTCGTCATGATCTGATTCAACCATTTAGATTTTGCTATCTGAATGCTGTCCTTTAGATTTAATCTCGCTTTATTCGTGTGTGAAACATATAGACTATGAGTTTTCTTTTCCACAGTTCATATTTCATACATGTTGCTGAGGATGTACGGAGAACCATCCGTTGCACAATAGCGCATGTCAAATTCAACACTTCGTTATAATAAATTAAAGGAAAAAAAAAAATTCTGAAATTTCCCTGAGATAAGTTTTCGTTAATTTTATTTTTCTTTTCATGCTAGCAACTACCAATCAAATATATCACATCATTCAACATAATGACACGGCACCAACCACTTAAGTCTTTTTGTAAGATGTCATAAAAAACGAAAAGAACAGGTTGTCTGTGATATTTTAATAGGTTTGAATCATCTTCATTATAAGAAAGTAACTAGAGAGATTACTGTTATCCCACAATCATTGATTTACTTAATGATTTATTTAATGTGGTGGTTGTGATTTATTTTTGAATGTAAATTAGCAAAATAATGCAATTTATGGAGGTATGATGGGTATGAATAATGATACCTTCTTTTACACTATATCTACACTACAAGAGCTAGAAACACGTGGGCTTCCTTGATTAGTCATCAATTTTTTAAAAATGTGATGAGAATGGATTTCATACTTTTCTCTCTTAATAGTATAGAAGTAGTGTAAGTAGTGGATGCGCTAGAAATTCATAGTAGTGGTGTCACAAAATATATAAAAAAGTGATATTACTAATATTTTCCCCTCATATTCAATAAAAATAGGGTTTTTAAAGATATACAAAAGATATGTTTAACTAAGTACAATTATAGTTGATCTCTACGCGTCTTCATGTTTTGAAATTGTTGCATTATAGCTTCGCTCAAAATACCGCTAACTATATACCATTCTCAATATAAGTTACTAAGTTGTCGTTCATCTACTAATGCCCCATTTAATTTCAAAGATGATTCTTTAGAATTTTCATTGCCGAAAATAATTTCTCCAAGAAAACCGCTGTAATTCATAATAACAATGTCGAGGTAATAAGCAAGCGTGTAAATGCACACACAATACATCTTAAATGAGTCACGACTCGACACTTTTACATAATATTATAGCCAGAGGGACTCAAAAATGGGATAGATTTAGGGGATAGCTGAGGTGGAATGTACACCTGTAATCTACAGCCGGCTAACATCAGTTTCGAATAGCAGAGTTCCAAGGGCAGTTTTGACATAAAAGTTTCTGTTTTACATGCTCTTAGCTAAATTGGTTACCGGATGAAACCTCACCGGGATCTCGCCTTGTATTATCGGCGTCGCTTTCGCCTCCTCCTCCGAGCAATCCGCGGTGTCGTCGTCTCTGTCGGTGTCGGCCATTTTCTACATGGGGCCGCTCGATGGTGGGGAAAGGGATAAGGGACGTTGCGGGGGTGTGGCCCGTGTGATCGCCGCCTTAGGCAACTTCGCAGTTTGGGTGTTTTGTGGAGCCGCTGGACTTTTTGAGTTTTAAGACAAATTTGGACCCAAGACTTCTGTTAAGTATTGTCTACGAAGCACAACGATGTTAACATCTTTGATAGTGAATAATTGGCCTGTACAGATGTTAATATTTGATTAGTAGGATGTTTTTGTTTTTCCCCTCTTCATTGATTATTTCGATTCACGTCCACTTCTGATCGTGGCCTAGGTTGGAGAAGCCTATTATTAGGCAGATTCATCCCGTAAGTAACGATCACCCCCTAATATTTCATTAATAGTTTCTCTTTTAATAATGCTAAATGAGAAAGGATTGAATTGTTCTTTTTCATCGGCAAAGGTAGAACATTAGAAGATCAGAAGAAAGAAGTCCGGAAAGAACAAAGAAGAGAAGTGATAACTGTACACGAGGGTTATACTACTCTTGTATTCCTACACACAATAAAATGTGATCTTTTTTCGTAAATTGTAAAAGAAAATTATGAGTTACAATGGGGCTCACTTTATTTTGTCTAGAAGTACGAGAATAGTGTAACTCTTGTAATACAATTATCTTGAAATGCTTTCACGCTTCGAAAATTTCAAGACTACCCTTAATTATTGTGTTGTCCTCATCCGGCTTGGATTAGAAAAGACAAAATAAATATAACAAAATAAATTATGTGCCAGCTGTCCCATTACGGGTCCCATATATTGGGTCCAAAAGTAATTATTCTTCATATTATAATGGTGTCACCAATGGATGATAACCTAGCATGCATTAGTTTAATTGTTTGCTACTCGACGCCACCCTCTACCATGTTTTTCCGCTCTTGTGTAATATTAGTAGTGTAGTTATAGTTATGACTACCATTTAATGTATGATATTAACATTAGAAAACCTCCCTTAAACTTTGGGCGATTATCAGAAAACCCCCATAACTTTCAAAATACAAAAAACCCCTTAAGTTTAAGGATTATCAGAAACCCCCTTCAAGTTTAAGGTTTTATTTAAACCCCCCCTATTTGGCGTTATCCCTTGTTATAGCCTGCAAATGAGCTAAGTGCTAATCCTCCCCTTAAGTCTGACACGCGTCCCGCTCTATAACTAATCAAACATGTTCAAGAGATTAACAACTCGAGCTACTTCTGCGGCTGATAGCATAGGCCGACAACTTGTGTAGCTGAGTAAAAAACCGTACTTACAGGCCTCCGCACCAGATCGAGACCATGAGCATTCAGACTCGCCCTACCATGCCAGCCGACAACTTGCGCAACAGACTAGAGAGACGATACTTCCTGGCCTTCCACCAGAGCCAAGTTGAGAGGCAGTATTTACCTCGAACCCCTCGCCGACAACCGACTGCTTTAGCATTAACTGCACTGACAAGGTCATCATGACTCATCGGACCCAGTCAGCTTCAAGCATCTGCTGTCATCCCCACATTAAACGACCAGATGACTCACCTTCTTCAGCGGCCAACACCTGTAAAGCATATGCCGACTCAGCTGGCTGTCTAAACTTGGCCAAAGTTATTTGCTTGCCCCTCTGCTCCACTATCAAAGGAAGAGGTGCTTTTCAAAGTAAGCTCTCTGCTCTCTGATCTCTCTGCACTCATGCAACTATGAGTATATTTTTAATACTCACCTTTTAAACTTCCCAGTCAAGTACAACTACTAACTTGATCGTCGGAGGAACAACCGGAAAGCCCAACTCCGACCTCTCACGAGCCTCATGTGCAAGAAGAGCAGCGGGCTCTGGAACCAATCATCTGAAGGAGTATGGGGACCCAACCTCTACACCAATTCACAACTAAACCCCCTATTTGATAGCTGACATCAACACCCCTCATTATCCGAAATTATCATACCCCCAATAGCGGGGCGAAATCCCTCCTGGGGAGTATTTTGTTTCACTGGAAAATTGGGATAATAAGGGATAACACTATAGGCGGGGTTTTGTGATATAACCTTAAAACTTGAAGGGGGTCTTTTGCTAACCCCTAAGCTCAAGGGGGGTTTTCTGATATTTTGAAAGTTAAGAGAGGTTTTCTGATAATCGCCCAAAGTTAAGAGGGTTCTGATATTAAGCGGGGTTTTCTGACATTAAGCCTTCAGTTCGTGTGCGATGTTTATATGCCAGCAACTCTTAATCAAAGGCCTCTCCACCTTTCGCCTCATCCCTTCAAGTCACATACCAACTACTCTTGCCAACACAGACTAACGCTCAGCACCATCGCTCCGTTCATTCTAAATCGAACGGTGTTATATATCGGGAACGTGGTCAGATCTTAGTCACATAGTGCATGGTCCGGCAACTATAAAAACAAATTCTCGAATAGTTTTTTCACCCCGTCTTCGTTTTCCATTACCAGCAGGCAAAAATCCCCGCGGTCTGTCACCGTTCAGTCTCGTTCAGCGACGCGGGACCACCTTCGGGGACTTTCCCCATTAAATTCACAGTAGTCGCTCTATATTTTTTCTTTCTTCTTTGTTTTCTGGTCTAGGGTTTTTTTTCTATCGCTCTTATCTCCGCCATGGAGTTGAATTCGAATTCAGCGTCGCTGCTCGCTGGAAGAGAGATCCATGGCTTCGACACACTAGCAGGTACTACTCCTAATTTCAAATTCTAGGGTTTCTTTCTCTAATTTCTGTTGATTGGTAGTTCTTGTTATTGTATTTAGTTTTCTTGTTTCCTTTCTTTTTCGTTGAGTGCGAACAGTATCGTTGTTTTATTTTTGGTTAATTATGTGTTGGGTGTTGGATTTTGGGGTTTAGCTTGCATTTTGATTGATACAGTCTTCGTCTGAGTTTTGTTCAGAGCTTTTTTACAAATTGGGGCTTTGCCTCTTTGTTTATTGTGATATTACATGCTGTTGATTGTAAGAAAAAGAATATCTTCTCTCTTTGAAAAAAAGTTCATTTGTGCAAAAAGAAGAAGAAAAAACTTCATTTTCTGGTAAAATATATGCATATATTTTTGGAACATGGACTTTGATGATTGTCTAGCTGACAGTAGTCAGGTTTTCCAGAACAAGTTGAGCCTAGTATAAATGAAGGATGTCCGTATTGCCCTGTGGATGCCAAATGCATGTCTGTAGCTTACTGGTTGAAGATGTAAAACTAATAAGAGTAAGTTGCAGAAGTCGTCAACTTAAGGAAATTCAATGTGAATGGAAGACTAGAATCTAATGATAGGGTCATGACAAGGCTATAGAAAGCGCTAGGCGACCTATGTACTGACACCGGACTTGGAGCCTAGAGCCTCAGCAGGACCCAAGCGTTTTCCTTTTTTTATTTGTAATTACATTGACAAAAATGCATTAAATTCATAGAAAGTTGCAAAAATAAAAAATAAAAAAATAGAGTTGCATAATCAACCTCAATGTTATAGAAAGCGCTAGGTGCCAGACCGGCATCTAGAGCCTAGGAAGGGCCTAGACTTTTTTTTTGGGTTTAAGTGGTGGTGGAGGAGGATTTGCTAAAGGTTGAAGGAGGTGGAGGAGGTGCTCATAGACGGCGAAGGAAGCTGGAGGGGTTCAGAGGACGTGAGGGAGGCAGTGGGGGAAATCACGACCAAGACCTAAGCTTAAGCTCTAGCTTCCTTCTTCACTCTTGCCTTCCAGTTTCCACAACATTCTTGGACAACTTTGAATGTGATGTGACAGTGATCTCTAAGTGATACAATCCTACCAAAATAAAGAGAAGGACAAATTCATGCATATTTTGCATTTCACAAAAGTCGAGCTGATATTCATGCAAAAATTTGACAAGAAACTAGAACCTGGTGGTTATCTAACCAACAAATATGGTGCTATAGGGTCATAATGTTGGGTAATTAGTAAACAGGGTGGTCAAAGAATAAATGAGCTAAAATTAGTTGAGATGGATAATTGGCAATGCATTCAGAAGAAATCAGAGATAGCTTTAAGGGGGGGGGGGGGGGGGATATGAGGAAACAATTATTTGACATTGTTTGGATGTTTGTAGAGGGGACCAATTAGTGCATGATTCAAATACAGAAATTATTGTAAAAGGTTGGCTATGACTAGATCTACACCAGAATCGAAGTTTTAGGCAATGAAAAGGATATAACAGTTTCTAATTTAGTAGTGGAGGAGTAATGAAGTTACCCTAGCAGCTGAAAGGAGAGAATCAATTGAAATACTCAAACCCAAAAATTTGAGACCGAGGCTTTCTTGTTCTTTCTGCAGTATACATGATGTTGCAATGTAAGTGGTTCAAACTGAGGTCAAACCCATTATGTGCCCAAATGAGCTCAAGTCATTTGCTACTATTTCCTGTAACCAACTAAAGAAGAGGAAAAAATAAAAAGATTTGTTGCATGCAACTATATCTAAAAGAAGACGAGCAAAAGACATTTTCCTGAATTCAAAAAATTTTTGACCCATTTTCTAAGCAAAGTGGACATTCTTTTTACTAATTCTAAGGCAAAAAAATATTTTAAATTTAGCTTAGTTCTTATTCATGAATGGTCATCATTGTCTCTGTAGTTTTTTTTAATTTAGAATTGATATATTCACTTAACTTTCTTATCATATCTTTTATACAATACTACATTAAAAACAAGAAAACATAAATATAAAAGATATTAATCATTTCCATTGACTGTTATTTTGACATTAGAGGTATTCTCTGGTACATATAATCAGTAGCAACTTCTATTATTTGTTACTGGCAGCTAATGATGGCTTTACTCTTTGAACAGATTTGGACATAGAAAGATTGATGAAAGAGGCCCAGCACAGGTGGTTCCGACCAAATGAAGTTCATGCAATATTGAGCAATTACGTATACTTTAAGATTCAGCCGCAACCAGTTGACAGGCCTAAAAGTATGGTGCTGCCTCTTTGCACTATATATTTTATTGTCATGCGAACTTTCTACACTGTCATTTCATGTTTATCACTCTGTAGTGCTTTCTAGATGCATTCATGCATGCATTTCTTTCATGTTTCCTGTCACGTGTCTTAAATTAAATTCTGAATAATGGTATACAGCAGACCATGAAGTGTGTTCCATCAAGCCCAAGCATTATCCTTAGCAGGACTTGCACACGATGCATTTGTTTGGTACCCATCCTTGCTAATAGAGGACATAGTGGCTTTGCATTTCTGGGTGTTCAAACAGGCTGATGAATAATAAAAGTGGACTCTTACTCTAGTAAATATGTGCATGATGAGTATTTATGCTTATCCTTTGCTATTTGTATACGTCAAATAAATGATGTTGTTACGTAATGAGGAAAAGTGATGTTGAGCGGCAGTACATGAATCAATTTTGCTTATAACCCCACGGTTGGGAAATTTTTTATAAAAAAAATTAGGTGTCTTAGCTGCAGAATTTTTAGTCATTTTTTCTTGATGTAGAGTGATGGGGGCCAGGCATCATTCGAGACCACAATCATGAATATCACAACTGAGCTTTTCTTCTCCCTTCAAGATGGGTCATGGTGCTCATATGCATATCAGGACGGATCCCTTGAAGGATTGGCTCAATTACTATTGCTGATTATCAGCTTGATATCAATCCTATATATGTTTCTTGTAAGGTGTAAAAGGCAGGGCAGGGGCTTTCCATATAACATAGACAGCCTGGAAGATTTCTGGCATCATTCGAGGAATCCTAGCTTATTTTGGTTTTCACTACTTATGAATGCAGTATTGTATAGCTTTCCATCAATATGTTGGTTTGTTCTGTTGTTTTGTTTACCATATATTTAACTAAAAGCACTTAAAGCCCTTCTTTACAGAGGAGTAATTTTGAAATCAGAAAACTGCTATTAAGTGATTGGTCTGACCATATTGTGTAAATGTTGGCAAATTTTGGATAGTTGGAATGCGTTTTAGCACGTTATTTAGCTAGGCAGTTGGCTCATAGGTTCACCCCTATTTATGTTTATAAAATCTGTAGTTGATCATGGCTTCACCTAATTAGAATTTGCATCAAAATGAGATGGGGCAAAATACTTGGAGAAAGTTTATGCTCATGTATGTTATGTATTTGCATGTTCTTATGTATGTATATATGCATCTATGTTTTTACACTCTTTTGTATGGGGATGCATGCCTTTGAGTTGGTAAATATGATCCCTGAAGGTGTACTTATGAGCATGGGCATACATGCCTGTTGCCATGAGCAACAATAATACATGAGAGGGGATGGGGCAAATGTATTCTATTTCTGTATGGTGGGCATGTGAATGCTCACTTATCAGTGTGGTTTATAATTTGTAATAGATAGACATGCCATTCTACAGACTGAAGGGGAGCTTTGGCGCAATGGTAAGAGTTGTCGACGTGGGACCTGGAGGTCACAGGTGCGAGTCATGGGAACAACGTCTTGTTACAAATGCAAGGATTAGGCTCCAAACAGTAGACCCAAAGTGCTCCGACCCCTTCCAGACCCTGCAGATTGCTAGAGCTTCATGCATCAGGCTGCCCTTTAACATTATATAGCCCATTTTATTGAAAACCTTTTTCCTTTTGCCAAATCTGATCCATCACAAGTGATATTTGTGGCTTTATTCAATTAATCAGTGCAACTTCATGAACCAGTCAATTGAGACCTATGCAGCCAGATGCTGAGACCTTTTCGTGATTTCTTTAAGCTTGGCGAACTGTTCTAGTTACTAGCTAAATTGCACATGCATAATGCAAGCGACAAAAAATAGAAATTAATTTAAAATACTTTGTAATAAAAATAAGCAATATTGACTAAAATATCATGATTTTATTGGAGCAATAAATGTAGACTAACTTTGGTACAATACTATTATTATATACTGTTTGTTTTATTTATTTAACTACTAACCTGTTATACTTTTTTAACTATTTAAGTAGAGAGTTGAATTTTTTCTTGCTAATACAATTTTGTATTTTTATTTTCATTTTTTTATCATTCTCAATTATCATGATCCCAATAAAAAAGATTTTCTCATGTCAATTTTTTATAATTTTTCTTCGACGACTTTAACTGTTATAACTATTTTTTAATTTTTCATTTGAAGTATTTTAGTGCTTTTAATCTCTCAATTTTTTATTTTTATAATCTATAATATTGAAGGTCTAATTTATAGACTTGATTGCAAAAGGAATTATAACTTTTATGAGAGAGGGAGGGGGAGAGGGAGAGGGAGAGGGAGAGGGAGAGTGCACGAGAGAGCGAGGATGCATTTAGTGAGGGATGAAATGGACAACATGTTTTGTCTTTGCAAACTACCAATCTACCCTAAACAAATAATAATTTTCCCTAAAAAGACAACTAGCGTGAAGGGGACTTTGTGACCATTCCTTACATTTCTGTGCCCTTACTTTGTTCTTTATATAGTAGTATTGTTGTACGGATTTGGACTCAAATTCTTTCCTATTTAAATTTGATGTTTGATAACTCATTTGTAAGATTTATCCTAAAGTTTATGTACATCATCGTGCTTAAATGTTCTAAATCAACTTTATTTGAAAGTTGTTTTGCCTATGCATGAGAAAGCACCAAGTAAATGGACTGAAAATCAATATGGTTACTTTAATGGACTAAAATCAAATTGGTTACAAATTTAGTTTATACGGGTTTAAAGAGTGTGTGACACCTTCAACATTTGGTTTATATGGGTGTTTAAAGTTATCAAATCAAGATCATATATTCAGATCTGAAATTTAGGTTCTTAATTGTGTATATCTCAGCAAAATACCATTTTCAACTATCACTGTTGTGCCTACTTGACACACAGGCACAAATAAAACTTTTCATTATATGGATCAAATTTTATGTGTATGTACGTGCATGGGTGGGGGTGGTTCTGAGTGTATGTGGGGGTGTGCATGTGCATGCGTGTGCATGTCCTGTGTATGTTGCATGTGCGTGTGTGTGTTTGTGTATGCGAGAACTTAGGACATTAGATATGTTTACATGTTCGCTCATATGTTTGTATGTGCATGTGTATATATGTGTGTATATATATGTACACACACCTAAATACATCTATGCAATATATACACACAAACATATGTACGTATATAAATACATGGCACCAGTCTTATAGATATACATTCAGTATAACTAAGTTTGATACTTGATAGAAATATGACTAGGCATAATTAAGTTTAGTGGAAATTGATGGTCCTATTTATTTCTTAGGTTATGGTGGTGAAGCAAGGAGTTTAATTATTCCTATGTGCATTTAACCTTAACCTACATACATACATTTGCGCATATACGCGCACAGACGCGCGCACGCACACACATGCATACATAACAACATACGCATGTATACATGCAAATGTATACGTACCGGTAGAATCACACACGGACCTGTGTGTGTGTGTGTGTGTGTGTGTTCGTATGTAAAGTAATGTGTGTGTATGATAAATTGATAACACATCATATAACCTCAATAACCATAACAACTAATCATTAAAAAAAACCTAATTTCATAAAAATCATAAACCTCCAAATTTAGTCAAGATTCAAAATGCATGAGGAATACACAAAATAAGCTATTTGGGAAAATAAAACTATTTTTTATAACAACAGATAAAATTAACTTTGAAAACTTGAATCTGGCAACCTATATTTCACAAATGTGATCTGATATAGAAGGCAACGCCTCGAGTAGATGAAGGTGCATCGTGTCGTGGGGGTTTCTCTATGGGTCAAAGTTGGCAAGGAGGTAGAGAAAATAGAGGAATGAAATATAGACTAGGGAGCACCTTTATCTGTGATTCCAAATGGAAAACTGTTCTTAAGGGATTTAAGAAGTGGTAGTGAGCATAAAATCTGGCTCAAAATTGAGTACGACCCAATGCATATGTGGAAAAGGGATACATAAACAATTTAAGAAGTGGTGATGAGCATAAAATCTGGCTTAAAATTGAATATAACCCAATGCATATGGCTGGTTAAGGTAATGATGGATTCCCGCTCAAACCTAATAACCACAGGTACATGTCCAGAGATGTGTAGTCGAGTAGTGCATATATTTGTCCTATATTCACTCAGTTTGAAGCTGTTTCAAGGGAAAGCACATGCTAGACGTGCTGGATAGGTATGCATCAGGTTTTTTGTGCATGCCTCTGTATGATATATGTTGGACATAAACATGGAATAACAACACTTCTATTTTTGCCTTGGTTAAAATGGATTAAATACAATGCACATTCCATCAAAATTTACCCAAACCTTTCGTGCTAGGCTTTGGATTTCAGTCTTAAGCATGGACCTAGTCCTAACCTGCTTCAGCTACATAGGGCTGGGTATGAGTCGATTGGTAGCTCTAATATTATTAGTAGTTATTACTATCATAAAATTAATCCAATATTGTTTAGTTTCATTTATAATCTTCACTATGGAATACTATCAGTTTAATGAGAATATGTCCATCTGATAGATTAACAAACTATAGTTTTAGCGAGGTAATCAATTTACTTTATTTTTCTGATAAATTTTGTTCAATGCAAATCTTCATTGTAAACCTTTTTTCTAGAAAATACTGTTGCTTGTAGCTATTCAGTTTGGATACTTGTCTGATGTCTCTGTCAAAACAACATGCTAACTGAAGCATAAATTCATGTTCTTCACGGGAATATTGAAGATGCTCAAGAGACCATCTTTCTGTCATTTAGTAGTAATTTGACAGATGTGACTAAGAGGAACTCACTGTTAGTAGAGGACATCTTTGTGGTGAGTGGGTAAACTGGTATATCAACAGATAGGTATATCAACAGAAAATACTGTTGCTTCTTTGGTATATTAACCTCTGTGCATATAGTGCAAGCAGTTTGTTTTATTAAGACAATGGCTAATAGCAATATTTTTGTTCTGATTGTTCCTCTGTTTTCAATTTATGTGACTTAGGTGGCACTATTCTACTGTTTGATCGTAAAGTGCTGAGGAACTTCCGTAAAGATGGCTATAACTGGAGAAAGAAAAAGGATGGAAAGAATGTTCAAGAGGCCCATGAAAAATTGAAAGTCAGGCTCCATTTGTTTTCTTTATGTTGTATAATGCATTGCTCAAACTTAAATATTTATTTATTATCTGCAAATAAGTTACTAGAGTGCTCACTTCGATGTGAATGTCGTTATACCCCGTAATTTATGTAAATATCATCGTATTTTATCATTGGGCCTCAACATTTTTTAGTCTGTTTGTATTTACTCAATGTACTTTGAGCTACTTATGTTGCTAACAGGATATCATCATAGGAATTTTTGGAGATTCATATAAATTAGTCTATGGTAGGATTTATTATGCATTCTGCATAATGCTTTATTCAACTTTCTTACCATGTAGTAGCATCAACAAATGTGTTACTCATTACTGATTTTTTTATTAGCGACGAAGTTAGGAAGGTTTCTTCTGTTGCCTCCTCTCTTATCACTGTAACACTTACTGATTTGTATGTAATTGTACATAGGACATTATATTAGTGCGAAATATCGATATGCTTTGTAGGTGCTTTAGTTAGGCTAAGCTCACCTTTGCCTCATTTTTTGAGGTTAACCGCTCGGAGAAAATCCCTGATGCCTATAATACTGTGTCAAGAGATGTGTATGCATGGCATAGGAGTTGGCTGAATAACTGTGACCTTAATATCACTTTTCGATGGGGTAGACATTTGGATCTCTTTTGCATAAATCTGTGTGTCAGGGGAGGTGCTGCATTTATTTAGGCTTGGTAACTTATTCTTAATATGGTGAAGTCCATTATTCTCCAAAATTCATCGTCGTTATTACTATAGGTATATGAATGTATGCTCTGAATCAGAGTGTATTTCACATTATCATCTTTTGTTTCTCTCTTTCCTCTTTAAGCTAAGAGTGGGTATTATGCAGTTGTATCTGGATCAGCCTTATTCAATTAAATATTCTAAACTATAGATAAAGTTGCAATATGTTTTTATCTGTGTGTGCATGATTCTTTAGGCTTTTTTTGGTTGGGGGGGGGGGAGTTGGGGGGATGGAGGGAGGATTTTGGGGTTCCAGGGGCAGTTGGATCTGAAGAAAGTTAAAGTTTTTCTGCCACAGAGTATCAGCTCCTCTTGGAGGATGAGTTTCCTCAAGATGGTGTGCAACAGGTTGATCTACAATGTTGTTGGCAACTTGTAAGGTGCTTATTTGTTGATTGAGTTTCTTCTAGATGACCTGCAGCCTTTTCATGTTGTGGACATCTTCTTCTAATTTGATGGTCATAGTCCTAACTAGAATCATGCATCACCACAGAAGATAAGACCTGCACAAACTTAAATTTCTGGCTGCCTTACTTGTAGGAAGCAAACAAACCTTAAATGAACTTGGAGTCATTGGCTCATTTGTTTAGTTTGCCACTTCACCTGTAAGACGACATACTGGAAAATGCTGGAAGTTCAGTGCTTACTTCAACTTTTGTTACCTTGCATATGCAGTATATCTGACTATAGGTTCATCTGTAGAATTCCAGTGCTTACTTTAATTTTTCTTGCCTTGCATATGCAGTGTATCTGACTATAGCTTCTTGTTCTTACTCCTGCTTGCTCAAAACTTCACATCATTATGGCCTTCCTCGATAAGACAGCCATTTAAAAAAAAATCCATCTTTCTTTTTCCAGATTGGTAATGAAGAAAGAGTCCATGTTTACTATGCAAGGAGTGATGAGGACCCCAGCTTTTACCGCCGAAGTTTTTGGCTTCTTGATAAGTATGCTCCTTAACGTGCTTTTATTTGCTATTACTTTTATAACTAATAAACTGTTGTTTGTTGTATTTTTCTAATATGTGCATTCTTGGTTCATAATCTCGGTTAGCGTCTAAGTATGAGAGTGTGCTGTTACAATGAAATATTTACTCGTCTTTCAGTGTGTCTCCTTACTCTAGATGCACTATTAAAGCCATTTTCCCCTTGCCCCCTGGGTCTTGCTCCCGATCTGTGTAGAAGAATGTTGGAACCATCTGTCACCTGAATATCTTTGTGTAATTTCTTATGTTATGATATATTCCTCATGGTTTTGGATCTACCATATCACACCTCTTGGCTTCACAATCTTTGGTTTTGGACTTGTGCTTAGCCTCTTCACTCTTGCTATCTTTGTATGATTGTTTTAGGCCACAGATTCTCTGTTTTGACTTCAACTGAATGCAAGGTTTGGTTAGAACCGTGTTTGATCAATTTATCTCCAGCAAAAAGCAATGCTTTTGAATTCTTAACTATACCGTAACTTTGGCTAGTGGATGAAATCATCATGACTTTTTATCAGCAGTTAAGTTTGTTTATGAAATAATTTCTCACATGTACAGGATACTGCAGGTTGCATATTGTGATGCCCCCAAAAAGTTTAGTACCACATTGGTGGGTGACTAAACAATTGAGTGGTTTATATAGTGAAGCCAAAGGTTTAACTGTAGCATCGGCTAGTCGATTTTGATAGTGGTTTGAGCAAAACAACGTGCTATACTTAGTGGATTCCACGTCTTACATCGAGCCAATGGGCTCGTGGACGGGGGGCACGACAAATGGTATCTGAGCAGTTTGCTAGCTAGAAGTGTGGAGCTAAGTGTTATGCCGGGCTAAATGCTACACTGCGTGTGTGGTGGGAGCCACCTCTAAAGCCTATAAGAGCCATCTTTAGAGTTCACGTCGTCTGATGGTAATACTGGGATGTGCCAATTGTCATATTGCGATGAGGGCGTCGCATATGTAAGGGGGGTGATTGTGATGCCCCCAAAAAGTTTAGTCCCACATCTGTTGGTGACTAAACAAATGAGTGGTTTATATAGTGAAGCTAAATGTTCAAGTGTAGTATCGACTAGTTGATTTTGGCAGTAGTTTGAGCCAAACAATGCGCTGTATTCAGTGGGTCCCACAACTTACATCGTGTCAACGGACTCACGGGCCGGGAGCGTGACACATCTTTCCTTGAGTGCTTACTCAAAAGTATCACTTTTCATGAGGGAAGCACATTATTTGTGACTACAAAGTTGAACAATTTCCATAACTCATATATGCTTATAATAATGCTATCAGGGGCATTTCATACGTCTATGCTTCTTTATATTATTAATTGTTACCCACAATAATCTTCTACTGTCATCACATTTGGCAGTAAAATCAAATCTCACATTTTTAGGATGTAGAAGTTATTTTGATATCAATTATTTTCCTAGAACTTGTGTTTAAAATGATTGATATCTTGCAAAATGTGATCACGAGAAACTAATCCTTAATTTAAAAATAATTCTAAGTATGCTAAAATAAAAACTTTCCTAACTAGTAGGTTTTGAAAGTGTCACGATTCAAATAATAGTGGAAGAATAATATTGGCCTACGTGATAGCGGCGGCTTGTGTGTGAAACAAGTTTCACGCATGTCGAACATGGACACTTCAATCACATAGCATTTCTCTAACTAATACTTGCCAATGATAGCAGTTCAGAGCAAAAAAACACATAGCATCGGTCCTAGGCCTGTCCAAGTGGGCTGATGTGATATTTTGCCACAAGTGCACGGCGTAGTTGTAGTTAGCACCGGCAAATACGAGTCGATCCCACGAGGACTAGTTGTTTACTACCAATTATTCACAAACTAATTATCCATGCAATTCGATGTTCAAATGATTTAGAATAAAATAAGCTAAAATAAATAAACTTTGGACGAAATCAAATGATGAAGAATTCTAGAATCAAGATCCACCACAATGACGATTATCGTGCTTAAGTAATGATC
>JBAKGM010000326.1:13095464-13111212 GCA_037177215.1 Asparagus racemosus | reverse complement strand
CATTACCTAAAAATACAGACAAACTAAATGCAGTAAACATGAACTAGAAATTGAGATATAACTAATATGGAGAAATTATGAACTCAAAAATGTTAATTCTAATATGAAAATAAGAGTAGATATGCATAAAAATGTATATACAAATGTAACTCATCACGGGCTGGCCCGACCTGGCCCGACCCGAAAATTTAGGTACGAGCTGAATCACAATCGCTGCCCCTTTTCGAGCCTGGGTCTGGTCTGGGTTCTTGCCAGCCCAGATTTTCAACATTTTTTAAACTTAAATATTTTGTTTTTAACAAAAAAATAAAATAAATTAGTTTTTTTGCAAAAAAAAGGGACTTTAAGTTTAGAACTTGGAAGTATTTACAAAGTACAACTTGCAAAGAAATTCTATTTTATTAATAATATCATAATCTCTAACAATTACAAAGCTGCAATATTTTTTGGAACTTGTCCCATCACAATTGATAAGTACATCCTAACTAGGTTCAACTAAGTTGACACCTACCCATCTATATAAATATTATTTGCAACTCTTTTCAAAATAATTTATCACAGATGAGTACATCACAACTAGACTAGTTTGGCACCTTCTCTTCTTGTTCTACTGCAGTATCTACTATCGTCAAATATTGAATCCTATCTTGGATATTAGCAATACGGTCAGGTTTTGACATTTCTTTTCTGATGCCCACCAATCTTGTAAGCACATTATTGCTTGTACGGTAGCTGAATCTAGCGATTCCTGTGGTCATCAATCAACTGTCTTGATGCGTTGAAGGCGCATTCCGAAGTCACGGTAGAAATCTGTATTGTTAGTAAATCATGAGCCATGATGGAAAGATAGGATATTAAGTCATTCCATATACTTTTCACCATTGCAAAATATCACATACTTGTCCATTTTGACCCCTCAGTAAACGTGCAGAAAAATATTGTTCAATTTTAGATACTTCATTTGTGCCATCAGTAACACCACTTCCAATACAACCAGTTGGTCGATTAGCATTTGCCTATCAATTTCATAAGAATATGGTCGAACTTGCGAAAGAGCTTGATGACATAGCAGGAGTCATAGCTTGAGAACTTCCACTATGTCTAGCTATATATTCTTCATATAATTTTTTAAAATAAAATTTGATTGTGTTATGATGACTAAGAGTAGTAATAGACTCACGGTGCTCACCCACCTCAATATGACCTATTTTCGCATTGCCATGTAAAGAGTTCAATGAATTTTGGAGCCCAACATCCTTTAAGCATGGATCAATAAGAACACCCAAATAAAAAATAATGGGAATGAGTCTAAAATACTTATTAAATTTTGCTTCCATTTGTGTAATCATGTTTGAAAAAATATGATTGCAGTAAATATTAAAAAAAATTTGGATTTTAAAATGTTGTAAGGCAACTTGATTTATAGTTGGGTAATAACAACCATATAAAAGGAGAGTAGCTTCATAAAAAACTTGTAGCATATTCTTTACACAAATTATGCTATTCCATTCTTCTTCAGTTATTCCATAAGAGGAAGAATTAGAAGCAGAACTAGAACTAGAAACATAAAAATTCACAAAATCATTTGCAATTTCTTATACCCTACTGCTACATTTGACATTAAATAAGTGGAATTCTATCTATGATCAACATCTTGTGGAATTTTTTAGCACTCATATTTTTTCTTCTACAAAGTTGTTTTTATTTTTTAAGCCTTTTCTAGAAGCATTTAGAAAATAAGTAATGTTCGTAATTCTATCTATCACTGATCTAATTTCATTAAATGCACTTTTCACAATTAAATTTAAAATATGACACACATCTAGTATGAAAACAATCACCATTATAGGGTAATAACAAAAGATGATTTGATATTATTACTTGCATTATTCAGTGAAAGAGTGAAAATTCTTTCAGGCATTTAACATTTATACCATTGTGTGATTCTTCAAATGAAATAAAAGAAACAACTCTTTTAAGCATTTGCCAATTATTATCAATCCAATGTGTTATCATACATAAATAACCAGTTTGTGCTTTAGATGTTCGAATATCAGAAGGTAGAGAAAATTTACAATTTAAACTTTGAAAATAAGTAATTAATTTTGTTTTTTCATTTTGATAATGTTTCAAAATATTACGTTGGCAAGTTTGATGAGAAATATTTTTGAAAAGCATGCTAATGACCCTCTTTCATCATATCTTCAAAATCATTTTCAACTATTTTAACAGGAATATTTTTAAGAACAATGAACCGGATGACGCATTTCCTTGATCGAATTGCGTCGTAGGTCCATGAACCGATTGCGCTCCCGAGGAAGATGATTGAGAGAGAAGAGTTTGGTAGATATCAGGTTGAGTGGATCCTTGCCCTCTATTGTGGCTCAGTAAATGTCGTTTGAGATGGTTAGTCCCCGACAAGAGCACATTTTGCATTTTGGTCGAGAATACGACAGTTACTATGTGAGGACCCCAATTTAGTCCCACATCAGGAAAAGTGTGAAAAATTGTGTGACTTTAATAGGTAAGCTCAAGACTCAAGTGTAACATCGATTAATCGATTTTGACAGTGGATTGAGATAAACAATGCATTATACTAGGTGGGTCCCACAGCTCGTACCACGCCAATAGGTCTGCGGGCTCGGGGGTGACAAATGGTATCAGAGTAGTTTGTCAGCTGAAAGTGTGGAGCTAAGTATTATGCAGAACTAAGTGCTACACTGCGTGAGGGCGGTGGGAGCACCTCTAGAGCTTGTAGGAGCCACCTCTAAAGTTCACATCGTCTGGTGATACTGAGATGTGCTAATTGTCATGTCGCAACGAGACCGTTGTCTTTATAAGGCGGGGTGATTGTGAGACTCCCAATTTAGTCCCGCATTAGGGAAAGTGAAACGTTGTGTGGCTTTAATAGGTAAGCCCAAGACTCAAGTGTAATATCAACTAGTCGATTTTGACAGTAGATTAAGCCAAACAACGCGTTACACCTTGTGGGTCCCACGGCTTGTACCGCCCTAATGGGCCCGAGGTGTGACATACTATCTTTTTTTTACTTCAATCTTCTCAAAAAAAGCCTACACCCTATCTCGGCCTTCTAGATGTTGGTGTTAGGTCTTTGGGTTTGGCTTCCGGCGGTTGGGTTGTCGGTTTCGGTATTAGGAGGTCTCATATCGGGAGTCAAAGTTGCATTCTCATCATCGAAGCATACATAATCGGATAAGGAAGCCATGGGAGATTTGGACTTGAGAGATTTAGAGAGGATTAGTAAAGACTAGGGAGTATTTAAGAGTATTGGAGAGTCTTAGAGATAATTAGAGAGTATTAAGAGAGAAGAGAAGTGATTTTAGGATAAGAAAATTAATCAAAATCCCCTTCTATTTATAGAGGCAGCCCATAGATAAATGACCAAAATACCCTCAAAATTTGACCTTTTTTTCGGGTATTTTGGTCAAAAAACAAAAAACCAGCCCCTAATAGTCTGAACCACGTCATGCCGGGCCGAGCGGCCCGGTCCACCAAAAAACTAGCCATTGGGTAGCCCTGGTTTTGACCTGGACCAGAGTCTAACAGCTAGATTTCTAGCGGTTGAGCGATCTGGGTCAGACCAAGTTGCCCGGATTTTGACTCGGTTCAGCTTGGTTCTGACCCAATTTTTCTCAAAAGGCTAAATAATTAGTCGTTGGGGCAGGTCCAAGCTTCCTGGATCCAGCCTGAGGTTCAAAGCCTGGTGCCCGGCCTGTCCGGGGCGAAGCTGCCTGAAATCGGGTTTGGAACCTTATTAGGCTTAGGCCAAGTCCAGGCCCCGACAACTAGGCTCGGGCTGCGGATTTTTTTGACAAGCTTATTCGGTCCCAAACACATCCTTAAAAGCTACATGACTACTACATCTTAGTCAGCTATCCAAGATAACAATATGGTGGCTTCAGGATATGACATCTTCTAGCAAGATACTTGGCCATTGAAATTGAGTGTTTATCGTAACTATGAAGAATCTGAAAATGGTTGAAAACCAAGAGGTAAGCTAAATCTTAGTAAGTATTATTCTACACTAATGGGTTAAAATAGCTTTACAAAATAACCATGTCAATCTTTACAATATTAATACTTGTCAAAGTTTCACTTAAAATTTCTAAATTATGTACTGATGGATAAAAGCACTTGTTGTATATGCTTGGAAAACAATATAAAAATTAATACTTAGTCATAAATCACTTGAACATACATGTATAAAAATCCAATACAAAAGCTCGTGCGTGGATTAAACAATTATCACTTCTCAGTTATTTAAAATCACTTGAAACATAGGCCCTTGATAAACACTTACACATTAGGCTATCCGCATATGTGGATTAGGCTCCTCTACCTCAGTCCGAAACGTTTTGGGTACGGGTACGCACCTGAAACGTGATGGTCATGGGTGGGTTTTATTTTAGCCCATTACATATCCGTTTACCAAAAAATTGAGAGATTTCTAAACCCAATAACCCAAAACCAAAAGCTATGACTTGAAGGTTTTAAAAAAATTACAACTATATCCCCTCTCCCTCGTATCATTCCCAATTTCTGGATTCTCAAAACAAAAAATTCTTTACTAGTGACTCCTGAGTTTGGCAGCTCGACAACATCCTATTCTTCTCGATGTTAGTTCATTGGAGGTCGACAAAAGAGTGAGAGGTTTAGTGATGCTCTTCAACGTCTTAGCATCAGAAGCATGAGGGAAATAAACTCTGATTTTAGACAGAAACTAAGTAAAACAGCTAGCATATGCTTGTGTTGATATGCAGAATTGATTGTCTTGGAAAAATAAGAACAAAACAAGAAAAGCACCTCATAACTCAAATTAAAAGAGAGAAAGGATCAATCTTGTAATTACTCCCCCATTTCACCCGAATTCCTCCAGTTCCTTGGAACCTAAATTTCTTTACCAATGACTGTCGAGTTTTATTGCTCGACAACATCTCTTTCTTCTCAGAGTTAGTTCTCCAGAGGTTCGCTAAGGGGTGAGAGGTTTAGTAATGCTCTTCACATCTTAGCCTCAGAAGCATGAGGGAGATAAACTCACCCAAAAAAAAACGAAAAAGAAAAAAAGAAAAAGAAAAAAAGAAAAAGAAAAAAAAGAAACCAAGAAAAAAAAAAGAAAGCAAGAAAAAATTGTCTAATATATGGTTGTATTAATGTGAAGAATTGACTGTCTTGGAAAAAAAAGAACAAAGCAATTAAAGCACCTCATGACTCATTGAAAAAGAGAACCCAAAAGAGAACCAGTTTGCTTTTTCTTGGAAGATGAATGAGTTCTTTTATAGGAGAAGGTGTTGGGTGTTAATGAGGACATGTTATCTTATCATTTTATACACTAGAAAGCAGCAGTATAAAGAAATAATTTTTATTGCAAAAAGGCAAGGATATGTTTATAAGAGAAAAAGTTGGGCTTTAATGAGGGCAGGTGGTGTTGTCATTTTACATATCAGAAATAGAAATGTAAAGAAATAATTAGACGGTGCAAAAACATGAATCATTAGAGTGCACCTAACCTTGCCATAAATTGCTTTATGGTCACTTCACTTATGCCAAAAGGACACTTTACTTATTGCACTCAATACTATATAGCAGACTCAATCAGATCATTATAACGTGGAATTTTTTAGGGTTGATTAAAATATTGAGAATCAATAGCAATCACTTCTTTCAATAACACATCACTTACCAAAATAATGTTGCTCTAAATCGATCACTTGGTCAAAATCTGTCACGGCCCAAACCAATATCATTATTAATAAAATAATAATAAAATCAAGGCACGTGATAGTCAGCCAAAAATCCTCTTATCAAAAGGACTTGCGAAGCCTAACTCCGAAATTCCAATAGATATATATTTCCATATATATGATCCATGAAGAAAGACTTTATATTCCTAAGCCAAACTTATATTACATATCAACTCCACATAGTTCCTTACTATATCATCAGATATTTGCAGCTGATGATCTGGTTCACCCCCTTAGGCCCATCCTTACTTATTTGAAAAATATTATTTATGTTTAGGGTGAGTTTTCCACAAGCTCAGTAAGTGGCGTACATATTCAATAATTTACGTAACTGAAACATGTACATAAGAGAATGTTGTATAAACGAATAGTTTATAGTAAATATGCAAAAATCTTTAGAAATCGGTTTTATGCATAGAAAGTAAGCAACGTCACACCCTATCTTGATAACAATACTGTCTACAAACGACGATTTGTCTAGAAAAATTGCCTACCGTGGCACTCTGTCTTTTGCATCAAATTCAATTAGACTTTCTACCGCAGTGGTATGTCATGCCTGTACTGGCTGCATCACTCTGTCGTCATAATACCGTACTCCTTTGATAGTCCCATGACTTAATTTCTTGGTGTACACCATTAATCAACACATAATGCAAAATAAGTTCCATTGTGATTCAAATATCTTTGATAAAACTAACTTGTGATGTATGGCCTACAACATTAAATTTAAATATTCATACATGATAAATTTAGCAAACAATAACGCAAGCTTCCAACAATCATGAAATTATCTTAAAACATACATTTAACATGGATCAATCATCTCGTTTGTTAATGAGTAGTTGTAAGGGTCTACCCGTTGACAAGATCCCTCTGCTTAGTGAAGGTCCTTTGCACATCAAAAGGTAAACATTTGGAAACAAATAATGAGAAAATTATAAATTAAAGGATATGCAACCTACTTACCAATATTTTGTAAAACTCCAAGTTCCTTGTGTGATCCCTCAAGAAGTACTTCTAACTCTCACTAGACTTTCCTAGTGCAAACACGTACATAGATATCAATTTCAACGTAATACATATATTTATGCATATGTTATGCAATTGCCTTATTAGCACTAGTTCTTTCCTTTCTCTTCTTTCTTTTCTTTTCTTGCTTTGCTTGTTGTCACTACATCAGTTTCTCTTTTGATTTTTTTTTTCATTTTGTTGGTCAAGTGAAGGGATAGGGAGGGAGAAGGGAATTAAACATGGCTACCCACCTAGGGGTGCTAAACCGTATCCGTATCCGAGGAAATATCCGTAACCATATCCATTAGGATACGGATATGGTTACTTAAATTTATAACCGATAGGATATGGTTACAGATATGTATTTGTAGTGATATTCGGATCCATATCCGAGATATCCAAAAATATATTTGTCATACTGTTACAATAGTTTTAATCCTTAGATTTTAGATTTGAGGTTAATTCTGAGGATCAAGATGTTTAATCTTAGCTTTTCAGATATAATGAGCATATTGATGAACTCTTTTGTATCACATGAATTATATTTTTTTCAATACTATCTAGTTTTCTCATAGCTATTTTGTACCCGCATGCATATCTGCTTATATATCTGCATGTATATATGTATCCGTATTCGATTTTAGCAGATATGGATATGAATTTTCCTTATCGAGGGATATTTGTATCTGTATCCGAGATGGATAAGCGAATGAGGATATGGTAAGTATCACATCCGAGCCGTATCCAGACCGAATGCACCCTTATACCCACCTCCTGCTCTATTAAGGGACACGTGTCCTACTACTTTCTCCCCAATTGCCACCTCAACAAATAAATATCTTTTGGACACATGTCCATTAGTTATACATAAAAACTCCTTGTAATTTCCATTTTTGCATACCTTTAACTTTTTGTTGCAACATCATATAATACTTTCTCATATTTACAAATATACATCCAAAGATCATATTAAATTATTATCTAGTTCATAACAATTTTAAATTCCAAGAACAAAATTATGGGTATTACAAAATCAATTAACAGTTTATTCAATGGATGAGTGTAAAAACTCTTCTAGAATCAATTAACACTTTCAATGCAAGGGATGAAGTTAGAACTATAGATGACATGCTATGTAATGAAATGTTGATATGTCTGGTACAGAGCTATGTATATATTATGCCATGTGTTTATCTTCTGCATCTTCAATGGCTAATGAAGAAGAGCCCTAGCGCAATTAAAGATATGTTGCCGAGTGACCTGAAGTTCAGGGGTTCAAGTTGTGGAAACGACTTCTAGAAAATTGCGAGGCAAGGATGCATACACAAATTTTTCTGGCCCCTTCTCGGACCCCGCATATATCAGGAGCTTCGTGCACTAGGCAGCTTTTTTTAATTTTCACTTTGCTGCGTTCTCATCCCAAATGGGAGAAGATTCCAAGTTGTCTTTTGCATAATAAAGTGGAAAAAACAAGCTCTAATTGAAGTTCCAAGTGTTGACCATTGCATATCACTGCATTGTATGAATATTTACTTCTGGTTGGCTTATTGCAAGGTATCCACCGTGCAATTTTCAGTTTACTATGACATATTTGCTTTATCTTGTCTTCTAGACTTTTTTGTTATTTGGGTAAGCCCATTATTATGCATATGTTTTTGTTCTTCGTCGGAAGATAATATATCCTTAACACTCCCAGCTTTTCACAAATGAGTTTTTTTTTTTTTTTTTGGGGGGGGGGGGGGGGTGGGGGGGTTTATAGGATGTGAATGCTGTCAATGATGAATCCTAATTTACTTAAATAAATTTAGTGAACTTGATTTCTTTGGCAGCCAGAACTATCTTTTGATTGAGGTATGGGGGCATATATCATGAAAATAATATATTGGAACAAACTCATATGTGGGCCTGTTTGATAACTCTCCCACCAAACAGATTAGTAGAACTAACTCGCTAAAATTTTGTTCTGCAAAAACCGGGCCAGAATTGACCAAAGTTTTTTAGTTCTAATTTTGGTGTTAAAATCAGTTTAGTTCTGGACAGGGTGGGTGGTCCAGAACTAAACTGGTTTAGTTCAAAACCCTTTTTTTTGGTTTGGTTGGGGGGGGGGATGCGTGTTTCAAACTGACTTTATAGTTCTAACTTTTGTTAAAAGATGGAGGAAACCATAATTCAAGATGAGTAATAGAGGATGCTTTGAGTGAGGATGAGGTGAAGGAATAATCTGACAATATTTTAGTTGAAATTAGTTATACAACCCGGTACCCTGGGATATAATGTTATTAGTGACCCTGGAGTTTGTGTATCTACCCCGGTAACATTGAGATTACTAATTGTAACTGCACTGGTGACCCTAAAGCCTAGAGAAAAGCAACTCTCAAGGTTACTCATGCAATTACAATCAGTATACTCAGGATTACCCATGTAGATACAATATCCCAGGGTCACCAGTGTAGTTACATCATACCTCAGGGTACCGACTTGTAATTAAACCTTTTGGTTGTTGATAGAGCTAGCGTGGGGGTAGGCCGGTGCGCGAAACTCTCTCTCTATGTATGGGATCTGGGAAGGGTTCGGACAACTTTGGACCTATTGTACGCAGCCCTACCTTGCATTTTTATAAAAGGTTGTTTCCATGACTTGAATCCGTGACCTCCAGGTCACATGGCGACAACTCTTACTGTCGCACGGCTTGTGCTGCCCAGGCTCCCCTTCTAATAGAGTCAGTGTGAGTTAGGAGTTGTAGGATAGTCAGGGAAGTTGGCAACAATAGAAGCAACCCAAAGAAATTTCAGATTTGAACATTAAAGTAATATATGTAGTTCTGATATAAATTAAGATATGGTCTTCAGCGAGTTGAATGCAAACAGGAAGATTCATGTAATTGGACCAGAATATTTGGGTCAAAGGCATCTGCTGCTGTTGCTGTCAGCATCTAAGAAAACCATTTAACGGCTTCAAAGACTAAATATACTTTCAGCAAGGTGATTCTCATAAAAATTAATGCAGTTAAACAAGTAAATCAATTCAGTTTAGCAAACTACAACATTGTAGCTGTGCACAAGTATCAAGCATCAGCCTGATGTATTACATTTATTGATTTATATACTTCAGGACCTGCTGTATACTTTCAGACCAAGCCCTCAACCTCCCAAAGGCATAGTCTTGTTGAAGTTTCTTTTTTTAGACTGTTGAATAGTTCATTCATCTGATATTTGTAGCATGCCAAAATGAAAACTATTAAAATGGGGTACTTGCTTGAAGGGTCTTGAGACAATGTCTATTTTATGTAATTACCAATTTTTTGTTATTACTTTACTTTCTGTAAAGCAGATTTGTCATTTTTAGCTACTGCTTTTCTAACTTTTATGGAATGGATAGCTCAACAACAAATTAGTGTTACTTTTGCATGTTAGGAATGATTTATTTGCATAATTGATTAATAGTTCAAAATATTCTCTTTAAACCTGTCATAATCTTTGAGCTTGGAGATGTTGTTCCTGCTCTTAGTTGGAAGAATTTCAACTGACTTGATTGCTCGTATTTTTTCCTTCAGGAATTTGGAGCGCATTGTTTTAGTACATTATCGTCAAACTTTGGAGGTTTGTCTCTTTAAATCCTTTCAAAACTTGGTTATGCTTTGTTTCATCAAGCATTTCTAGACCCATTTAGATAAACTTGTTACGTTGTTGCCATGTAATCATTAAATTGAGACCTCATTTTCAAGAAGACTTAATGTTCCATCATTTGCTATTCTATATCTTTCAAGAGCATGTGGTTTTTGTCAACTTGACTTCATTTTGCTTGTTTTGTTACATTTGTCTTGTAAATTTTCCATATACGCTCTGGGTGTGTTTTATCCACCTGAAAGGAACCTTTCAGTCTAGTTATTTCCTATCTCAGGAAGGTGTATATAAGCCATGGAGAATTAACATATGAACAATGGAACACACAAAACCAGAAACCACTTCAACTTCTGCATGAAATCAGGTGTCTCATTTCAGGTCTTTATTTGTGTAGGAACACGAAGATAGATGTGTGTTAGAATATGTATGATAATTCTGTAAAGTTTATTCTTTACTTGTATTGCTAGTCTACATTTCAGACCCCTCCCAAATATATGCACAACCAACGTACAGTCATGAACAAAATAAGTAAGGGAAACCTTCAGTATGAAATATTCATGTCTGCGCAAAAAACTCTAATCAATCACATGATCTTCAAAGGGGTTATGGTTGATGAACAGAGCAGATGCTCCAACCCTATGCTCAACTAAGGGGATGTTCAGAGCATGGTGACAAACAAGTACAAACAAGTTGAATAGGAACCACCAGGAAGGGTCGGTTCTAGTGGGAGTACTAGAGCATGTGAGGTTTGGGACCTTAAACTCGTGCCTATCCTCGCCAAAATTCTCCATGATATCTTGAGCCATTACTTGCCCTATGTAACAGTGTTGCTTAGACGTTTGAAACCTGGGAAGTCATTTGCTATCATTACATGTCCTCACCAAACATGCTCTGTGGTATATTGCACCATCACTTGCTTTATGTAATAGTGCTTTTTTATACATTTGAAACCTATGAGCAGTCGATTGTCAATAATTTTCCTCATTTACAATGAAAGGCATTCTTTTGGACATCTAAACGAGTAGTTGCACATACTTAAATTATCTATTCCACCGTTTGAAGAAAATATGTACCTGGTCACGTCCTGAAATCCATCTAGACCAAAATCAAGCAGAAAACTCATAAGCTGCAGATGAGTCAAATGGATTTGAAATTTGACTTTAAAGACCTTAAAATTATTTCAATTTTGAACAGCGTGACGCATAGGAGTTATCTCCAACTAGTTGATCTCTGGTTCTTTTTGGTTTTAGGCTTATGAGAGAAAGCAGTAAGCACAAAATGAAAAACAGACACTGATAAATAAAGAAATTAATGACCATATATGATTTTTGTTTTACTCTAAAAATAAAGAAATTAATAATCGCAAATGATTCTTGTTCCACTCTAAAAATGAGATACACAAGAATTCCTACTTAAAAAGGAAACAGGTAAACCTTACCCAACCAGAATTTACCGAAGAGCACAAGCACAGTAGATTCTGCGCTATTAATAAGGCCTCTTATCTAATCCAGTTCAAAAAAACACAATTTTATGGGATGAAAATTAGATTTCGATGGGGAGGTCTATAAACAACCCTTTTAGAAGTAAACAACCTTGTCTTTTAGACATGGTCACTGGGGGCTTATCTTCTCAAGGGGAGGATTTTGTGTGGGACAGGCTGACAGGCGCAATGGCATCCATAGCATTCATGCTATTTTCATGAAGCAATTCCTCACTGTAAATTGCATTCTATAGGGATTGACATTCTAGACTTATATTTTTCTCTTCATCTTCTACCTCGAGCATTTCCCTATGAGCCCTTGGTTTGCCATGTGCCTTGGTTCATTTGATCATCTCGAATAGTCTTACTAAGTGCTAAAGGAAGAAAAGGAAGACAAGCACCTTACATGTTTGTAGCTTCTTTGGCTTTACATGCAATGTTATACACTACACACCAAACACCACTTAACTTGATATATAGGTCTATCTAGCCAGCTGATTGACTGGAAGTTTTGCAAGTTCATGATGAGGGTGGTAGCGGATGGTGGTTGGTGTGTAACTTTAAGTTGTAAGATTTTAGGTAGTTTGTCCATGGTCTAGCAATATATCTAGTTATTTCTTTAACGAGGTCACTGGATGTAAAAAAAAAAAATTCTACCTATTGGAAAATCTGGAAGATCTTGATACTTCCTTTCTCATATGGTTTTTTAAAAAGTTTTGCATATTATATGTTGATTAACTTTTAGGAATTATATTTTTGATAATGGCCAACAAACATTATGGGGCAGCTGGACTCATGGTGGTCATGGAAGCTCCTTTTGTGAGATTTATCTTTGGCATGTTTACATGTTATATGATCTTCTAGTTCTTCCACTTTAAACAAATCCTTACGAATAGTCATCTCTGTTTTGAAATGCTTTTTCATCATCCCATCTTTTTCTTGAAGTCTGCTTGCTTCCATGTATATTGTGTTAGCGTTCTCCAATTTTGGAGACAATAGGTATGCATGTACACGTGTGTGCTTTTTACTGTTTTGCATTTGATCAACCTACAGTATTTTGCGGACATAGATAGAAATAATATTTATTTCTTAGGAAATGAACGTATTATACCTATTGTTTCCAATTGAATGTGCGCAATGCATCTTAGATAATGTTTTGGAACTTGAATTGTGGTTGGAGAACTTAGTTTACTAAAAAAATTATTCGCTGGCTTGCTCTTTCGGACTTTTAGTTTTAATAGTTTTAGAGGTTTTGATCAATTCCAATTTGCTTTAAAACTTAAGAAAATGCGAAGAGATAAAGGGTGTGTGGGCTGTGGGTACTCCTAGATACAAGTGCTGTAAATGAAAAAAGAAAATTGATTTATATTGTATAGTATTGATCTATTATGCAAGCCCTTCCATGTAATAGGATTTTCTGCAGAATGGACTGGAAAGTGGTAAAACAAGAACTTAAACAACCGTATGTTACTAGTCTCAACCTGACACCAGGCTTTTATTAAGTGGTGCGAATATTGAACCACAGCAATCATAACATGGGAAGTCTGAGGCATAAAACCTAGTATAGCCTGTCGGCAAGACCTATATTTTTTGTTCCTGAGGGCATATTTTTTAATGCTACGCGTTAAAAGCTCATGCAATCGAGGAGCAGGCCCACATGTTCCCTAAATTTGGCAAGATTGGGAAAAAGAGTTAAAGATTAGGAGAGTATACCTTTATTCCCCCCTATGAAGCACTGACACTCCAAAATCACCGCCGAGTCCGCGTCCGACGCGCATCGGACACTGACACGCGTCGGACACGCGGTCAACGCCGCTGACATGGGTCAACGCCTCGACACGCAGCAGACTCGCTCCCGACACAGCTGATCGGCTCCCTAACACGGCTGAGGCGAAAAAAAATAGTAAACCCGAAACCCGTAACCCTAGTTTTAACTTACCTGATCGATCCCAGCTGAAAAAAATCGATCCCAGTTGACTTTTCGAACGCTGCTCCCTCCGATCTCTCTCCGATCCCAGCCGAAACCCCAACGGTAAGTCTCTCTCTCTCGATCTCTCTCTCTCGATCTCACTCGATCTCTCTAGATGATCCCTTCGACATCGCAGATCCCTTTGACATCGCAGATCCCCTTGACATCGCAGCTCAAATCCTTTCACGCGATCTTCGTCGTCGACTTTCCATTTCTTCTTCATTGACATCGCAGATCCCTTCTCCGTTTTTTCAGTCGTGAGTTGCGGTCGCCTGAAAAAAGTCGATCCCCTTGACATCGCAGCTAAAATCTTTCACACACGGTAACTTTCTCTTTTCTTCTTAAGACTTTAGTCCACAATATAATTTTTAATTTTCCTATATTTAAAATTTTGTTTTTATCTAAAATTTTGGAAAATTGGTAATTTTGTTTGGTAAGGACTTTCACAATGAACGAAGATTGTTCACATGAGAAATTAAGTTGGATTAGCCCCTTTTTAGATTAAAATTTTCATTCCAAGTAATGCAAACATTTTTGTATTCTATAATAAAAAAGAATAAATAGTACAATATTGATACAACACCAGCATAGGTAATACAAATCTCTCTTTCACAGTGAAGAAAATGAAAATTCAGAAGAGGAAAAAAAGGAATTCAAATGCTCAGACAATCATCCTACAATAACATTACGTTCCAAATTTGCAACTAGATGAATCTTTAAGCTTCAGCAACACAAAATGCTCAGTTTATCATTAGATGTCCTTGAATTATCAAATATATATTTTAGAAAAATAATTATTGTGGAGGAAAAAGACATCAAGTTATTAATTTTTTAATTTATTATTATTGCTATTGTATTTTACAGAAATGGAACAAGGGAGTTTTAGTGGCAGTGGAGTACAAGATGACAAATGTCCGCTTTGAAAATATGTTACCAAATTAGAAAAAAGGGGGGGACGGCAGGAGGAAATTGTAATATGAAAATGTAATATGAATTTAATTCAATATTGATCTATATAATAATAATATTAAAAAAATCTAGCCGTGTCACCGTATCCTTTTTTTTGGGTTTTGCCATGTCCATGTCCGTGTCCATGTCGTGTCCGTGTCACATTGTCCGTGTCCGTGCTTCACAGCCAGAAACTACAAAGAAACCATTACAACCTCCATCCTTATTAGTGTTTATCTTAGAAATGAAGGAGAGCTTCTTATGATTGGTTTGGGTATGAAACTCAGTATTTATATAGAAATTGTACAGTAGAATATGAGCTATATGAATGATGCTATCGGCACTAGCTATAGGCGGCAGAACTGTAGCTATAGGTTGGCTAAGCAGTAGTTGTAGGTAGGTGGCTGAACTGTAGTGTGACGAAACAAATTGAAGGAGAAAAAACATTGGAGTGCAAAATGGAGTTCTATTAATACAACTACACCAGGGCGATTTTCTTCTCCCTAGCTACAGGGCGGCGGTCCCCCTCTTCCGGCTGTCGAGGCCTCCCTCCGACAGCCACATGGCTATGTCCTCAACCACCGTTCCCCACTCCGCTCCACCTCTTAATCCCGCACCGTCCCTATTCAACTCCTCTCTCCTCACTGTTCCTCCACCGCCTTACTCAAAAAACCCTAATCCCCTTATAGATCTGTCCTATAACTCATCCCAATTCGCAGATCAGCCGCTGCCTCCCTGTCCTAACCTGATGCAGCGCAGAAGTGATAATCTTGGAATCCACCAAGGGGTATTCTTTGAATCCACAAAGAACGATCTCCGAATCCACGAAGAACTTCGAATCCACGAAGAACTTCGAATCCACAAAGAAATTTAATAAAAGAAATTTTATTGATAAAAAGTTATATGCCTCTAGGGCTTACAAGACTCTTCTTAAATAGAAAAATAAACTAGACTC
>JBAKGM010000326.1:13065961-13082586 GCA_037177215.1 Asparagus racemosus | reverse complement strand
AGACTTTACCAACAAGCAGTTTTAGAAAATATTAGGGTACTTAAATGCATTAATAAGCATCTAAGCGCATGTAAGTGCAAACTTTGGTTAACTATATAAGGTATTTAACTGCAATTTTAGCCATAGAAAAATGAGTTAAAATTGCTCTACAACATATTTGTCCTTTATGAGCACTCAGGCCTAGCTCAGCCCAAACCTCTTCAATTGGTTTGATTAGGGTAGTCTTAGCCTAACAGTGTGTTTGGAAGATGACTAAGGAGAGGAAAGGAATGGAAAATTTTTCCCTTCATTCTCTTCCCCTTCTTTGCCCTCAATTTAGGAGGTAAGATTTTAGTTTAAATTTCCTCCTCATTCTCCTCCTCTACCATTCTAAATGAAATTCCCAAACAAAAATAAAACTAAATTTTCCTTCTGCTCCTTTCTCTACTCTCCATCAAACAGCCCATAAATAAACTGGCAGGGCCCTTAGAAACTAGTAGGGCCCTTAGGCCCATGAATTAAAACAAAACGCCCTGAGTTCGGGAGTCGAAGTTAAGAGGAGGAGAAGGGAAATGGAGGGAGGCGGCGTCGGAGATAGCGGCAGGAGAACGGTCGCCACGTGGAAGGATAGGCACCGTCCGATTTACGAGAAGGCAACGCGCCATCCTTTCATCCTCAGCATCAGAGACGGCACCGTCGATATCTCCGCTTTCAAGCGGTGGCTCGTGAGCGCCCTTTTCTCTTCTCTCTCCAATTTCATTTGCTTCTCATTATTCATGTAAATTTCCCAAGTGGGCCTTATAACTTTCGATGTTCTTTCTCATCCTTGTGAGGCTTATTATTATTATTATTATTATTAGAGTTGCGTTTGCCCAAGTTCCTATTGTGGAGTTTGCCTTAGTGAATCTTTATTTATTTGTGTCATAAAATTTAATATAACATATACTCTTTATGAATTCCATATAAATTACAAGGCTTAACCGTGGGCATACCCCCCAAATTACATTGTTGAAACAAGGAATGTTTTCCCCCCCATTAAACTTCATATCATAGTCTTGATTTGGGAACTTCCACTGTATGAAGCTATATTTAAAATGCAAGAAACATTTCAATCATTTCGGTTTAAAGTTAGCATATATGGACATCTTTGGTCCTTTCAGTTTGATGTTTTAGTTTAGGGACATTCTGGTCAATGAGATCCAAATTTTTAGTTTACAGACATTCTGATCCATAGAATTTTGTTGGTTTTTAGTTTTGGGACATTTGAATCCATGGGATTTAGGGTCATTAAGATTTAAATTTGGATTTTGTTTAACGACATTTTCGTCCATGGGATCTAGACATTATAACTTGTTTAATTTAGGGACATTTTAGTGTGTAATTTGACATTTTGTAATTTATTTTTAGTTTAGAAGCGTTCTATTCAATAGTTTGGAGCTTTGTAATTTCTTTAGATTAGGGAGTAAGGACACTTCATAAATTTAGGGTGTTGTGGTTTTGTTTAGTCTGGGGATGTTTTGGGTCATAATTTGGAATTTTTGTAGTTTTGTTTAGCATAAGGACATTCCATTTTATAGAATCCAGATTTGAGTTTTTTTTTAATTTTAAGCACTATTGGGGCCATAATTATGAGGTTTTCAAATTAAGTTTAGTTTAATGATTTTGTGGTCCATAATTATGTTTTGAACTTAATCTTAGCTTAATTACATTATGGTTCATAGAATTTTTGACGCAAAACTGTGAGGGACTTGTCTAAAGTGATCAACAACAATGTAATTTTTTTCTGATTTCTTTTGAAAAATAATGTCAACTAGTTGTCATCAAGCACTAAAGGGGCAATTGGCTATTCATTTTTGTGTGGCTGTTTTGGAGGAAGTGATTTTTTGTTTTGTTTTGGATGGTGGATACAATTGCAATTTAATTGGGAATAAGATTTGGTTTTATGGAAAACAACAAGGCTAGATTGATATGGGAAACAGATAAAACAAAGATAAATTACAATCACATCGGATTCACTCATAACATCTAAGCTTTTCTTTAGCTTTACGTGTTGACAATCACATGCCCACCAGATCAGCAAATCTCATGCTAAAGCCTTTCGCAACTTTATTTCCATAAATTTTCTTCATACTCCCTAATTACAATGGAAATAATGACCCCCTTAGATAGGGTTCAAAGTCCTATCTATACTGAACTTTGAAATCTAAATCTACGATTCAAAATGCAAATCTTCATCTAATCCTGCTACAGTTCATAATCCTGCTACAGTTCAAAATCTGCAACAACTCTGTCACAATGAAAATAAATTTGAAACTACTAATTGAAAATTCAAATCTGACTAAATAGATAAATCAAACCTAAAGTCCTATAATAAAATTCAAATATCAAATTTGAGTTACTAACAACGCTGTCTGCATCAGTCTGCAGATCCATTTTTTGAATTTGTCCAGCACCATTTTGGATATAGTACTTTATTGACTAGAGTTGCAACTTTAATAATTTGTGTGTATCTGGAATCATGCTGTACTTGACAATTTTGCATGAATTTAACCTGATCTTTTCCGCAACTTGTCAAACATGGTAACATGCATATATGTTCTTACAGGGCATGACTTTGGCTTAGCCTAATGATACATGGTTGATGAGGTTCACTAGCCTTTGAGAAAGTTGGTACTGGATGATAACTTAGAATTTTTCATTTGAAATTCTTTTGCTGCTTTAGCTTGATGTACTAGCCAAACATTGAACACATTCTATCATGGATTGAATTTTAGAGTGATCTTCATTTTGTCCTATGCATAGGACAATTCATTTATATAAAGGGGTTAGAGGTAGAAACATGACCAAATTAGGAGTAAGGAACTGAAATATAACTCTTAATCATGCTCTTGTCAGTGGCATAGATTATATGAACTCTCGCTGATCAACAAAAATTATTTCCTCTGTATATTTGGCTTTAGCACCTAACTTATAGTCAAGAAAGTAAATAAATTTAACTCCCCGAAGTAAGGATTTTGGAGCGTAGGAGTAAGAGAAACTGTATTTGCTAAGGCAAGGGAAGCTAGTCCTGGTGATTGCAGATTGTTTGACCCCTAATTGTTTATGACACAAAAGAGAATTGTAGCTAACAAGTGTGCCCTGAGTTGGATCCTGCTTGTACTCTTTCTACTATATTAGTGGGACAGGTAGCACCCAAATTATTCGTTACTAGACAACTAAAGGCAATAGGAGTTCAGTTTAGGTCATGCCATGAAGCTACAGGCTCTACTTTCTGTCGTGAGACAGAGATCAGATTTTGCTTGTCATATATAAAGCAAGTTAATAGATCCTCTTTGAATTTCAAACTTTTGCAAGCAAGATGATAATATAGTTTAGAATTGTAATATTTTCTTATATGATTAGTTGGGTACTTCGCTCCCGGTTTAGAAAACAACTGTCAAAATTTGCATATTAGAGGACCCAAACGAATCCTCTAATAGCTTAAGACATTTAATTAAATAAATTTTCATATTAGAGGGCCTGAAGGATTTTCCCTTTTAATGTGATTTGTTGGCCAACAAAGCAGTCATTTCATTTGTGCCCTAATTACGGGTTTCCAGTATCGCTGCAAATAGAAGAGACAGAGAAAGATGTCACGCCCAGACAGGCTGTAACACGGAACGATACCTCCTAATGTACAACATTTGACATCAAATAGTAGATCAAATGGTTCTCCAGTAAACTTCATGCAACTTAAATTGGAGTTAATATTCCTTGGGAAAATAATTTATCACTATTAGTCAAAATATACATGTATAGATCCCATCCCACACTTACGTCTTTTGTGTGTGTATATACATTCCAAAATAAAATAACACTTTCAAGATTTACTTTCACCTACTCATTTAGCAAAATTTATCTTATTCTTTTCCTTGTCCGTGTAGTTGCTTGCAGCCACACACTTGGTGAGTTAAAAGCCCAACAAGTAGCATAGAATAATGACAACGATTATCATAAACTTGATAGTGAAAGAGAGTGAGCAGTAGCATAGTCATAATGTTTGTATAATTAGTTGTAACTGGGATGTCAATTCATCAGGAAAATAACTGTGCTTTTTGGAGGAAAATGTGTGGATTATTCTTATAATAACAATTTAGCCACCATAATGTCCATATCAATGTATCATCTGCTGGACAGTCCTCTGGCCCCAGGGCACATTACATGGCATACAGAATGAGCTTTCTTCATTAGAAACCAACTTTGCTTTCGAAGGAAGATGTATGAATTATTCATACAGTATGAATTTTGCCACCGTCATGTCAATATTTATTTATCATCCACTGGACAGTCCTCTGGCTACATGGCACATTGCATGCATACATTCATAGGCTTCCTCCCTTAGCTTTTACATATTTTTAATACTATTTGCTTATCAGATGGCATATATGGTTATAGATTCTATCCCAGTGTCAATCACTTGCTTGGCTTTAGATCACAGTATATAATTTCTGAAAAGTCTGCAATTATGGCCCCTTCCCAATTGCTTTTTTACAAAGAATATGCAACTATATTTGTAACTACACAGAAATTATTTCTTTAAGGAGTTGTGAGCAACACACTGAGTTGGTTGTTAGATAATTAGTTGGTTATACCTTATATCAAAATGAGAGACCTAGCTAGTTTCAAAATTTTCTGATTTTTAAAACTTTCTTCATGATGTATTTGTATTTATATACTATATTACACATTGTATGATACCTGGAAATATGTTTCACTAAGATGAATGATTTTATAGATGTGACCAGTTGATTCTTCTTAATATACTTATTTTGTGATAATGCTAATTTACAGATCATATACTCATAGAGTGACACGTTATGATGGATACAACTAAAATTTGATATTTATGTACTATATGTTTTAATATTTGAATGTTTTAATATTATTGTTTTGGAATGACGTGTAAAATAACTTGGAGACAATAATTAAAATATTTCCACGACACGGGTAATTTTGGCACCTTGGACGAAAATTTTGAATTTCAAGGGAGATACATTTTGGCACTGTGTGTGAGATATTATGGATAATGTAGTATACCAAAATCTGGCCTTCGTGACTGTTCATGTGGATTTTGATTTTAACCTATTGGGTGTATTTTAGAGCTCTGGTCAATAATAGAATAATGATTATTGTCCTAAACTAATGCGAAGTTTAGTTGGAATTAGCAACACAAACAAAGATATATTTTTTCTCATTAGCCATTAAAAGATTATGTGAATATTTGGTTTATAGATGTGACATTTGTGCTAATAATTGATATCATACCATATTTTGCTCTACAGATATGATATTTGTCTGGTATTTGCTCATATCAAGAAATACACTTAACATGATCCTATTTTTAATCTATAATCTACATGTATGCATATACAAGACCATTTGCACAACTGTTGTTTGCTCATTCCATTCACCATCAGATCAAGAAGTTTTAAACTAATAACCATTTTGTACGAGAAGGTCCTTGGTTTTATCTTTAGTAACAGAGGAACTTTACTCGTTGAAATGGAATTGAAAAGCCAAACATTAGGATCTGACGAAAGAGAAAGGCCATGAAGATGCTTCACTTTTCCTCTTGGTTTTGACTCAGATTCCTAGCACATGTATGTCATGTATTACTAAACTACCTTTGTGGAAATCAAATAAATGATTTCTTTATTCACTCAACGAAACAACCTTGATTAGCAAAATATACTTCTTTATTCTATCTAACTCATAGTTTTCAATTTGGTTTAGCCTTCGGTTGGATAGATGCCTTACTGCACTAATCGAAGTAAGCTACCCGGACTAATAAAAAACATGTTGCATCTCGACATTTTAGCTGGCTATGCATGAAATCATTCTTCAGAAAAATTAAGTGCAACTTCTGCTCGCTCTTGATCCAGTACTGATGTACCCCATTTGAAAAGGATTTCTTAAGAATCGTAACTGTGTATTTTTCTCTTAGCGAATTGCAATTGACCACGTCATTCGATAACTGCTGGGAATGGGCAAAATATGGTTCAAGTGGATATAAAAAATCCAGCTCGCAACTGATTCTGCACTCTTCTTTTTCTGGAAAATATGATGATACTCCCTTCATTTAAAATATGGATAGTTGGATACATATATTGTAGTGGTAAACTATTCATGAATATCTCTCAGAATGCATATAATATAGATATAATATGTTGAGTATTATATGATATAATTACTCGACTAAAGAGATACCTAGGCGATCATCTGATAGGTCTTCTGGCGCATCTGCTGGAGCCCAAGAATCAGGTTATGATCAGCAAGCTGCTTTGTCAAGGTCGTATTGGTAGTTCTTTACTTCATCGTTGCGGTTCCTGGAAGGATGACCTCTACTCTTGCAATAAGTTTAGATGTTAGACTCTGTTGTTAAATCTTTTCGTTAGGGTATTTTCTCAGGTAGATCATTTTGGTAGTATGACTATCTGGTTCTTCGGTTTATCTGACCTTTTCGGAAGACCATTATAGTCATATATACATCTATATTAATGTCTTATACTGGATCATTAGCTGCATCTTGTGTATTAACTTTTACATAGTGTAAGATATTCTGATGACCTAAACATTGATTTGTCGAAGTGCAAATTTATACCTTTCCATGATGTTAGTATCTTAATTTTAGTCTTGTGAAAACTCTTTGTTGGATTATATCACTATACTGTTCTTAGCCTGTGACACTTTATTTTTTCTTTTTATTGAATTTGTTTTTTATTTTGCTTCTTAGGGCCAGGACTACATATTTGTTAGGGAATTTGTCCCGTTTGTGGCAAGTGTTCTGCTGAAGGCTTGTCAGCAATCAGATGATCCTTCTGACATGGAATTAATTTTAGGCGGTGTGGCTTCTATAAATGATGAACTTTCATGGTTCAAAAAGGAAGCTTCTAAATGGGATGTTCATCTACTTACTACTGCTCCTCAGAGGGCAAATGTTGAATACTGCAGGTACTTTTCATGTGTGTATAGTTTATTGGAACTCGGTCTTCAATAAGAAAAGGCCTCTTCTCTCACCGTGTGAGAACCAAACTAACTTGTGGGACCCTATTTAATTTTGGCCTCGGCCCCTTTTCTCCAACCAACCATCCCCCCCCCCCCCCAAAAAAAAAAACCACCCCACCCCACACACCCACACAAAACTGTGTGCCACCCTCATACCCCTACAAATATATATGAGATTATGTCTCATGCATAGGTTCTAAATCATGAATGTGGCATGCTATAGCAAAACGTGACCTGGGTTTAATCACCCCGGAACAATGAACATCTGTGAGCTGGATTATGGTAGAACGCGACAGAGTTTGCCAACTCCTGTAGCCCGAACTATAATTCAAATTGGTTAAAATTTTGAACAACTATTTTTTTCAGAAAAAAATAGACATAAAACGCGTGAGAATTAAGCAAATAAGTATGCATACATTAATTGCAACATTATTCTCAAGGTTCTTTTACCGTTACTAATATCAGGTAACACATTTTTCTGAATTTGACTCTTGTAGATCCTCAGATTCCTATATTTAAAAGCAAAACTTAAAGCAGAACCATGTTCCCTACCTGTACTGTATAAGCCTACACTCGCTCTCGATTCCAAATAAATAGCATACCATGCTCCTGTTCCCATCCCATGAATCAAAACGAAGCCATGCAACTATGTTTAAAATATCTATCAGATAAAAATATAATCGACTGATTTTAGTCTGCATAGCTTATCATTTCTAATATTACACCTTGTTATTGCCTGCAAGTATAATGGTTGTCTGAGCGGATTGTATTTCATCAATCAATCTGTGTAGTTTTCTTCAGCATGATATTTTCCTTGATGGAATTTTATATTTGTCTTATGACTATAATTTAAAGCAGTTATCGGCTAAGCAAACTATCCAAGTTACTACATGAAGTTACGAAGCACCAAATGCATGCGCCAGAAGAGTAGCTGTCAGACACTGCCATATAGGAATTTCATAGTTGGATGGATGTATCAACTTGGCTGATAGCACTATAATAGTGCTAGCTGTTAATTTTTTCTCTAAAATATACTAGGATTCTAGACATTGATGTTGTTTGTGAGGAACCCTATCTGAATCCTCTTATGACAGCTTTGGTTTGTAATTTTCAGCTCCTGTTTCTTTTCGTTTCCAGCCATTTGTTTCCAATGGCCTTTCAACTCTCCTTTAGTGCTGATATTAAACTGCAATGATGCTAAAAATCAACCACAAGGGTATCACAACCAAGTACAGCAAGAAGAGAACAGCAAAAAATATATATGAATTGATCAAATAACCTCAATAAGACATCAAAATTATAAGTAAAACGTGATAAGGAGAAAGTTCACATAAACTCTGTTTACTGCATCACCCTAGCGATCAAGTTATAAGTTATAGCTTTCCCAGTAGAATTTTTGGATGCAATAGTGCTCTATGCATGGTAGCTTTCCAGCAAAAACCTTCATCTTTATGAAGAATTGTGAAGAAATGGTTGAAGATATTTAATTCATTACTTAGTGTTATTCCAGGTTTCTGCAAAGCCTGACTGCGCCAGAGATCGGCTACACCATCGCGATCTCTGCCTTTTGGGCCATTGAGACTGTGTACCAAGAAAGCTTCTCCCTTTGCTTAGAAAATGGCTCCAAGACTCCTGAAGAACTTACAGAGACTTGCCAAAGATGGGGAAATGCTTACTTTGGTCAGTATTGCCACTCTCTTCAGAAAATTGCGGAGAGGTGTCTGGAGAAGGCAGCAAGTGAAGAAGTTACAAAGGCAGAAGAGGTATTCCTGAGTGTTCTGTCACATGAGATTAACTTCTGGAACATGAGTTCAGGTGAATCTTAAGAACTATCTTCTTGTGGAGGATGGTTTCTCTGTAACCAGTGACTGCAACACTGTCAAATGAGGGGTGGGTTAAAAAAAGTAATCTAAAAATAAAATCTTAGCTGTATTCATCTTCCATTTCTAGTTGTTTTTTCATTTTACTGTTGAGAGTACTTCCTACTTCTAGTTCCTTGGAAGTTTTGAGCGTTAATTGAAAACTATGTTTAGATGTTGACAAAACTATTATCAACTTTGATTGAAAATATGAATTTAGTGCACTAAAGTACCGTGTTTGGCGACGTTTTGGGGTAAATTGTTCACATGACATGTTGGTGAATGTTGGTGAACAATTTTGTATTCATGTACTTTAGATATCCTCTATATTACTCTCTCCGCTCCTATTTTCAAGGATAGCTTAGACCTTTTCTCTAAGCCTTTAATGTCCTTAAATTTCCCGTAGTTCACGGTAATTTTCTGCAGTTCAGAAAATTTGTGGTAATTTTGTGAAGTTTACTCTTAGATTTTCATTTTATTTTTATTTTCTTTTGGAGGAAAAAGGTGTGTAAACTTACCTCTCCCTGAAACCATCCTAACCCTTTGCCATCCAAGCTACCCCTCACGAATAATATCTAAATTATGATTGCATCTCATGACTAATTGAATGAACTACAGAGCCACACTTGTTGGTAAAGAAAAATGACGTCCCAATTACTTACCCAAGTTCACACGTGTATGGACACCCGGTAAAGGAGGCGGACACAAAACTAGCAAATATCTAGCATTACATCAACCGTGTCCTCATCAAACATGAGAACCCAGTGTTACTCACCTGTTGATTTGAGAAAAATGTCTATAATCTGGCGCATACGCTCTGCATCTTGCCATACACATAGATTTTTTTTTCCCCATCCAGTTCAAGTTTGACATATTCAGTAAAAATATCTGCAGATCCACTGACTTGCCCTCCTCCCATTGGCCACCAAATGATAAGAAATGAGTGACCCGAGAAGATCCCCCGCCCTATCAAAAACCCCTCCCTCTATTGCACCATCCTTTATCTTCTTCACACTACACACTAAAACCAAAAACCTAAGTAGAGAAGAAAGCAATGGCCACTGCTCTCTCCAGTGTAAACCTCGCAACACCAAGAGGAGTCATCTCCAACAAGTCAGAGATCCCAAAAGCTCCAAAACGGAGCCTTGTTTCCTGGAACACCAGGATCGGCTATGGAGCAGGTCGCATGGTGGCCGTACAGCCGGTCCACAGCGCGCCAACGCCTTCGGGGATATCTGGCAAGGTAGAGGAGAGCATTGAAAAGGCAAAGGAGTTATGCGCAGGCGATAATGAAAGCGGGGAGTGTGCGGCCGCGTGGGATGAGGTGGAGGAGCTCAGTGCTGCGGCAAGCCATGCACGCGACAAGGCGAAGGATTCTGATCCTCTGGAGGCCTACTGCAAGGATAACCCTGAGACTGATGAGTGCAGAACTTACGAAGATTGATCTTGAACAAGAGTTTGGATGGTGGGTTGAATGAACTATATTATTTGCATTATTAATCATTTTTCTTGTGTTTTTATATGTGGTTTTAGATCACATAAATGGAAACAGTGAATGGTTATTAGTAAATCAGTTTTATGTTTGTGATGTTGATGGTGGTGGTGGTGATTGTGGTGGATAAGGGCTTCTATGTGGCGATTTAGTTTTATATAATAGTTATTTAGTTAAAATCTTTGTGCTATTTCCTTCTGTTATAATTATTGAAGGAGGTGGTGATGAATTTTTTCTATATTAATCAAATTTCACTTGGTAGTAGCCAAAAGCTAGAGCTAAGTTGGTTGAGGATGATTCTATTGCTGCCCTGCCTTCATACCTCAGATGACCAATAAATTCAGTAGTCTTTAGGAAGCATCTAATATAAGGTATGAATATTATTGGGTATGTGACCTGCTGAGCGTGAGACTCATTTTTATTTTATTAGGCGTGTAAGTTGTCGATGTGAGGCTAATCCTGTTTTTTATGAGGCTTGTAATTTGTTGATATGAAGCCAATGTGTCTTTTTTTTTTTTTACAAGGATTATGCTCATGCTCACACAAGTGGATCTTATTTCTTTGATTTATATATCAAAATTTTGCTTTATGTCAACTTTCATTTTAAATTGAATGGTGATGAAACTCTTTTCTTTTCATGTTGCTTCTTTTCTGCTTGGTGTATGTAGCTTTTTTTATGAACATGAGCACGCAAATGGTTTGCACCAATGACAAATATGAGAGAACATTTTAAATCTCCTTGTTCTGAACATGAGATGAAACTTATAACATATAGTTGTAATTGCCATTAGTTATTCATCATATAATACTAAAGAATGGAGACAAACAATGTTTTCATGTATATGCCTAAGTTACAATAGCTAACGTTTACAAACTCACTAAAATAAATAAGTTTGAATAAATATTGTTATAACAAGTATTAAAAGCTATTCACTAAGAAAAAAACTACTGCTCAAGTTATCTAATTTTTAATTTTAGATTCAAGTAATCTAATTTTCATCTAACGTATTATGTTCACAACACTATGAAGAAATTGAAAGAGTAATATCATATTCATCCCTATATATAAGCCATATATTGTAAGTCATTGGCATAAACTATTTGTATATTCATATTCATAAGAAAGTGGAGTATAGATCGAAAACATAAAAGAAAGAGAAATAATCCAAAGAAAAAATTCATTGCGATTGGATTTAAAAGCACATACATAATAAAAAAAATACTCACAGAGACTAAGGAAATCAAATATAGAAAATAAAGAAATAAGACCCACCCGCGTGAGGGTGGATAGCATATTTGATAAAAATCCATAAATAGACGCACGTGCCGAAGAGCTCTTACGCTCACACTGTACTAACTGCAGAGCTTTGGTAAATATAGAAAGGTATTTTGGGGCATGACTGGTGACGATCAAAGATGATTGATGCTGGTCTTCTCTCTTTTACTCTCTCCTTATACATGAAGATATCAGAAAAAAGTGATTTAAAAGGGATTACTGACAACTTTTTTGCGATAACATAAAGGATTATTTGTTTATATAGCTCCGAAATCATCTATATTTCCAAATTTATCCTCAAAATCTTGAAATTTCCTAATTTACCTCAAAATCTCCGACCTTCGATAAATCTACCTCTCACTTGACGTTGTCAGGAAATACACCCAGTATATTGTTTTTGCCTGTAGTTTAATATTTTTATTTAGGTATGACTAAATTACCCACGTATTGGTGAGCTAACCTTAATTTTCCATTAAAAACCCTTCCAACCTTTCCCAGTTAAATTAAAAGCAAATCTTCTCCATTTTTACATGTTACATCTCCATTTCTTCTTCATTTCTCATTAAAATCTCTGTGTCAATAATTCTTCTCACCTTCTCCTTCCTCCTTTCTCATTAAAATCCATGCATCAAAAGTTCTTCTCACCTTCTTCTTTCTCTGAGGGTTGGCAATGTAACTGCACGAACACTAACATTGTGTTTGGATAGGGGTAGATAAGAGTATGAAAAGAGAATTTTAACTTTTTAACTTTGTTTGGGAGTCTTATTGGAAGGGTAAATGAGGGCAAAGAAGGAGAAGTTTCATAAAACCTTTCATGATTTCTCTCAACCGCCAATCTCAAAAAAATTAGAGGGGGGTTTTATGAAATTTTTCCATAAAAATATATAATTGCTGCAGAGTTGGAGTATGGTACAGGTTTTTTGAGAGACAACTAAATAGTGGGTCATGAGTCATGAACAGCTAGTGGCTCACGAAAACTACAGGGCCCATGTCCATGATAGTCTGTGAGCTCATTGCATCTCTATCCCCTTAAACACTTCATAATTGATGAATTTCTAAACATATGAATTTTTTTTTCTATACATAAGATATATTAGTGCATGATGACATGATCCTAGAGAAGGTAGAAAACTTGAAATCTTTAGTCAACATTGATAACGAAGAAGAAAATTCCATTCAGTCACGCATTCAACATTAATCAAGGAGACAAGGATATGCATGAGGAGACTGTAATATGATATTATAACATCAGAAGCTTCCATAATGAATTAAAACCTTGTGCCATGCCTTCACCTATAGTTTATAATAATTTATAAATGGGGTTTATAGGCAGAAAACTCCTTTTTCACCGCCCCCCCCCCCCCCCCCCCCAACAAAGTTTATAAAGGGGGTTTGTAGGCAGAAAGTTTCTTTTTTTTGGGGGGTTTTTGGGGGGGGGGGGGGATGGTTTGAATAAATATAAATTGAAAAGATGAAAACATAACCACTTTGTATTTCGGTCCACGAGTAATTTTTGAAGTGTATGAGTTTAAAAGTAAACGAGGATGAAAGTTTGAAGGTAGAGGTGAAAATTTTATAGTAGGTCTTTTGAAATTGGTGAAGTTAAAATTAAATGGATAGTTGTAGGGTGTAAAGGCAAGAAAATAACTTTGGATATGCATGGATAAAAAAATAAATGGAGGGAAGCTTTGGACTTTAAGGCAAAAAAGTAAAAAATGAAAAAAAGTTAATGTAGATACTGTAGCCATGAAGAGTGTATAGCTACAGTGTAGATTCCAATAGTTTCATTATTATATTATAGATATTATATTATAGATTCCAATAGTTTTATTATTATATTATAGATAGTAATAGACAAAGTGCAATGCGCAAAGAACACTAAAAGTTCACATTTAAATTTGTAGCGCACTTATCATTTTCTCTTTTAAAATATACTATAATGATTGTGAAGTGATGATGCCGAAAAGGCATACTATCATCTGGGATGGTCCAAAAGGCCTAGATTAAAATTAAATAACACAAAAACCTTGTAAGTTATCAACTCTATCAACTCCTTTCAACGACCCACCGCGGGCAGCAGAAGTAATACTGTCATCATTCCCCAAGCCTGTGATTCCATCCTAACTGCCTAACCTGTAGCGTGGGGAGGAGAGGTGGAATTCACACGCCTGGGATTTATTTGGTAAGGGTCAGAGATTGAACTCGAGCTTCGGCCTGAGGATGCTCATGCTTTGCCAAGAAGGGGTCAGAGATCGAACTCGAGCTTCCGTGTGGGGATCTTCATGCTTTGCCAAGATTTCCATCGGAAGAAAAATAGAAAAGGAGAAAACAAACATCTCAGTACACATTCACTAGTGTAATCTCAAGCGGTTATCAACTTCTTCCACTACGTGTTCGCTCGCCAAATCTCAAACCAGCAAGACGAGGAAGGATTAAGGAGCAAATTACATTTGGCACAATGAATTCGAGCTCATCGACCTCTTGGTTTACCATAGACTTCACAAGTCATTAGTGAAAATTAACAACAACAAACAAGTCTCAAGAAGCCCTCCAAGCAATCACCATACATAATGAAATAGAAGGTCGAGAGGGTAGGAATAACCTATTTATCAAACTGCTCACAAATGACTGCATTCACTGGACAATTTTGTGGTCGAGGCGAATGATGCTCTACAAAGCGAGAGCCCCTCTGGGATCCCCGGACTCTTCTATTTTGACTACCAGATCGTCCACTTTCGATACCCAAATGAGCATCAAAGTGAACCAAGCAAACATCTTCTCTACCTAAACAAAACTAACAGTGTTCACCAAACAAAACAATGATAATCACAATGCAGGATTAACAAAACACATTCAACATTCCCTTGCCGATACTTCACATCACGAGCAAACAAATATCCACAAAATACCCATCAAGATTTCACAATACGATATAGATTAATCAACCTTACAAATTTCCAACAACATAACTAGAAACTTATATCACATTCAAGTCACAACACAGGCTATGATCAATGACACATACTGAACGGAAAAAAAAAATATGACACACAAGTACTACTCAATACCCAAGTCCACCTTAAACCTCTCTAATAGAGAGGATACTAAACCAAAATGAAGCCCGCCAAATCTCTCAAGGAAACCAAGAACTCAGAACTGGAACATGTTTGCAGTGATCGGCTGAGCAGGACGTGGGAGCTGCCATGGCTCAAGCAGAGCATCCGGAATCTCCGGAATGTCCATCTCTATCCCGCTGAACTCCTCAATAAACTGAAGAACCGAATTCAGTGACCGAAGCCTTTCAGTTAATTCCATCACTTGGGTCCTCAGAATAGTATTATCTCCTTCGACCTTGAGATACTGTTCAGTGTACAGATCAATCTGCGTTGTGATTTGAGCATTCTCCTCTTTGAGGAGAGCAACTTGTTTGAGTAAATCATCCAATTGCTGTTGCTTCCTCATCCGAGACCTCCTCGCCGACTCCCTGTTCGAGATCATCCGTTTCCTTTTCCTCGGGTCAATGGCGAGATTTGGGTCCCCTTCGGACCCGGAGGATTGGCGAGCGGACATCGAAGTCATCTCTCTCTCTTTGTCAAAGGCTTCTTGTTTTATGAATTTTTTAGCAATGGGTAGTTAGAAAAAAAATGAAATTTGTTGGGAAATTGAGCGGAAATGGTGATTAGTTCATGAGAAAACGTAGAACCAGTAGAGGAAAACAACAGAGAAGGAACTGAGTAAGCAGAATGGAAGAGTTGCGAACTTCATAAAGGCTAGAGATTGGGTTTCAATTGAATTGAAATCGAAAGCATTGAGATCATGACCTGGGCCTTCGATTTTTAATGATTATAGATTTGTAATGAATAAAAGACTGGATCTTTGTCTAAACTAAGAGATCTTTCGAACTGGGTTTCTCAAGATCGAGAGATCAACGAGAGAACTTGACCAATGTGATTTTAAAACTGGGTCTTCACCCAATTGGAACCTCAAACAAGAATTTCAAGAAATCCCCAAGAGGGATCAAATAAAACCCTAATTTATCTTAAAAAACAGAGGAACTAAACAAAGAGGACAAAAGAAATGAAATACTTAGCTGGCAAGCGAGAACTCCAAAAGACCTGAGAGCAAGCAAATGAAGGAAAGAAGGGTCGAGGGGTAAAGAGAGGACGTATTTATAGATGAGAAGAGGGGCATTTTCGGATGAAGTTTGATTATTTTATTCAGGAAAGAGGACAAGAGTGGGTGGGTGTATTTTGGGAACGAGTTCGTCACGGGGGAATCGTGCGGAGACTGCCAACCATTGTACAGCTGGGTTTTTATATATTTTTTAATGGTTTTGAATCAACGAACAAATTTGCTGTTTTTACTTGCTGCGTGCTGTGCACTTTTTTGGTGGGGGCGTTGAGAGAGAAGATATTCTTATGAATATTCTTGAAAAGCCTCTAATTGAATACTTTTTGCCTTATAAATACAAATAAATATGGTTTTTGTTAATGCATTGAACGAATTATACATGCTCTTAACCCTAATAATAATTATCAAAATAATAATAATAAACCTATAAATAATAATCAAATTAAATTAAATTAACATGCTCTTAAACGTATGAATAATAATTGAATTGAATTATTCAAGAAAGTAAATTATTAGGGAAAATTGTGTCAAGGCCCCAAAAGCAAAATCTTCATGTGACCATCCCCCTCCAACTTTGCCCCATGTGTTTCAGCCCTAAACAGTGCCCCACCCCTTTTTTAGTCATCATTGCATGACAACTAAGTATATAGAGAGAGAAAGAAATAAAAAACCCTAAAATACCCTCATCTCCTTCTCCCTCCTCTCCTCTCCTTTCCTCCTCTCATAACCCATCTCCTTCCTTTTCTCTTCATCTAGTCATCCACAATGGCTGATTTTTCTCTGGCGATTCATCTAGTCATAACCCATCTCCTCTCCTATTCTACATCCTCCTCCATCACCCACG
>JBAKGM010000326.1:13014640-13026226 GCA_037177215.1 Asparagus racemosus | reverse complement strand
TATATAAAGAAGCTAGTGTATTCCAGCTTATTTTTTCATGGTTTGTAAACTATGAATTTTGATCAAGAAAAAGATCATGATTTCACAAAATTAAAACCTCAAACTTACCACCATTCTCATGCCCATTTTGATCATTTTGATGATAATAATAGATTATAATTCACCTATTTGTCAAACAATTTTCTATTAAAAATAAATTATAATCCACTAAAATTACAAAATACTAACGACAATAATAAGTTTAATCTAACTATTTGTCAAATAATTTACTATTGAAAATAGATTATAATCTACTAGAATTATCAAACACTCTAAATTATCTGAAAGTTCCCAAACATGCTCTAAAACATCCACCATTGAATTATATGAATTGGATTCAGTTGAATGTTGCTTTTATCATCTTATTAGGAGTTACACGTTTTTAGTTGTGTGAATAGCCTGCGCTGCATTTTTCCTGCACTGGGTGAAAGAAGAGGATTTTACTAAGATAAATTTCAGAGAACCCCATGAACTTTGATAATTCCATTAAACCACTCTAGACTTCAGGGGGCTTCACAAAACCCCCTGAGCTTTCGATCCGTGAACTCTTTAGGATGAGATGCACAGTAATCCCTCCTGAGTCCTGAAGAAAATTTCACTAAACAACTCTAGACTCCTGGCGGGTTTCACAAAACACCCCGAACTTTTGATGAGTACGCAAACAAGTTAAAAAGTTTAATCAAAATGGTTAAAATATTATTGTTTCAACAAATAACCCATCTTTCAACAGTAATATTTCATGAGTCGTGGCCAAAATTGTCCGGTTTTATCCACTAGAGGAGTATGCGACCCATTAAAGTTAACCATGTTGATGACGTTGGAAATAATTGGCCAAATAACCAATGTGTTAAAATTCAGAGAATAATGATCGTTAAGTGGGCTATTAATGGAGAATTAATATGTCCTTAATGAGGTTTAATTGGGGCTATTAAATGGCTCGTAACTGGATTTAATGGGAGGCTGATTTTTTTGGGGTAGAGGTGATTGGGCGAAAATCCTCTATAAATTGAATCATTTCTCTATGAATAATATACACTGAAAAGAAAAAGTACTACCCTCTCACCGGAGCCCCAAAATGAAAATAATCTCCATCTTCTTCTCTAATACTTCAAACGAGACAAGTTTTGATGGATTCCCTCTTAAAATTTCAAAGTTTGAAAGCTTTTCTGCAAATCACCACAAAGTTCAGGGGGATTTCATAAACTCAACCCTTGTACTAAGTTTCATGAAGTAAATATTATTGTGTAGAAAATAATTTAAAAATAAAATAAAATCTTGGGCATTTTGTTGCAAATTCATCGTAAACTTTTGCAGTCAAATTGATCATAGGTTACAATACTACAGTACCAGTTATAAACTTGATATTATGCATCTAAAAATTCAAAGATAACATTTCAACATTTCTTCCACTTTCAGTCACCAGTAATCAAACAGCTTCCTTTTCACTTCTCTCAACAGCATTTCTATTATAGTTGGTAGTTCAACAAAATAATGAGTTACATATGCAGCCACACTTGCATTTAATTCAAATACACAATTTATAATACCACCAACTATAAATCATATACAGTGTCCCTAGTCAGAAAATGAATGATTATTTACAACCAATCAGTTTCACATTGACAAATCTTGTGACTTCAGATGTCACTATGTGATCAGAAATCACTGTAAAATGTGTGTGTGTGTGTATATATATAAAAGCAAAATTTAAGCACCTCCATTAATTGCCTTAGCGAGGATTCATGTACAATACTCGGGGTCAAATAAAATAAAATTCCAGCCAAGTGGTTGCTTACCTCCATTCACAAATTTGTATAAGCCAGAACAAGGTATATGCTTCTAACACCTAACTTTTACTTTGTAACTCAGATGAAGGTTATAACTTAAAACCTACACCGATAACAGGAAACTTTTTGTTTTATCAGCAAGGATTTTTGTTTTACATGCAATCTGTCATCAGTTCATCAACTAATGAATCTACAATCTCCCTCTCAATCTCTGTTCAAGATTTAAACGCTTCTGCCTCGTAATGTACCCACTCACCCGAGTGTGTACTCATGTCCTTACAAACTAGTTCATCTACATCACAATGTCCCATGTTCATCCACCGTGAGATCTCATCATATATCTCCTCGGCCAAACTCTCCTTCCCAATGACTGCTTCACCTTTCAACCACGATCGATAGCCAGCCCTCAAGTATCTGCTGCGTTTTAATTCTAAACACTCAACTACACAATCAAACAACACTTTTCTCCTCAACCTACTATCTTTATCCTGCTTCCATCTCTTAGTTTCCAACTTGCTGAAAAGAAGAAGAATCAGTTTCTCACCAGCAAGAACCAAATAATGTAGGTCCGAATCCAGTAATATTTCTTTCATGTAATTGAAGTCCGGATCTCTTGCAGTTGTCTGATTTTAATTGCTGACTACTGCTACATATGGTGTTTCCTCTGTTATTGTAGAAAAGGCAGAATCCGATAACTCTGACTCAGCTTCTGATGATATACTTTTTTTGAGTTTGACTGTAAGATGCACATGTCTTGCTTCCTGGCAAATAAAATGTTAAAAAAGTGTTCAGAAGGATTATGAATAAAGGAATTAATTTTTAGAGTCTTTACGATCAGTGCTGTCCGAGCTTTTTGTTAGGTTATAGCCTTCATTGGAAAATGAGGCTTCGAGCATGGAGAAAAGACTTGTGTTCATGGTCAAACTGCTTTCGGGCATCACTGCTGCTGCTACATTCTTCCTCCACCTGAAAAGAATTTGAAAAGCGCAACAATCAGGAATATGTGGTGAAACAGGATGAAATCTTGATATGTAACCATAAAAGTAACTTGTACACGATTCCTCTCCATAGGGGTTCAACAAGATATTGTTCAAGCAAGTCCGTTCACTTTCTGATCAATAATAGACAAGATTTTTATAACGTCAGAGAATTTAATATTTACCAATACGCTTTTATAATCTTAAAGAAATTCTTCATGAAATCATAGACACAGTTTTTAAGGTATAAGATGACTGACGCAAAAGGATGTAGTATGCATGCATGCGCTATACTTGATATATCCCTGTGCTTTTCCTATAAAGAAAATCGTACTTTATCAAGGCAGATTCAAGGTTCTTCATACAATTGCTAAAACACATCTTTCCCCTTGGAGAAAATCCTGCTAATGAATAGATGCAAATTTCTCGCAACACAAGGGACCTATTTTGTATCATGTATTGGATGAGCAAGATGAAGCTTCTTTATACAATTGGATGTTGGTTATACATTACAATTGGATGTTGGTTATACATTTTACCCACCCTGGAGAACAATCCTATTAATGAGAAGATGCATGTGTTTACAAAGTGGGTGAGCTTATATAAATATGGAATACCTTGCGCAAGCAATAAGTGGAATGGGAAGTTTTATTTTGACACCAAAGTAAAACTGTTGATACTCAGAGATATATTACTTGAAAAAAGTGAAACAGCCCAAATTGTCATGGTTTACAGAAGAAACTGACACAGAAATCTTACAAAGCATGCAGAAATAATTCCACTAAACAGATAACATTCTTAACATCTGTATTAGGCTGATAGGCACATTTGATTACAGATCAAGACTAAAAAGGTGTAAGTCTTGGTGAAGTAGCATTTTTTTTGGTTTTTTTCAGCGACAGACATTTTCACCTGAATCTTGTTCTATATTTTATCACTTCTTTCCTATGCAAGGTCTGAAACTGGGTTCCACTTCTGGTTTTGGATACAGATTTTGAGAATCTGACATCATTGTATGTAGGGTTTTGGAGGACTTTTTAACTTAAAAGGTTTCATTTCTAGTTTCAGTTCCAGTGATAAAATACAGCAGATATGTACATAATCACTTCTATATACATGCACAAGTTAGCAATAAATCCACTATTCATATTTCATAGGAGACTAATAGCATACATTTAGTTATATTATAGTGACTCTTAATTTGATTTGTGACAAACTCAGCAAAGTTTAAACAGACATATTTCCTCATAAATTTATGAAATTTCTCATGTGTATCGTCAATCTTTGGTGTATTAGCTGCAATAGGCCCTTCTTTGCACAATTATTTATAGGGTAAATTTCACTTAACCCCCTGAACTTTAGGAGTTTTCGACATAACCCCCTCAACTTTGTTTATTCTACTTAACCCTCCTATTAGGGTGTCTTACTTAACTCCCCAAAAATTTGAAGTTTTTACAACTGACCCCTTTGACGTTGTTTCCAGTCAACGATGAAATGATCAAGATGCCCTTTCTGAAAATTAACTCCAGATTTTAATTCCTTCAGTTTCTATTGTATGAACCCCCGTAAACTTTAGGGTGTCTCACTTAACTCCCCTAAACTTTAAAGTTTTTCCAAATGGCTCCCTGATATCGTTCCCAGTCAACGGTGAAATGGCCAAGACACCCTTTCCAAGAAATAACTCCAAATTTCAATTCCCGCACTTTGAATTATTGGATCTCGCCGCCCCCGCCCCGCCGAAAAAAAACCACCCCAAACCCAATTAAAAAATTTTTAACAAACCCCCCCTAAACTTAGGGTTTTTATTTGGGGAAAAGTAAATTTCAGAAAACCATTAATCTAATCCCAGACTTCGTGCAAAATTTTCTTCTCCAAGTCTTGATCAGTTTTTAACTTCATTGTTGGTTGTTTCTAGCCCATATTCTACATTGGGCACCTATGCCATTGCTACCTCCGTGAACAAAGAATCACCGATAACTATTGCTTGATTATTTGCCAAGAAATGAAATGAGATTTGGCCATTCAGGTGCAATGCCGTGATTCTTTCCCTAATTCCTTCCCAGTATTCTTTCTTGATTGCCGAGAACAATTTGTGGTTGCCGGAGAAAGGATTTTTGGGGGCAAGGATTTCAAGGCAGAGCTTCTACATAAGACGACATTTTTGAACCAGAAAATCTAGTTTGGAACTTGGCTAGGGCTTGAGGGGTGAGGTAGCAGAAGTCACCTTCAATATTCATTCTCCCGTGGTTTTAGAGGAGCGTGATGGGGCGGCCATGGTTGCTGTGGAGGCGGTGGAAGGGGTAGAGGAGGAATAGGAGGGGGATGACTTTTTTGCATTAAATGAAAAAGAAAGATAAAAGGGGTAAAGCCGACTTAGCCGAGGGGCAATTTTGTGGTATTATGTTGCATGTATGTCACCTGATACGTTATAGCTCACGAAGTTAATTGGAATCAACAAAGTTGAGGAGTGTTACATGGAAAACCCCCAAAGTTCAAGAGGGAATAAGAGATTCACCCTTAATTATAGGTTAAACGGACATTTGCAACAAAGCAAATAATTCCAACTTATGTGGTCTAGCCCAAACTGGGGCCAACATGAATTAAATTAGGTCCATTGTTGATGGCATCCTATATGGAGAAGGATATTGGACCTATTAGTAATTGGGTCAGGATCGGAGGGGTAAATGCTAATTATCCCTTAAATAAAAGAACACATCCTCTCGTGAAAAAACACTGTACCAAAAAGTCCAAACAGAGAGGACACTGTCAAGGGTAGAGTGTCGGATTCTACATGGATATTGGAGATTGGTGGTGAGACAATCTTTAGGGTTTGTCTGCCCTAAAGGTAACTCTCTAATTTTCTCCATTATTTCTTATGGCTTAATCCTCAAGATTAAGCATCGACATCAGGGCTATGATTTAATAGTGGAATATTCTCACTGGATTGCCTCGTGGACTAGGCACAATGTCGAACCAGGTTAAATCTCAGTGTTTGCTGGTGTGTGCTATTTTCATTGGTGTTATTATTCCGCTTGGTCGTGCATATTTCTGCAGATTAGTTCCAGAAAATCCTAACAGTTGCAGCCTAAAAACAAATGGTGTTTGTTAGGCCAGTAGCATCTCCACTAGAAAGAACTGGGATTAAGATTATGGAGAAAGGTATTACGTAGCTAAACACCAAACACTGGAGAAAGTGATGTTGTTTCTGTTGGCGAACAGTCTTAATAGTAGTGAAAAAACAGCGACATGAATAATAAAAATTTTAAGTCACTCTAATGCTAATTTCATAAAATTATATCCTAATTCTATCCTTTGGAGTTGATTTTTCTTGGATGAAGTTTGGTCTTCATCCACTCTTAATTAGAGATGTTATGACAGATGTTGGGGGCACCACAAGCCATAAGATGACTGGATGTGGCAATAACTTTGGAACCACTTTGATCAAAAGAATAAACATGATAGAATCTTGGACTCAAACTTGCTTACTTATTTGTTGACCATTTCACTTTACTGGACAAGGGGCTGAATCCATATAATTACATTCAACATAACCACTTGATCAGTGAGGTGCTTGAGAGAATCCAAGACCAAAAAACTCTTATCTTGACTCATTGTTGAATCTAAACCAAAACCAAATGCAAATAACACCGGAAAAACACTTTGCAGACAAAATAGGTGAAAATCTAGCCAATGCTAATGTTAGAATCAGGTTACAAGTATAACACATGCAACAAGCAGCGATTAGATCATATGTTAAAAGGGTCTTGAAGAACCAGATCCAAGTTCATGCGGAAGCCACTTAATCATGGATCAGTAGAGACTTGCCAGTGAGGTCTGCCCACCAGACCACCAGAAAGTACTAGGGCGGGATACGAAGTTATGGAATAAAACATGTATAATAACACATGAAATAAAGTAGCGACCAGATCATATGCTAAAAGAGTGTTGAATCAACAGATGCAAGTTCATTACAAAAGCCAGAGTCATGATCCATGGACTCTGACTTGTCACTGTGGTTTGCCAATCACACGGTATTAGGACTGATGAATTGCAAATTGGTTTTTGAACCACTTCAAACCATAAAAAAGTAGCACAGATAATCTTGTGTATATATATTTATGTAATTAACTGTCCTCTTTCCTTATATCGCTATAAGACTAACCTATTATTCTAGTTCCTTGCCAAACACCATCTAGTAATCACATAGATGCGAGATATTAATATCTCACTCAATATGTAACTTTGCGAATTGTAATGGATTGTCTAATTGGTTTTAATGCACTTCAACTAAAAAGAGACTGACACTAATATTCTTGTATATAAACTTATTACTTGTCTGTCCATCTTTCGTTATATACTCAGCACGGGATGGAACTAAACCTATATTGTAGTTCGTTGCCGCACCATCCCCTGATTGGATGGATACGAGACATTAATATCTTAACTTAAATGTGCAATTTTGAGTAAGTCTTTTAAAGTTTAAGAATCTTAATGAGTTAAAGTTTCGCAAGTGACAGTAAGGTTAATATACTTAAGGGTGCATGGGACATCCAAGAGGTGCCCAATCCTGAGAATCTATTGTGATAGAATTAGATGATATCAATCATTCATGAAGTTATAAAACATGTCTTACAGACATAAGGTGTCATGCTACAGATGCAAAGCTGACCTACAGAGATATTTGAATGGTATCAGTGGTATGATCAAGCTAGAAAAAAGGAGGGAAAATTGCTCCCCTAAGAGATTTTCAAACAGTGCATCCCCTGTTTATAAAGTCAAAAGTGTTTACCCCCAAAAACAATTTCTTTACTAGAACCCCTTGTCCCCACCTAAATATGTGCCGGTATTTTGTATTTTGAAAAATCCGAAGAGCACCTCTGCTTGTCTTGTAAGCTATGTTGTATGGGCATGAGTACAAATATGTGCACGGGTAGGAAACACGGCAAATTTATAAAACGTAGGGTGCGGACACACGGCTCTATATATGAAATTAATAAGTTATATGAGATCAATTTTGTTTTTTATCCACATGGTATGAGAATCAAAATTCCTTTAACATTTTTATGTTTCTCTTATTATGTATATTATAAATTGGAAGATTGCTCTTTTTTAACTAGATAGGCAAATACCCCTCTAAAATCATAGTCATCAACTAAGCATGCCCTAAAACAAACCCGATCCTTGTCCAACAAGTTTCAAGAGGTAAACATGAAGTGTGGAACATAAAAGAAGTGTATGAACTATGAGGAGTGTTTTCAATTAAAACATGTACTATACAATTTAGGATAAGTCTGAATAAATGCATGCATATATTCAAATAATGTCCAAGGAGTGCCGGTGTCCAGTATGAAAACAGAAAGTGTCGGGTGCGGGTATTGCTTCATGATAGAAGTGTACACGCAACATAACCTGTAAGTCTTAGAATTAGCATCAATAGCTCATTGGTTTAAAATTGTTATCCTCAAATCACGTTTATCTTAACACTTCCCAAATCATCCGATAGTATTTTTTCTTCCTTTTTTATTGAGTCTATAAAAAAAAAAAACTTTGTGTATAATTAGTATTTGAACTCGGACAGTCCAATTGGTGAAATAGACAAAGGCGGCTTGTAACGCTAATAAAAACAACACAAGTTACTACTTTTCCTGGGTGAAATTAACTTCTTCTCGTATAGCCATTTACTAGCTGAAATTCCTAGGGGATTTAGTTTAACAGACCCAAAGAAATATCACCTTTCTCTACAATGAAAGCATCTAGTTTGAGAGATGGACCAGGAAAGTACAGGAAAGTGCAAAATACCTGCTGTTCTGGCTGCATACATCTGACCGTCAGTTGAAGAAACATCATAGCCGAACATACTACTAGGTCTATAGTTACATAAACCATTCTTGTACACCACTCCATGTTCTACTCTGGCAGTGTTCCTGGTGAGTTCAGATACAGGTTTTTGTGAGATAGGCAAAGACGTTGAAGAACTATCATCTTTTTTTATCTTTTTTTAACCTTCGAGAACACTACTGTAATATGGCTCCACCCCGAAAGTTAATTCTCTCAATTTCTGTTCTAAAAGAAGACTCGAAGCATCACCACTTATCTCATAGAGATCGCGAGAGTTTAGTTTCTTATCCTCTGCGTCTTCCTCCTTCATTTGGTTATGAGTATCAAAGCAATACATATTCCTTTATCCAAAATTTCCACCACCTGTGTGGAGAACCGACTTTCTGACATGGTTTTATGAGAGGGGAAGTGAATGTAAAGGATACTACATCTGCTCCATCACTTCTATTATCTTCTTTCCACCTTGACTGTGTACACTCTTCTATTATAACATATGGCTGAACACATTTCTGGTGCCGATCCACCATAACATTATCTGAAAACCCATTCCTCAGAAATGAAGCCCTGTTCAATCAGTTTTTTCTTTTGCGGAAAGTACTTATTACTCAATGTTAATCCTTTGCTTTCAAGTCAGTGGCATATGCACATTCCTTCTTGTCCCCAAAGCTGGAGTTTCCAGAACACTTGTTTAAAGACCTATTCTGAGTATAAGATGGATCTGTTGTAAGAACTTTTCTGCCATGCTGACTAGAAAGAAATCTGTTGCTTTGAAGATAACTTGCCTTTGCCTGACATGCAATTCTGCTTCTAGTTATTTTGTCTGATAGCACCCGAAGAATTACTTGCTGATGACTTTTTCTGTTGCTTATTCTTTAGGTTGTTTTGCTGACTCTTGAATCGTTGGTTAAAAGTGCATTCATCATTCTGTTTCTTAGCTAGGGAGCTCCTAAAGGATTGAGCTTAAGCCCTCCCTTATCTGGGCATTAACTTTAGTCTGAACTGTAAGAGACATGGATTTCCCCTTTTTCTTCGCATCAGCTAGATTAGGATCACTGAGATCTGGAGACCGCCTTGGTACTGCAGTATCTTCTGGTCCATTCCAACTCCTGTTCAAGGGTTTCCCTCTATTAAGATGCCTAAAATCCATTGAATCAACAAGAATTCTAACTGACTCTAGAGTCCGAGATGTTCTCCGGGACTCAGGAACCACCATATTCTCCTTTGAATCACGAACCCTCAAGGGAATAGACAATGACGCAAATGAGGAAACTTTAACCATACCCAGGATCAAGAATCTTTGCAGCCGCCTCAGTAATGTGTGCTGCATTTTTGGATGAGAAAAACCCATAGCTTTTAATCGGTGACAACAGCTTGTGGTGGCTAATGGGAGAGACCTAGCAAACCTTGGAGGTGAGTTTCTGTCTGAAATCTATCTATTGGACTGCTCGGCATCTTTTGAGCTCGCAGCTCCATAGGTCTCCTATCATATCCATCACCTCTGTCAACTTCGTGATCGAACTGATCATTAATGTAAAATTCAGGACTATGGCTTTGCTCGTCGCATAGAGATTGCGTATCAAAGAATGGCGTGGAACTGAGTTCAGAGATACCTGATGTAGGCATGGAATCCAATCCCATAAGACGGGCTACTACTCCCGGGGCCCTAATGGAGATTCCTTCTTCATCAGTCACTGATGATGCACAACTATAGTGACTACTCCCCTTCCCGCTAGATACCCCTACAGCTCCATCATCATCAACCTAGAAATTTTAATAAAAACTGTAAATATAAACATATGGCTATCCCTCAACACAACAAATTAAAAGGAGAAAATAGCACACCAACGCAACAAGAGTTATACAACTTCACGTTGAAGAAAGAAATTTATCCGGTGAAACTGATCCACCGAAAAACAACTTCTTCCAAGATTTTTTTTTGGTTCCAATCAAACAGGCGAAAGAAACCACTACTCTTAGCATCCCCTTTATCCACACCCATTCTTAATCTTCAATTACAGCTAAATTCCTCTAAACCATGTCAAAATTCATCTTTTTTCAGATATATTAAGTATTAGAACACCTCCACTAAATGCAAATAAGTTGAACCAAAAGACAAGACAATTTCTCAGAAAGATGCAAACTTTATTAAACTATAACTTGATTGTGCAAAGCGCAAGCAATTCATCCAACAATTTAAGAACTATTGAATAGAATGGGATCCAAAGTTCAGTTAAAAGATGTAAAAAAATAAAACGCGCGATCAATCAAAATGTATGCAGAATCCATTGAAATGTTGAGAGAATGCACAAAGGTAAGGGGGAAAACAATCTCTTTACTACAAATCAATCCTCATCCCATTTCTAATCTCTTGAACCCTAATTCAGCAAGAAACTGAAGCAGCCTACAAAAACCCTAAATTTGGCCTAGGGTTTTGAACCTCCGTGAAGTGAAAAGAAGCATCCTTCGACATTCTCCGGACGCCGCCCAAGCATTAGTGCTTCGGATAGGGTTTCGAGAAAGAGAAGACGAAGAGAACGATCAGTGAAGAAAACTAAAGTACGTAGTTTGAAAATAAATGGCAAAAAAGAAGAGAGACATTTTAATTTCCAAGTAGAAGGTAGCCAGGTCGCGCTTTCATGGTTATTAGGTTGGAATGTTGAATATTAGGGGGTGTTTGGTTCATTTTCTTGAAATTTTAAGAAATGTTTTCCAATCAAAAAAATATTTCATTGTATTTCTTGAAAAAATTTTGAGAAAAGTAATGAGAAGTAAAAAAGTACATGTTTTTTTTTTGTTTGGTTCAAAATAAAAAAATAGGCCTTAACTTTATAGAAATATCAAGAAAAAATAGAAATGTGATTGGAAATAGAGTTTGGGTACAAGTTTATTATATTATATTGGGTTGTGTCATATTTCTTGGTGTTTTCCTCCCAATTTGAGTGGAA
>JBAKGM010000326.1:13004115-13014540 GCA_037177215.1 Asparagus racemosus | reverse complement strand
CTGTGTTGCTATGTTGAAGATGTGTCGAAATTGATCCAAAGGGGTGGAGATGATTGTGATTCTAGTTTGGAGATGAGGTTCTTTGTAGAAAGAATACTTACGGTGAGGGGTTTTTTAAAAAAAAATGGAAATAAACTATTGGATGTTTCAATCACAAAACCTGTATGGAGAGGAAAAAAAATATAATAATTGGCAATTAATGAGTTTGATAGCAAGTTCACGTGATGGATTTTTGAGAGTATAAAAAAATGATAAAAAATTTGAAACGTCAGGGATGTTTTTTCAAGACCCAAGGAGGAAATAACAATTAATGATAGTTTTCTCAAGACCCAAGGAAGAAAGATGATGGAGTTTTTTTAAAAAATGGCAGCTGGGAGCTTCTTCTTCTTCTTCTTCTCTGCTCGTCTCTGATCTCTTGCTCTGATACCAGTGAAGAACTTAGAGGAGGGAAGGTTTTTTGATTTTGGGGCTCTGGTGAAAGGGTTTATTTCTTTTTTGTTATATTATTCTGTTGGCAAAGAACCACACTATTTATTGAGGCTTCATTCTCTCAATCACCTCCATCCCAAATCAGGCTCAAATTAAACTAAATTAATTCACCCATTAGTCAGAATAATGATCATTACAGCCCTAAATAATATCATATTAAGAGCCAATTTATTCTCTCTTAATATGCCATTAATTCTATTATTTGTCATTTAACACATGGGTTAATTTGATCAAAACTTCTAACAACACACACGCACCTTACAACGATGGGAATTGTTGTATTTTTGGGAAGCTAACAAGTGGTTAACTCGCCTACATAAGTTTCAAAACCAAAAACAAAAGAAAAATTGCAAAAAGAACTATGCTTTGTTTCGCTGCAAGCCAAGATTATCTTACAAGCATGTTGGGCGCAGAGTTCACGCCCACACGCCGTGGAAGTGTTATCTCCTGAGAGAAGCTCCTGAGTTATATTCCCGTCTCACAAAGAAAATAGAAATAGAAAGTAAAATATCCCAGCCAACTGAGATATCTTACTCTTCCTCTCAACAGTACTAGGACTGAATCAAGGGAACCTATAAACTATAGCCAATGCACAATAAATAGTAAAGACACGAGATTTACGTGGTTCAGCAAACTTGCCTACGTTCACAGGAACACCACAATAATTTCTTATTTAACCACAAGAAATTACAAAGCTTGAAATAGAGAAGATCTCAAACTTGAGATCTCTCAAAAATACCGCGTGTGATTATCATAAAACCACCGCTATAGCTTTCTCTTCTCAAACTTGAGATAGGCTCTTCTCTCAAATTTGAGATAGGCTCTCAACTCCACAAACTCCTTCACCCCTTCTCTATTTATAGGGAAACAAACTCCTCCACCTCTTTAACTCAACCGATGTGGGACTAAAGTTTTTTTTTTTTCGTTTCCTTTGTTCCGCAGGCGCGGAGAGAACGTGGGGTTCTCATCCACCTGTCCCCACCCACGTGGGAATGCCCCCACGTTCACACAAGTGTTTGACATCGCAAAATGGCAGTAAAGAGGGTGTGCCCTACCAATTATCTAGCACATAGGACTAATAAACATAAAGATCCATTTGAAGAAGGCTTATACATCATGTAGCGGGAGAAAAATGGTTCTAACATGTGGCGACGAAATATAAAACACTAGATTTAGTTTGTACATGAACAGCAGATCAACGATCAGACCGCACAAACACACCTCGGTAGGGAGCACTGGCTGACGATGTCTCTTAGCCCCCTCTCCTTTCTCTAAATAGATCTCTCTAATTAAGGGTCGAGTTTCGGTCAACCTAGAACACCTGAATCCACAACCCATGCACCCACAGAAGTGAATGGATTGGGTTCCCTTAAACCAGATGGCAAGTGCCAACACACCCTCACTCGTACAAACAAATATGCATCATCTACAGCCCTGACACCAAATAGAAAGCAGTTCAGGACAGGACAGACAGAGCAAATCCAACCCCAATGACGAGCAGACTGCAATACTAGCGAGCTCCCTTGAATTTTACTCTTGCAATAAATTGACATGTTCTAGATCCCATGACAACGTAATTCGAATCCCAGGCGAAAACACGATTTGGTGAACTGGGGTTTATTTGATTGTAAACGCAAGTCATTTGTCTACAAAATTTTGTACGTTAAGCAACAGGTCTAACAATGAAATATGACGCCTTGTGAAAAAAGGGATGGTGAAGGTATGCACTAGGGAATCCCTACAAAAGATCTCCTGATCATGCACGTATCATAAAAATTAAAAAGCATCACTGTTTAGAAAACGGCTAAATGAATAAAAAAGATGCAGTAGAATCTAGTCGGACAAATAATTTTATAAGTCTTTCTACGGGTTGTTAATATAAAATAGTAGATCCATTTACTCATGTTCATTATAATTTATGCATCTCTTCTCCTCCACACATCAGACTGAACAACAGGCAAGAAGCAAATCAACAGACTAAAAGCGTCAAGAGTGAAGGTGCAGAGAGAGAATTACAAATATTGTGTTCTAAAATAACAAGGAAAATATCTTATCTCTTTCACCAAAATGAACAACCCACAGTGTCAATCACAAGAATGTACCTGAGGTGTGAATTCTTGCCTCTATCTCCAAAATATGTTATCAGGTTCGTTGCAAATGAGCAGGTTTTTTTTATTGTGTTAACCGTCTTCGAACTTCTTTCCTCCTCAATTCCCTAATCCTTTTCCCTCCTTTTTTTCTCCATACATAAACTCTAACACTCATCACTTGTGAAAAAATATGCTTCATGCTTTAACTCTCAAACAAATGTGCTATTATTGTGTTAAAGAGCTGCATAGATAGTCCAACCAAAAGAGATTCCACTTTTATGCTAGGAGGAGCCATGGGCTCACTAGAAAAAACTCATCAAGCACATCAAGGAATTTCGCTTCCAAGTCCAGTAATATTATGTAATATGTGTGACCTGGTAATCAGCAGCATGTTTGCTAATGAGAGATCAAAAGATCATAATATTTTAGACAACCATGAGTGTATCTCCTGACTTCTAATCTGATGTGTGCTATCTTTTTGAAGCAGAGAAGAGTTGGGTTTTTTTTAGGCGCTCCAATGAGAGAGTATTCTTAATCTTTTCTTCACATCATTATTTTCAGAGAAATAATTTAATTTATAGAGACTTTTTACTCAATCACATCTACCCCAAAATACCATCCTCTCATTAAATCCAGTTAAGACCCGTTAACAGCCCTAATTTAAATAATTCACATGATGAGCCCATTAATTCTCCACTAATGGCCCATTCTCACCCATTGTATTCTTATTTTACTCATGGGTATTTGATTGGTTCGGTCAACCCTACTAACAACATGATCTTCCACCAAGTGACTATAGACCTTCACCACTCTCGCAGACAATCTCAGGAACCATGCATTATCTCTGGGTATGCTAACCATGAACAAAAAAAATGGCAATCAACATCCTGTGATCTTCCACTTCTGGCAGGCTAACCAGACCCGAATCACTCTGGCGACATCATTGGGCTTCACACTCATCTGTGGGCTAACCAGACCTTAGTCTAACTAACTTGGCTTAACTGACAACCATGAATCATATTTTGTTTACCAACATACTAGGACCTTTCACCTTCTGTGGCTAAGTAGACACTCTAGGCTAACTACTCCTCAGTTGCTCTGCCAACATCACTTGGCTTCACATTGAACATGCTGAAGTTGAAGGATGAATTTAGTTTAAAGGTCAAGTTTCAGTCATATAATACAGCCATTTACAAATACAAAATTAATTCATGGAATCTGTGAAATTTGGCTTGTTGGATATCAAATCAACCTGTTAAGTATATGAGAAAACCTGTGATACTCTGATACTTATTTTAACATGAGAAACAGGCAGCTAAAAGGTAACAAATTTCATCAAAAGAAGGTGAATACCTGCGAACATTGTTCTTTCTCTATAAAAGAGGCAAAGTAGTTACATGCTAAACACTAATCCAGAAGCAACATGTCAAACACAACATAATCCATTAGCATCGCTCCAAACTATAATATTCCTTCATATAAAACTGTAGTACTCTTAGGCTAAAGTTAGTGGATGTTTCCTGCATTCAAGCCGATTTTGAAGTAATTATGTCTAGTGTTCAGTGGAACTGCTCAGGAAATGTGGGGATCAGTGGCCTTTACCTTCATAATCTTCAGGAACATCCCAAGGATCCCACACTGTAATCCAAATATAAATAAATCAGCAGTTAGAAGAATTATTTGCAAACTAAAAATGAAAATTAGAAGTTCCATTGTCTAAAAGTTGATTAGCTTGTCAGATTTCCTGAGGGAGCTTTAATGAACTAGGCTCTTAATACGGGTTGCAGTGTTAACTCATACATAAGACAAAAACATGTATAACTAAAAAGTTTATCTGAAAGGAACAGAAGGTGCCGCAGCCAGTACGGGCCTACAAATGAAATAAGCTGAAGCCTGAAAGAGCCTTTAAACATAAGATAATGAATAAAACAATTGGTAGATCGCAAAGAAAAGGGCGTCGCATACTTCATAAATATTTCAGATGTATTTTGATACAGTACTCATACTTGACCTAGTCAGCCGCATAATAAATGAGGATTGGTTGGGGTATGATCAATATTCCTAACTTTTATGATTTTGAAAAATAATTTCCTATCACTAACACCTATAGACTAACAAACTCTCAAAAAACTTCACTCACGAACAAATTTTCAATCAACAACAGTTTGAAGAAAATGTAAACAAATCACTCACAAACTCGATAATTAAATGGATTAGCCGGGTTGAGATGAGTCAAGTATAACAAACATATACCCAAATCCGCTATTTACCGTTTAAACATGTTGACATGATTTCCAACCTACATCTGATTAAGTTTTATCCATACCCAAAGGTGTAGGTCAGGTTCAGGTTGGCTGGGCAGGTTGGAATATGTATGCCACCTTTATAGTTAGACGGCTGTAGATATTAGAGACTAGGGGTCAATGAAGAATGGAGACCAGCAAACGGAGGCAGAAGCAATAATGCCTTTTCAGGTATAGTCTCTTTTTTTTAGTTTGAAATTATTTTCCTTTTTCTTAAAAAACTTAAGGTTTTGCAATCCGATACTGTATCACTGATCCATTAATAGGCACAGTGAAGTTTCTGTAGGTGCACATGATGAAATAATTTACTGTATGTGCTCTCTTATTCACATTCCATTTAGGATATGAACGTAAATACTATCCTCTATGACACTAAATATTTACTAAATATTGTCCACTATGGACTTTTTCCATCTGACATCGTTACAACATCTGAAATTTGGAACACTAACAAAGACTATATAGGCGTGGTGTGGATAGGCCAAGCATGTTATTAGGATTGATTGGGAGACTAAGAACCTTTCTGAAGCATAGGTTGAGTATGCCTGGTTTGATGCTTGTGTATCTTATAGACTGGGGCAGTGAAGTGGGAGGGAAAGTAAGGATCCATATGATTTGTGATGTGTTTGTATTCTCTTGATTGGTTGTGATGGTATGAAAGTTGTTTTGTCCTTTAAATACGGGGTCTTTGACTCAATTTGTAGTTTTGCTTTCTCATGATTTTTGCAGAACTAGGAATGAATTTATCGCCTTTGAAATCTAGAATGGATGTTTAGTGATTTATGTATTTGTAGGCTTTAAGAAAATTCCACCGTGATGATTCTTTTTTCTAAATGAACCCCTGTACACGAAGTTTTGGTTTCTGTTTCATTTTCGAATACAGAACCACCTTATAAGCAGCATGATAAAATCCTTACTTTAATTGAGTCTAATAAAACTTTCCTGCTAGTTTAGTGAGTCGAGCATAAAAACTATCTATTAATTCCAGACTGTCAAACCATGTAACTAGTTCATGTTAAACAATTCTAAACGCCAAAAGATTTTTAAACCGGTAGCAAAGTCCATTTATGCTCAGCCGTATAAAACTAAGGATAAGTTTGGCAAACTCCTCATAACTGAGCCAATATTGCTCTGGCTCCAGTTTTGAGATAAAATGGTTCTGTTTTTTATCCAGGGGTGGTGGACCAAAACAGATAAAGGGCTTTTCTTTTTTACTTTAAAAACTGGGCTAAAATTGGCACAGTTTTTCCCTAAAACACGATCTATTGGACACCTAAGAAGCATGTACACTTGCTTGGACAAGGACAATGTCAACATGGATACAACATAACACGGAACACTAGATCCCAAAATAGCACATATAAATAGACAATTGTGTGGCATGTAGCATTAGTGAGAATGCGAGATACCTAAGAAAATAGAACAAACGTGTGACAAGTACCGGAAGCAAACGTGGCTTCGTGATTGAAGGGACAATGCTAGAAGGATGCTGGAATGACTCCTCTTGAAAATATAGATGAATCAAATATCTTCTAAAAAATTACTTTGCAAATTTCCTATAATTTCTAGCCCAGGCTATGTATCAATCAAGAACGTTAGAACTCCTAACTCGACAAACACGAGAGCGCGCACACAAAAAAACTCCAAAGAAGATGAATATTCATCACAATAATAACCCAAAAAACACGTTCAAACTGAAATCACATTCGGAAATAGAACACTGGAAGACTGACAGTAAAACGCAACACAATATACCTTAACTTCAACAAAACATGAAAGTTTTCATTATAACTTACCTAGACTGAAATGTTTTAGACCATCAACTCTATGAAACCATTAGTAGTTAAATATTCCTCGCCATCAAATAAACCTTTCAAATAATAGCACATTTTACATTCCCTCTGACTAATCACACAAAACTCTAATAAAATAATATAACTATCTCAGAAGCATATAGTCATAAACATGAATACAACACAATAAACCTGTGATACGGCAAGACAAGCTGATACGCCAATCATAAAATGGTGCATATGAATCAACATTAACAACATGACAGCATGTGCAGTTGGTATGGTAATGGTTGCAATGTTATAATCATTCATGTTACGCAAAAAATCACTCTTGCGTATTCTGATATTAGTAGAAGGGTTCTTTCGATATTAGTCCCTCAAATCTTTCATATTCTGATATTAGTCTCCCAATCATTGAAATTGCAGTTGATATGGTAATGGTTGCAAGGATATAATCATCCATGATACATAAATGATCGCTCTAGTTAGCACCCACTTGAATTTGGGGAATTATCGTTTGGGCTCAAATGCCAGTTATACCCCTTCAATTGCAAACCAAAGCTTATACTCGTTTACACAACCCAATCCGTTTCAATGAAAACACATTTAAACATTCATCTTCCCACTGGTTCTTTAGTGAAGGTAGTTTGGTAATTACATGTCCATGATTAAACTCTAACCCGAACGTGGCTAACATAGCAGATGCATTTTGTAGTGGAGTGACTAATTTGAAAATACATACGATTTGTGAACCTAATAGCAATTTCAATGAAAGACTTGAGGGACTAACATCGAAATCGCCCAAAACAGAAACTAAACACCACCATACAATTATCATCATGCTATCTATCACCAAAATAACACAACAATATTTGTATGACCATAAAGAATTTTTTTTTCCCCTTTTAGGCAATAAGATCAAGAAACAACAAATTACCAACTCACCAGCAGAGAATCATCAAGCAATTAGCGTCCTTCCAATCTCAAACGAAAGGAAAGCATCAACGCAAGCATACCCAACCTGATCAGGCCTGAGATACTCCTGATCCCACTGACTCATCGTGATCCTCTTCGGCTTCCTAACCTCCAACCCCACTACCTCATCCGCTAGCCTGGCAAGCCCCATCTGCTTCATCTCCCTCCTCGCGTAAACCTCCGCCGCAACAACCCTCAAATCCAACGTATTCCTCACCGATATCCCATAATCCTCCGCCAACTTCTCAACATCCTCGTTAATGCCGACGCCAACAAACCTGAATCGAGGGTCGGAGAGGAAGGAGAGGAGCTCGGTGGGGATGGAGTCGGAGTAGATGAGCTGGAACAGGAGGCAGCGGCTGCCTACACAGAGCTGGAGGAGGGCGACGGGGTTCTGGTGGCGGGAGTAGCTGGGGCGCCACTCGACGTCGAGGCCGACGATGAGGCTGTCGAGGCGACGGGCGTGGAAGGAGAGGATGTTGGAGATCCAGTCGGCGGCTTCGGCGGAGGAGGAGGTGACGGTGGCGATGATGGAGCGGTAAGTGGAGGAGGTGGTCGAGGTGAGGGTGACGTTGTAGAGGGTTTCGGAGTTGTCCATGGGGACGGTGTTGATGATCGACATTTTTAAGGGTTTTTTTAGGGTTTTCTTGGGAAAGATGATTTGATTTTGAGCAGGTTGAGAACGGTTATATGTAGGTATGGAGAGAGAGAATTAGGAGGAGATTTGAAATTTTAGTAGTGGGCGAGGTTTTCAGTTTTGGGCATATGGTTCCAATTTTGACAAGTAGAAGGGGTTTTTAGTTATTAGACCCTTAAATTATACATATTTTGTACAGTCCCTCAAATCTTCATACTTTCACATTAGTCCCTCAAATTGCACTACGGTGTTGATATTAATCTTCTATTAATTTTTCCATTCAAACCTCCCAACCCTGGTGAGGTTTACACTAACCGTTGGTGTCTAATTACCTAAATACCCTACCCATTTAATCCCCCAACTAACATTTATTTGAAACGAGGGATTGTTGTAGAAAGAGAAGGGAAAAAACGATGAAAGGGGTGCATATGCTCAAGTATGTGGCATTTATTTTTGCCCATGGCTAAAATTAACTTGATTGTGTATATGACCATGTAACTATAAAGAGCTCCATTACCAGGTTGGCAATTCAGTAGGGTTTGTAACTAGGTTAGAGGACGGAAAATGGGAGTGTGGAGGAGTGCCAATGGCCTTTTATAGGCTCTGTTTGGGAACTAAGATTTATACCCTGCATTTGAAATTCAGGGTATTTCAAATTCAAATCTAATATTGAGGTTTGCTTCTATGCTCCGAAAATAGTTTTTATTTATTAATTTTATTAAAAGGGCAATATAGACATTTACTATTTGGCCTCTCCAATCCCTCAGTCGTGAGTTCACCAGCAACCCAAACCCTTGAATTATCCCTCAATTGAAATCATCAACCCTCCTCTCTCTCTCTCTCTCTCACGCCCCCCCCCCCACCTTGGCTTCCGCTCTCTCTGACTTTGCACTCCTCCGACGAGCCTCTAGCACAGCGGAGATCCCCATCGCCAACAACAAATCTGCTTTCTTTCCCCCGTTTACCACACATAATTATCCTTTTTATTTATCACAAATAATTTCCTTTTCAAACACTTCTTTTGGTTCTCAAGTGGCTTTTGACATGGTAGTAGACGAATTGGCTATGCCAGATTGAAGAGATGAAGGGCCGGAACTAAGTTGAAGACAGTGGTGAAAGTTTATTAAACATGAGATTCCGATGTGCTTTGGTTCAAATACTGTGCGAATTTGTTTTTAGAAATAAAAAACTGTGCTAAGCTCTTTGGGAATTTCTCACAAACAAATTTCTTTGGGAAATGGACTTTGCACCTCGGATTCGAGCCTGATATCTTTGAAGGAGGAATAGTTTCTGTAACTTTTTTTCAAAATGAACCCAATTACCTTTTTTCAAAATAACCGACTCCCTTAAGTTTTATTTTCAGAAACCGACCCACTTTCTCGCCACGTACTTTCTCGCCACGTCAGCTTCGTGGCGAGAAAGTGGGTCGGTTTAAAAAAATTTGACTTCCTAATTAGTCGGGGTTCGGAACCCCGACTAATTAGTGCCTCTGGGCTGCGGAGGCCCAACCAAATGGTCGGGGTTGCCAACTTGCCAACCCCGACTCAAATATTTGGCTGAGCGGACAAATGGCCAAATGATCGGGGTTGGCAAATGGTCGGGGTTGGCAACCCCGACTTTTGTGGTTAGAGTTTAGAACCCCGACTATTTAGCAGAGCCACTTCCGCCTACACGAAGTTGGGTACCAAAATAGGGGTACCAAAATAGTCGGGGTTCTGAACCCCGACTATTTACGGCATGTTCTCCACGCCTATATAAGCAGAGCCACACTCTTCTCATTCTCTCTCTCCACTATTTCCTCCTCTGGATCTCTCTCGTCCAGTGACCTCTAGCTCCATTATTTTCAGTTCTTTTTGCTTGAATTGATGAACTCCTGAATTTATCTCTCTAGCTATGAGTTTGTATTCAGTTCTGGGGTTGCTTCTTTTAATAGCATCAAGATATTGAGGTAGTGTCGCGTAGGACTTCTCCCAATCCCCGAATATTTTTATCATAGCAATCCTCCTTGCATTCCATGCTTTACTGTATGATAATTCAATAAATTTAGATGCGAGCACCCTATCAATTATATTATCAGGAGTTAGATCAAGTTTCTTCTTCAATTTGGGCATAATCAACCGCGCTATGTAAGAGGCAGA
>JBAKGM010000326.1:12979285-13004015 GCA_037177215.1 Asparagus racemosus | reverse complement strand
CAAGCAAAGTGTTCCTCAAACTAGTTAGCTCGTCTCTAAATAGTGGAAAAAATTGAGTTGCAGCACTACACATGGGCTTGTCAAACCACTCCCACAATCCACAGCCACCGGCCTACCATTATGCCAAAAAACAAAAGAAAATATTAACATTGTTGCCAAAAAGTTTAACACCAAACCAAGACAACTTACGTGTTGATTAGGGCATTTGTAGAACCTCCGACAAGGGTTCTCATCTGTCATGGAAGTGTAATACTCACACTCCATTCCACACTTACAAAACTTCACTCTAGATCTTTTTGCTATATCATTCCACCGTCGTACACACTTCATCCCATTCAATCCTTGTCTACTTCTTCCCGTGCTTGAGTTCGACAGCGACCGTGATTGGGAGCTCGAGCTTAGAGAATCCATGGCCAATTTCAAGCAGAGATCCTCCAATTTTAGCCCTAATTTGTAGATTTCCCCCTTTTTCATCTTAAATAAATGAACCTAACTACCACTGCCAACTCAGCAAAAAACAACCACCTAAGCATCACATGACCTGCTCACGTGACTATCCGACGCAGAATTTGAGCATTTGTGTCTAATTGTCATTGGATTCCAGTTTTAATACCTTATTGTCGCCGGAAGAACAAAATATACCAAAGTGGTCATTAGGTCTAACAAAATATACCTATTTGGTAGTTTAGCCCCAACATGTTTATGTTAAGTGTATGTGCTTAACTAGATAACAATTTATATGCATGTTGGGCATTATAGATGGTTGATGTGGAGGAGGAAACGATGATGAGGATCTTTTTGTTTTTGTTTTTTGTTTTTTGTTTTTGTTTTTGCTATGACTGCATTTGTGTTGATGGTTAGTTATTCGAAGAGATTGCAATCTAGACGAATGTGTATCACTCATGCACCTAAATTCATAAAGAGGTTGTACCCAATGAACCGGAATAATTTCATGGATAAAGTATTTACAGGGTATATGCTAATAGTTGTAAAGATTACATAAGAATACGAAAAGATGTTTTTGACAAACTTGCAATGTGGATGAGAAGGTAGCAAATTGATGCGTTTGGGTACTAGTATGCCTATCCTGTGCTATGATACAGTGTTTATTAATATGTGATGCATTGTCCATGACGGTTGAAGTCTTTTCATATGATTGACACTGTTACAATTGAGCTGTGATAATTTTCCTTTATTATTATAGAATGCAACATCATTGATACTACAATGTAAAGGTAAGGCGATCATTCATGCAGATCATTCATGCAGATCCTTCAATAACAGTGTGTTTGGGAGATGACGAAAGGAAGGGAAAGAAGGAAAATTTTTTCTGAAATTTTTTTTCCCTTTCTTCCCTTCCCCTTCTTTACCTCCCAAGTTGGGGGATAAGAATTTAGTTTAATTTTCCCCCTCATTCCCCTCCTCTACCCTTCTAAATGGAACTCCCAAACAAAGTTAAACCCAAATTTCTCTTCCCCTTCCCTTCTCTACCCTCCATCCAATTAGGCTATAAATGCAGCCTACACTATAATGATATGTATAGGGATGTAGATAAGTGATGAGTCCATATAGTTAAGAGCGATTTCTGTAACTCAATACAAGATGCCGAGGTTGAAGGATAAATTTAGTGTTTTGATCAAGTTTCAGTGATAATATGAATACAGCTTGCTGGATATCAAATTAACCTGTAGCCTGTCAAGGATATGAGATAACGCTTGGTGAGAAAAAGGCAGCTAAAAATTAACGAAAATCACCAAAAGTTGTGTGCCTGCCAAATATTGTTCTTTAAAGGCTATGTAATTACACGGCAAACACTAATCCAGAAGCAACATGGCAAACACAAGACAATGCACTAACACGTGCCCCAAACTATAATATTCATTGATATAAAGCCATGTTAAGTCTTAGGCTTTACTCGGAGAATGTTTCCTGCATCTAAGCAGGTTTTGAAGTAATTATGTCTAGTGTTCTGTGGAACTGCTCAAGGAGAGGCAGGGATCGGTGGAGTACTTAACATTCACAATCTTCAGGAACACCCCAAGGATTCCATTCTGCAGTCCAAACATAAACAATTGCAGTTACAAGAGATATTTGCTTAAAACATCATGAAAATAGAAGTTAAACCATCTAAGTTGATTAGCATGTCAGAGCTTTAGTGAATTATGCTCTTAATACAGGGGAAGTGTTAACTCATAGGTAAGAAACGAACATGGATGTGTAAAAAGTTTTATCTGGAAAGAACAGAAGGTGCCGCAGCCAGTATCAAACTATAAATTACATGAGCTGAAGCCTGAAAGAGCCTTAAAGCAGAAGATAATGATAAAACAATTGGCAGATCATAAAGAAACGGGCATCACGTACTTCATAAATATTTCACATGTATTTGGATATAGGACTCAAACTTGGCTCAGTAATCCGTACACAAGAAATGGTCACTGATCATACATTCATAGGCTCAGTGAGAGGTTGTTGAGGTATTTCCTAACCACGTTTTATGTAGATGTACATGATGTAAAAAAATACTGTATGTGTTCTCTAATTCACGTTCCATCTAGGTCATGAACGTAATTGCTAACTTTTCTGAAGCCGAGTTTCAGTATGCCAGCCTTGATGCTTTTGTCTTATAGTTCAGCAGGAAAGCAGCACAGTGTTGGAGGAAACTAAGGATATATGGTGATTACCGATGTGTTCGTGTGTATTCATGATTGGTTGCAATGGTGTGAAAGTTGCTGTGTCCTTTAAGTATAGGGCCTTTAACTACATGGTCTTTGACTCAATTTCAATTTGCACATAAACCACGTGCGCTTGGGTTGCAATCAACCACCTCCAAGTCAAATTTTCAATAAAAAACCAAAATTATGCTTTAAAAATTCACATTCAAGGGATTTGACTTGTATCCTAACAATACCTAAACATAAACAAAATGAGTCAAGTGCTTGGAATGTGAGTTCTTTAATGGTATTTTCGGGTTTTAGGGTAAAATTTGAGTGGGAGGTGGTCAATTACAACACAAATCCACTTCAAAGATGGTTTATGTATAAATTGAAATTAAAAGGTGGTTTCCATATAATTACCCTAACTTTAAGGTGGTTTTCTAGGAGATAATCCATTTTTATAACTACAACATCAACATCTGTGTTCCTGTTCTACTGTCATGATAAAATTTTCAGTAGTTTCATGTTAATATGTTTCTACGACTCCTATTCATCTAACGTTACATAGTTTCAGTAGGAAGTTACCATACAATTCGGGAAATAAACCTGCTGTTCTGTGCTATTTCTCTATGTAAGTTAACTTGTAACTGATATAAGTTATAACTAGTAGTAAGTTAACTAAGCAAAAGAATAAAGAAAAGAATTGCTTAAATGAGCACATACGGTGACAGATTTAAGAGGAAAGAAAGAGGATGCACTGAGCTTAAAGAATATAACCTTCAGAAAGCGAAGTGATCAACTTCTTCATTTTCACCTTCATCTTCGTCCTCATCCTCCTCACAAAACCGCAAGCCATCAATCTCTTCTTCCTCTTCATGCTCTTCATCCATCATATCACTAGTTTGGTGCTTGTCCTTCAAACCGGTGTTCAGTACCACCGTTTGCCCTTTAGTTTTCTCCATATCCTTGCGCAACTTATCCATGCTCTCTTTTCTACGTTCTGCTTCCAGTCTCTCCTTCTCAGCCCGTCTCTTATCAAGATCAGCTCTAATAAAAATACAATAAACAATCATATGCTTGTGATTTTAATTGGAAAAAGGTTAACAAAATATCAAAAAACAGAACTGGAATTGATACATACTTGTAGTTTTCCATGTATTCTTTAGCACTCGCTTCTATTGCATTAAAGAATGCTTCCATTCCAACACCGGAAACTGCTGAAACACCCACAGAGCGAAGATTTTTATAGAACTCATCAAGTACAAGTGACAGGCTTCTTGTTAAAGTTGATGAGTATGATGAATCAGAGTTCAATGCAGCTTGGAATGCTTCAAAATCTTCCATCCACTGTTTCCAGAAAAATAAACATCAGTCTTTTCTCTACGGCACAGTCAAAACCAAAAAGCCGAGGAAAGAAAGTCGATAAGCAAATGTGCAAGGCATGAAATTGCTTGAACTAGCATCCAATAAGAAACATCAAATGTCCATATGATGAACACAATATTGATGTATTTGCACTTATATAGCATCAGGTATAGAAGAGATGATATCAAAATTGGAATAGAAAATAATATTACAGTAGAAACCCGTTGTTTGCAGCAGTTTTACCAGCTAGACAGTGATTGCAGTAGTTAGTAGGGATTTAAGCAATGTAAGTTTTTTTTGTGGGGGGGAGGGGGAGGAATCAAACATTCTTTTTTCTCATGCAAAATATATATACGTACTCATGTTACAAAGGTGCTAAGAGGGCATAGGTACATGCCTTTGTATCAAATTCCTTTGGTATGCTCCTATTGTTAGAACTGTGGCTTTGGAAACTACTAAACTGTCTTCTTTACCTCAACATATCAAACAGCTAATTGCCTCCCCTTTTATAAACTAAATAGATCATGTATTCTGTATAAATTTACATTATACAATTTTCGTACTTGGAGCTCATATTGCAGCAACCCCTGCTTCTCAAAATAATAATCCAAAACCATGCACCACCCCTATCTCAGCATATGAAATAATGGTTTATATGCACATTATCAACAACGAGCGTAAGGAGCTAACAGATCAAAACCAAGCAATTTACGGCTTTGCTCCAACAAATCTGATGTCCAAGCTGTGTTTATAGCAAAGCATTGACATTTTCTTTCCTACCTTAATTTTATGGTTAATGTCTTGGTAGTACCATGGCCTCCAACGAAAAAATATAGCGAGCCCCAGGAACATCTCTACACCATATTCTCTTTGATATTCTTCACCATGAAAGCTTGTACTGCCAAACTAACCACCAAAGGCTTTATAGATTTTAAATTCTAATATTGGCCAACTTTCTAATTCTCAAACATTCAAAAGCTAGTCAATTATTGATGTAGTATGCATCGACATTAATAGCGTATAAATAGATAAAACTTCTGGACACACAATGATTCATGACAAGTGATGCATCATGATTCACTATTGTAATTCCTGCACAGGAAAAAAAAACACACGAACAATCCAAAAAGAATTAGAAAGAGCAATAATGATGATGACTTCCCATGCATTATAGGTAATGAGTGATATATACTGCTGCCACCACAAATGCCCTTTACCTTTTTCGAGTTTTCTCAGTGCTTTCAGAAATATCTAAAGATGCCTTGCAAAGATAAGCTATGCTCAAGCTAACTTGAAATTTTCAAGCCAACTTAGGGAATGTATACCACAGTGATATAAACAACACTGCTTAGAATTGTCACTGTACTTAAGGTCATTAAAGGACTGTTCTTCTTCTTTACCATCTAAACAGTCGAGAACTTCATATCAAACCAGTAGGTGTCTTTCAGTTTCAAACAGGTGTAGCTTATGATGTATAAGAAGTCCTCGGGTTTTCAATTTTTCCCTAGCAAAAGTTCAACCAAATCATGCACATTTTACGTTAGATTCAATCCCCTCCCCCAACCAAACACCCCTCCCCCCTCAAAAAAAAACCCCTGATATCCCACACACCACCACCAAAGAGAAATTTCTCTGCACACTTTTCTTAGAAATTTCTAATACAACTTTTCATCACATTTAGAAAAGAGGCTTCCATTAAACTTTTATTTGATCATCAAAGCCAAGATGCCCGCTAATTTAGGGTTTTCTTGTTATTTCTCACCTCATCGAGATGATTATTTCACTCCTAAAAAAGTAAAAGCATACAGAGAATTCTGTTTAGGATAGAAGTCACCATGCTATATGCATATTCTTGTGATTGATACTGACCTTCCAGCTCAAATAGGCAATCAAGAAGGATATTCATTGATGCATGGTGTTTAGTTTCATTTTCAATAGGACTTTAATCAACATCTGTGCGTATGTGGAGGCAAAGAAATAACAAGTAGAATTGATGATAAGCTACATGGATGTGCTGAGTGAGCAAATATGGTTAGCATTCAGAACATAGCTTTGGGCATCTCATGCCCTCATTAGATAATCTAATGATGAAACCTTTACGGAATTTTGTAACTTCCATAGCATTAGTGAATAATAATTGAACCAGTAAATAAATTCCACCACTTCATCGACTCATTCACTCAAACTAGATTTCCAATTAAAGAAAAAAATCTAAGACCATAAACCAGAATACTAAAGTTACATAGCACTGTATGGATAAGTAGCAAGAAATACTGAAAATAAGCCAGGAACAAACTAGAAGCCTATGAGTTTGTAGCCCACCGAACATTAGTTTATCAAACTTAACTTAAGCATGTCAAACAATTGAGTCAAGAAAAGAGAATCCAAAACCTTGCATTGAAGAAAGTCATATTTAAAAAAAGTTGTTTAACCTATATAACCCTAAAATGTATCCTATTTGCATATTTACCCCCCAAATCTAACCATCATCTATATAAGCCCTACATCCCTGAGACTCTCTCTCCCCCCTAAGCCAAAATAGTTTTTTTTTGAGGGGGGGTGCAGGCGGGCTCTGTAATGATAAAGATTAATGGATTCTTGGTCGTGTGTTAATTTAATTGTGCCTTTGGCTTGGATTCTTTCTGCTTTGATAAATGTTCGAGCTTCTCCTGAAAGTTTTTGTTGGTATTTGTGGTGAACTTAGGATTTTTATGCTTGGCAATCGCAATGGTAATTCAACTAGTAATCCCCCTCTTCAACCACTCCAATAAATCCTCATTAACTTCCACATTTACTACTTGCCGAGCTCCACGACCTCAAAGCTTTGATCTTTCAAAACTTGTGCCCCCTCAAATAGCTTATCCCACCTTCTTCACTCATTTACTACGACAAATCTAAATCCTAGATATGGCCCAAATATTCTTAAGAAAACAGCCTCAATGTTTCTGGCTAATCCATGATTACAAACCAGATAGTTTGAAGCACTAAACATAGGATATTTACGACACTCTTCCTATCCGAAACAAACAAATCAATATAACTAAATTGTTTATTGTTTCTTTCATATTAAAAACATAGGATATGTTTGGCACTCTAACTATCTGAAACAAACATAGGATATTTTTGACACTCTTACTATCTAAAACAAACAAATCAATATAATTAAATTGTTTATTGTTTCTTTCATATTAAAAAAGGATATGTTGTTGACTATATATTGGGAAAAAAAACTGCACCAAATGAAGGTATAAACTAAAATATGCTAAAAGTAGAGATTTTTTTTCCTTTGTTGCAGCATATGCAACCAGGAGGGAAAAAATACAAGAAAAGTTGTGGCACATATTGATTTCAAATTTGAAAGCCTAGTCTATATGCCTGATGAATTTTTTATTTTATTTTATTCAGTTAACTAACAAATGAGAGTCCATGAAAATTATAGATTCAACCTATCATTCAATTATAGTGTTCTCACTTCTCAGCCGAACACCTTCATCCCCCAAATTCTTGTAATACTACAGCAAACTGGCACATGATTTATTTATGCAAGACATCAAACAATTGTCTATTTGTTTGCAACCTTCAAGCCTTTTTCACAGCGGCTATAGTCAGAGATATAAAGCCAACATGATTCTTCTATTATTCCCACATCCCCTATAAGTATATCCTTCTGTAAATGAATCTCAAGACTTACGATACATCAAACAATTGTCCATTTGTCTGCAACCATCAAGCCTTTTTTCCAACTATTGTAGTTGATGTTATAAAGCCAACATGATTGTTCTATTATTGCCACATCCATTATACGTATATCCTTCTGTTAATGCATATCATGACTTATGACTATGTTCTCTTTCAGATTTCTAGATTGAATTGAAATGCAAGGCTACCTTCAGTTCAAACAAATGTTTCTTCGTTATACAAAGTCCACAATGTCTCTATTAACCATTTAAAAGATGACTAGTCCAGCCAAAATGCTTCCTTGAATATATACAACTAATTGATTCTAAATATAGTTTTCAAAGCACTCCCAGGTTTTACTTTAGCCAAAGAACTATCTCTTATCGAAGTATATCAATACATATTCTTTTCTCCTTTTTTTAGATGATATAGATTCATGTTCTTGTTGGGTAGTTCTTACAAAAATGAGATGTAAACTAACAACGGAGCACAAGGAATTACTCCATCTGTGCTGATAAAAGCTGGTTCCCGGTGACATTAACAAATCAAACTGAGAAAGTCATATTTCTTGCTGCAAATAACACTAGCATTTGTCATTAGTCATTGGTCATTTAGTCAAACATGTCACAGATGAGTTCAATTACAATTTTCATATGTTTCTTCATTTAACACTTGACATGTAACATTAAATGGTTATTCATTATGTTTATACAATTGTCATTTTGATCCACAAAGACCAAACAGTTATTTTTTTATCAATTCTTTTATAATCCTGCGAAAGTGAAGTATCATATATAATGCACTAAATACTTTAAATACAAATTTGCAAATGCATAGTCTAGAAAACATGCCTATCATGCCAATTGTAAAGAAAGAAAATTCACTTAACTGAAAAGACATTATAGAAGCACAAAGAGATGCTAATTCCTGTTCAATTACCTCTATTGCAAACTCATGCTTTGTCACATCAACCTTGTTAAATGTAAGAACCAAAGGCAGTCTTGTCTTGTAGAGTATGCTACATGCATAGAGCATGTTGCTCATGAAAGTTACCGGACTTCCAGCTCTAGGTGTATCCACAACATACGCTATGACTGTAGGAAACGTCGAAGCAAAAGCTTCCGTGATAATTGCTCCAGAAGCCGACCAAGTGAATATCTCAATCTGACCAGGGGTGTCCACCAAAACATAGTCCAATTCATCCGCTCGCTTTTCAATAAGTGAAACCACCTAAACCAAACAAAAGCAACTTTATATTAACTACAAATAAAATAAAAAAAATAGCATCATTGCCTGTTAGTGTTATACACCTCATCAAACTTTGTAGCAAATAGGTTCAACGACGTGAGAATTCCCCCATTGGGGCCGAGCTTGTACTCCTTCATCACTTCCTTGTAACGAACCGTGTCTCTAATATCGATATTAGCACCAAATGGAAGCATCATGACTGCCGGATCAAGGTTAAGGACATAACCCCTAATGCCTGAAGACTGAGTATGGCAAACCAAACGATGAAGAAAGGTAGTCTTCCCACTCCCTGCGTATAATCACATTGGTTTAGACTAGAACCAAATAATGTAACCCAATAGCTAATAGTTCAACTGTTCAAGAACATGCCTGCCATTCCCACGACAATGACGATCACCGGTTTCTTCTTGAAGCTCGAAGAGGAAGATTCGGAAATGTTCAGCTTCTCTATAGACTTCAAAACCTCCTCTTTATGTTTGCCCTTTACATTTATCTAATAAGTAAGCCATTGACAACAATAAAAAGCGATGCCCATCTGAACGTTTTTGAAAAAAAAAAATTTTGTACCCCATTTGAAGTGGGCTTCTCTAATTCCATTTGCATCGGCTTGCTTGAGTTGGGTTCTGGATCAATATCCATTGCCAGCACTGAAATAACTCCTAAAAGATCAATAAACAATAATAAAAAAAGAAAGCAAATAGGATTTGCTGATTTGAAGGTTCCTAGATGAGTCCTATCAGTTACAAGTTAGGGTTTTTTGAGGTAGTGATATGGGCGTGAAACAAATAACGGGAAAAAGCTAGGGTTTTGAGCAGAGGATTCTTACCCTTTACTTTCTTTTTGTGAGTATTTTCCTCGAAACTTTCCTCTTTCTTCACCTTTTCTTCTCTCTCTTGCGCGAGAAGATGAGGAGAAACATAGAACCTAAATACAAAGGAGAGAGTTCGCTAACCGAGCCAAGTAAATAAACCGAAAAAAAATAATTAATCAGTTGATCTGGGCTAGGAAAACTGACCCATTAAAAAAATCTTTTATTTTATATTATTTTTGTAGGGGAACAAAAAATGCTTCCACTCTCTTAGAATGTGATGATTGGTTTTGCATTGTGAGATATCTAAGATCTAAGTCCAGGCCATGACATTTGTTCAAAAGAGAAAATAAAAATGTTTCTGGTAATCATAAAAAATGAATCTCCGTGTATTATGATGGGTGTTTTCTCGCTGGGCTTGGACTGCTATACAATTTCTGGGGCTCTGCAAATGAGACTTTTTACTAAAGCCCAAGCGCTGCCCCTCAGGTTTCCGCTTCTCTCATGATCTTCAGATCTCCACTCTTCAGCTTTCTGATCTTCTTCATGAGATCGCCATTCATTAACCAGATCTAGAGGTAAGCCATCGCGATCCTCTCCTCCGATTTTGAGCTTAAAATCTATCTAATTAGATCGGGAAACGTCGAATCGATCGATTTCTAGAACCCTAGGGTTTGTTTTTAGCTCAATTCAGTCATCTGATGCGAGATTCTCGCGATTGATGCAGGCAGCGGGAACGATGAGCAAAGGGATCTTCGACGGGCTTCCCCTTCCTGCAGATAAAGAGGTACATCGCTGTTCTTGATCCCTGCAGCTCGTTTGAAGTTTTTAGCTTAATTAGAGATTGAATGAAGTGCATCGGATTAATTTTTGATTAGTACCAAAAATAATGCGCTTGGTAATGATGGTTTTAGAAGTACTCTACACAGAGAAACAGTGATTTTGATTACAATTTTGGAGAGAAATATTAAGTTCATAATGGGCATTTAGTGTAATGCGCTTGGTAATGATGGTTTTGCATTTTAATGCAGTACCTGAGGGAAGGGCTCTCAAGAATAGATGAAAGCTGGGCAGCTGCGCGGTTCGATTCTTTGCCTCATGTGGTCCATATTTTGACATCGAAAGATCGCGAAGGTGAAGTTCACTTCTTGAGGGAACAGAGTGATCTTGTTGAGGATGTGGTTGACGAGGTCGTGCATGCCTATCATCATGGGTTCAATAAAGCAATCCAAAACTATTCCCAAGTAAGTTTCACTTTTTTGGATACATTTATTTGTTACATTATGTTTTTAAATTTGAATGAATCTGCTCATTGTTGATGTCTAAAGGGCAAGTTCTAATTGTACTTTCTTTGTTCCCCTCTTTCCAGATACTGCGGTTGTTTAGTGAATCAGCTGAAAGTATTGCTGTTCTCAAGGTTGACATGGCAGAGGCAAAGAAACTTCTAGGTTCTCGCAATAAGCAATTGAGTCAACTGTGGTATCGGTCGCTAACGCTGCGACACGTCATATCTTTACTGGATCAAATTGAAAGTGTAGCCAAGGTCTGTTATGCACGAGGAGTTACTTGATTCTGCCTACTAATGAGTTCATTTGCTGACTAATATCTTCATGGATCCAATACCTTATGATAATTGTTCACATATTAAATATGATATCAATAGCATTCAAATAGTTTTTTCATATCTTTGGCGATATCTGTTTTTTTTGGCCATTTTCTTGATAGAGATTCAGCATGAAGTCATATTTTCGTTTTTCAGGGTTTTCTTCAGAAAACACTGTTTTCATTTCAAGAAGATATGTAATATCACCTTGCGTAGGAATGGATGCAGAGTGGGTCTTTTGATAATCCGAACAATTTGTTGTGGAAAGAGATTTTGCCTTTGCTTCTAGAAGCCCGTGATACGTTCATTTCTTTCATTTTTTTTTCTTTTCCTTTTTGTTTTTCTTTTTCTTTTTCATCTTCTCTTGATCTTTGGCAAGTAAATTAATACATAATGATCTTCTAAATTTTGACCTGTTTGATTGACCTCAAGACTTTTATGCGACTAAAGTTAAACTGGTGCGCTACTGAACAGTGGTCAATCTCATATATACCGTAAGTGAAGATGAAATAAAATATACACCTCATCTGGGACATCCAAGGACTAACAGAAGGTACACCAGTAGCTTTAGACATCCTGAAGATCATCAAAGAGTAGTGATAGCAGGCAAGGGCGTGAATGGGCTCAAATCCTCCCCCCCCCCCCAAAAAAAAGAAAAAAAGAAAAAAGGTGTATCAAGTTTAACCGTTTCTCACAAGGTTGTTCGTGCACACTACTCGCAACCGGATACGGATCGTTGCGCACCAACTGGCGATCTACTCAAAAGCGTAGCTTGTAGAAGCATCACCGAACTCCCTGATTAGACCTTTTTGTTCTTTGTAGAACAATCGTTCACTGAGTGATGTGGATACTCTAAGAAAACATGTTCAAACTGAAGAGAATAGCAACATACCACAGGAAAAATAGATCAAGAGATAGACACGGGATTTACGTGGTTCGACAATCGCCTATGTCCACGTGGAGAGAATTGAGTCTTCTTTTAGTCTACAGATTACAAGATAATCTGTTCTTATGATCTAGATAGATCACATGAGAAATCGTCTCTCAATCTCACCAAACGACCTTTCACAAACCTTAGATTTTTTTCTCCCCTTAGTTCTCTTCTATCTTACAATATGGAACTCCTTGGCTTGATTTTTCTAACATTAAACCTGGAAGATCTCTTTTATAGGCCCTAAAACCGGATACAAAACCCAATAAGAGTCCTAACCCGAATAGAATTACAAAAGTGGTATAATAGGAAACATCAGCCAGAACTGGTCTGACCGGCCGGTCCTGCTGCTCATCATCGACGTTTCGCCTCGTTTCGCTCCTCGTTTCGTTTTCGACTCTTCCGTTGTCTTCTAGGGCTGAAAACAAGGCTATTTCCCAACAAAGAGGCTGCTAGGGCAACAAAGCTGAATAGTTAGATGTTATGTTGTTGAAGGTGCAACCTAGAGATTACCATTTATATAGTTGAGACAAAGAGGTCAATTGAAGTCTATGTTGCTGAAAGGCTAGGTGCCTTGAGGAGCTGGATTCAAGCCCAGTGCCCAACTACCAAGGCAGTTATTTAGCTATAATGGTTAAAAAGAAATTAGAAAAGAAAAAAAGAACATTTTAGTGGGGAAGAAGTGGAAAAAGTTAGTGGTTTTAATAGGTTCTCACCATCTCTGTTGCCGTCCTAAAGCCAGCCACCTCACAAGAAGAGAGGGAGAAAGAGGCTGGGGTCTCCAGATTGCTGGCACTTGGAAGCTACAATAGACAGACTTCGGAGTTCGGAGACAGTGGGAGATGAATCAGTGACCGTGGTGTGTAACCATGTCACTGTAAGTCAGTCTCTTTTTTTATTGGCAGGCATAACTGGAGGTTGCGGCCTGTGCCTAGACAGTTGCCTGGACAAGTGTCCAAGCCTCTTATTGAATGCTGAATGAAGTAACACTGCAATCTGGTTAATATTGAGTAACTCATAAGCTCTTAAAATTAATTTTCTCAGAGAAACTAGTTTCAGGCTTTCAGCTTCAGTGGTCTTGTAGAGCTAGATAACACTTATTATAAAGATAAATCCCCACATATTTTCTGATTTCTAAGAATTATCAGGAATTTTGTAGGACTGTGGAACAAAGGAAAATGAGTTCTAATCCTACAGTTTTCTTTAACCACTAATTCCTTTGGAAGATGGCTTTAAAATTTGTGTGGCAAGTTACTCGATGTTGCTAGAAGACACGTTGCTCTAATGCTGGATACCTCATAAAGTTATCCTTTACAGGTGCAAAAAACATAGTAGTCATTAGTTAGAATGACAGCTCAATAAATGCTATTACAAACTTGTAATAATCATTAACTTGTTAATTATAGCTACATAGATCTATTTATTGAACACCAAAAATATTTTCCTACAAACCATTCACTTTGGGTATTCTCTTAAAAACAGCTTCCATTGAAAGGCAATCATAGTTTCCTAAAGAGTTAGATCAGTTAAGATGTTTTAATTTTACATACTCATCTAACCTTTATTTCAGGTTCCTGCTCGCATTGAGAAGCTGATAGAAGATGGGCAGCTATATGCTGCTGTTCAGTTGCATGCCCAATCAACGCTGGTGCTTGAGAGGGAAGGCCTTCAAGTGGTTTGTTTTTTCTTCCCGCTACACATCCTAATTTTGTGGCTTCACAGTGTTACTAGATTTGTTTAAGATCTTTTAGATTGAGATTGATGAACACATACCATCTCGCCTTCTGGAACCTTTTCTAGTCTAGAAGTTATTTTAGACGGTTGTTCTTGGTTAGTTGGTTTTACTAAACTGTATGACCACGGTATAGATTTTCCTACTTGCCTACTCGTGTATCAGATGTTATAGGGAGTCCCTCTTGCCATAGCTCTCTTGGCCATGTATTAGATGTCAATGTCCTCATGATCCCACGGTGGAAGTCTGTCCTGATAGATTTTTTAACTTTTTCACTATTCAAATGGCCATCATTGCTTAAATTTAAACCGCTTCCCACTAGAAGCATGCTTTTGGCTGAGTTTATTACAAATTTAGACACAGACACACCCCTGTATATTTACACATTTGTATATACTTGTATATGTATATAACTATATATTTATGTACATACACATGTGCATATATATGTACACACAGACATGTGTGCGTGTGCTTGCATGCACATGCGTGTGTCCTGGTGACTCAATTTTTATTTGTTGTTTTACATTTCTTTTATTCATTGAGAATGCTTTTGCATCTATGCCAAGTTGCTAACTGATGCACGGTTTTTTTAATCAGTAGCAATTAATGATATACTTTAGAACGCTTTTTGGTGGCTTCCCTTTCTCTTATTTCAGAGATAATGCTTATCCACATGCTGCTTTCCCTAGGTTGGTGCTCTTCAAGATGTTCGATCAGAACTAACGAAGTTACGCGGTGTGTTATTCTATAGAGTTCTTGAAGATCTTCACAGCCATCTTTACAACAAGGGAGTTTACAGGTACTGTTTTCCTGTTCTTTTTACCATTTGAACTGAATGTGGACTTCCCTAAGTCCATAGGATGAAGTCTGGTTAACTGTTTACTAATCATCACCCATGTACAGAAAGTTTAGCCTATTAGTTTCACAGATCAATTTAGCTTTCCGTTTTGTGCTACTGAGCATTGGTAGAAGTGCTAAAGTGATTCTTCCCATGTTCGATTCTCTAAAAAATGTTTAGAACTGAGATGCTGCTATCTGAAGTCATGGAAAAATATTTGATGAAAAAAGTTTCTACACTAGAACTTGGGCCGTTTTGGTGATTGGAATAACTTCCTTTTTCTCCTTCATCATTCAAACAACAGAAATGGAAGGAGAGATTTTACATGCTGGTAACAGCTTATGATTAATGCAAAGTCTACATTTTTTCTACCATGAAGATGCTTTTTGTTGTCTTTTTTCTCACTTGCGAGCTGCAACCCAATGGACCCAAATTCCCATACCAAATTCTTTGGAAAAGTTCATTTACAACCTTTTGCTATTCACTCAAACCAACCATCTGTGAATAATATCTCAATCCTTTCATGATATTTAATCAGAGTTATGACCCTATCGAACGAAGTACATTTTCTATCTGATAGCTGTAAGTTTAGGATTTATCATGAAATTCTGTATTGCTGAACTGATTATTTTCTGCAGTTCAGCTAGCTTGTCACCAGAAAGAGATGATGAAGTAGCAACTTCCACTAGCACTGCATTTTCAGTAAGCAGTTCACAGCCTCTTTCTAGGAGAACCAGATCAATGAAAGGTGATAATCGGTTTGGCAGTTCATCATTTGGGGAAGGACCTTTTAGGCCAGGTTCTATTGATGGAGGGTAGGATTCAAAACTCAAAGGTGACATTTATTATTATTATTGGTATGTGCATATAATAACTTCCCACATCACATTCTTGCAATTGCTGATCATCAACCAAGTTAGGGACCTACTCAATGCAAAGCAAGAACCAAAAGGGGATTGCAAAACCTCTTTTTATGTCTACATTTCATCTGGAAAAGTTACAAGTTTCAACACATATCAATCCCTCGCTCAAATAAAAAAGGGGAGATATTTCTTGAAGAAAATAATAGTGCAATTTTTCTCTAAAGGACACAAATAACTTGGAATTTAGTTGGTCAAAAGGCCAATTTTTAAAACTAATTCTTTTCACCTATACTGATCGTGAAATTTGATATTCTTTATGAGATGTATCAAGACAAGTACATCTGCCATACTGTAGAGATTTTCATTGTTCTTAGAACTTCTACATCAGAGATACATACTAGCTGGTTGTCTATGTTAAACTTGTTGCGTGTTAAATATTTTAACATTTGAAATTCTCTTTCCAGCTGAGTTTGAACTTATCAGGAGGCCAGAGATCATATACTTACATTACTGCATGTTTAGTTGTGTAGCATTGTAATAATTGCTCTTAAACTATATGTGCGTGCGTGCCTGCGTGCTTTTCATATTTGTGTTAAATGAAATTGCTTATAAGTTGCCTTTTTCAGTTCTTCATTATGTATGCATATGTGTATGTCTCTGCTTTTCATATTTGTTTTAAATTAAATTGCTTGTAAGTTGCCTTTTCAGTTCTTCATTTGATGGTCATGATGATGAGAGTAGTCTGGAAATTGATGCGGGTACCGCTGATTCATCAGCGAGGACTCATACTGGTGATGGACATATAAAGGATGTTAGAAGTGCTGCACGCCAGATTCCAATGTGGCTTTCGTGTGCTACTCCAGATGAGTTTATTGTAAGACTATATACTAGTAGAAAGCACTACAACATAGAGTAGTCATTATTTTTGTACTAAAAACTGAAATTTTGATTGTCCTTTTATTGTAGGAATCAATGAAAAAGAGTAATGCACCTCTCAATGTGAAATATTTGCAGACATTGGTTGAATGCCTTTGCATGCTTGGTAAAATTGCTGCTGCTGGTGCTATGATATGGTAGGAGTTGATGCTTGTGTATAACAAATAAGTGCTCTACAATGGGTCAAGTTCTGTACTGATTTTTTCAATTTTATGGAGTTCCCTACATTTTTGGACACTGTTCTTATTCTATCCATCTTCTAAATGGAGGTAAACAACTTATTGGAGGTTTCTGTTCCCACTTGCTCATCCATCTGTGTTCGCTGTCCTCCATGCCACTCCCTCTCTCATCCCACATTGTTGGGATAATGATTACTGAGTAGGCAAATTGAGTAAACATAGAATTATCTTTCTGAATGAAAATGCATAATCAGTATGATCACATTATTCAACACACAAATCCGGTTATCTTATTTCATATCATGGACCCATCTCACCCCTTTCTCTAGATTCTTTAACCTAGAGAAATAAAATGTTTCCTCTTGATTTGTTGTTTCTATTTGTTTTGACCACCTTTTTGTGTCTATGCCTGTCTATCTTGCCTGCCTCGTCTTCGTCTATGCCTTCCATAGTGTAAACGAATGTGGTGTATATAGATGATTATTTATTCACTTTGAGACAAAGAAATTTCGAGTTTTTCTAGTTGTAAATAGAGAGAAGCAAAGAAGATTTTGGAGGATTTCTTCTTGCTTGAACAAGCTTAAATTTCATTCTAGGAATAGGTGTGTTCACTTTATTACCTGCTGGCCTTCAAGTTTTTATGGTGAGATCCTCACTTGCTATTAGCTGCCTTGACTATAAATTAGCACCATCCGATAGGAATCTGGCTGGCGATGGCCTTTCTTTCTTATAGTTGCTACTTGCCTTAGCCAGTAACGGGCACCAACTTATAGACGTTAGTCCTCATAATCTCATAGGAAGATGCCAAGTTGAGCTGTCATAGTATAATTCTTTGTCAAACTTTTTTCGACTTTGTATCATGTGCCATGGCCAAGTCCCCATTTTGATGGGAAGTAGACTTGTACATAATGATAATGTAAACTGTAGAGTACATTTTCGAACTTCTTGTTGACATTAGAGGTTGAATTGTTTCCACATTGGTTTAAAAATGGCATGTACCAATGTACTAGAGAATTATCGCTTCCGGAAACATGAGATAAACTGTTCACAGAAGAATCCAACCAAGGTACCCTGAATCAGTATTGTGGGTAGCGCTTGGGTATCATACATTGTTCTCAATCTTAAATGATGTATACAGTCTTTCTTCTTGGGAAGGATTTCAAAGAATTTTTTACCATAGAGTTGCCCACTTGGGAACAGAGGCCATGGGTGCAGGTCTGGCTAGTGGCGCCTGGAAGCACACAACACTTGCTAAAACATTGTTTGGCTGTCTATGTATCTAGTTGTTCCATTGGTTTAAAACTTGGATACTTATTTTAAGATTTATAGATAGTTTATTTGATGTAGATCAATTTTAACCGAGTGAATCGTTCATTTGAGTGACTTAGTATTAAATTTTAATCAGAAGGATTTGGTTCCAATCCTTCCGGAAAAGACCACGTCTATCTCTAAGTGATAGAACCTTTTTACAGTTTTGCCATGGGTTAAAGAGGTTTTTTTAAAGTTTGCATATACCCACGTCCACCTTATAGAGCTTATGCTAAAGCAAATATCGTTCTTGTTTAGTCTAATTATGGAAGTCAAATATTTCATATGCATTTGGTTTGAGTCTTCTTCAAACCAAGCCTAGACTCTTAACTGATACGTGCTTCAATGGACATCATTATCATCATCATTATCCAGGTCTTTAGGGTCTACATGTTTTTTTATTCTACATGGCCGTTCTTCATGGTATATGCTAATTTCTCTCTGTGATTTCATTTTTTTTTCCTGAAACAGCCAACGATTACGGCCTACTGTCCATGATATTATCATTTCTAAGATAAAAGCACATGCAGCATGGAGTTCATCAAAGTCATCTACAGATCATGCAACAAGATCATCCACTTCCAATTTACTTGATGCAAAAGGATTGCTGCAAAATTTCCAGATTCTTAGACAAAAAGGTAAACACGGGTCATCTTCTGTGGGAATTCAGTTGACTGTTAGCCCGGTCCCTCCAGCTTTGACACCCATGGGAACAGCACAGTCAGCAGCTAGTGAACTTCTTAGCTCAGCATTAGATTTTGTCATTCGTATACTCGGTAAGGCACCTGGATATTAGCTTATGTCTTGCTCCAATGGATTTGATAAACAATATCCCGTTGTGTGCTTAATCTTGCATTTTCTGTAATCAGAAAATCATATTCTTGTTGGGGAGCTTCTGGAGTCAAAATCATCCCAACAAGGAGACATTCTAAACACGCCGAAGTCCATGAATGGGGACATAAACTGGAACCCAGACACTGATTCTTCTCAGGCTACTGGAGGCTTTAGTATAGGCTCTTCATTGACAGTCATACAGGTGCCTCCTAATTGCAGTTTCTCTTGAGGATCTATTTTGTCTTAAAGATAAATGTTTAATTTTGGAAAAGTCAACTTGTGAAGCTTTTTTTGCTTTTCTGTTGATGTTTATTTTATCTCGTGTGGAGAAAGAGTGAATGCCAGCAGCTCATATGTGAAATTCTGCGAGCGACTCCAGAAGCTGCAACTGCTGATGCAGCGGTCCAAACAGCTAGGCTTGCAAACAAGGGTCCTGTTAAGGAAAAGAGGCAAGTTATGGCTCATTAATGTATATATAGAACAAAATATCATACACATGCACATCATCACATTTCATCTGTTCCCTGCAATCTTTCTTATGCCTCAAGAAATTTTCCTTTCTCCAAGAATTTCTGGTGAGCTGCTTGTTGCTTGTGTAGTTAAAATTTGCATGTTTAATAAGGAAGATATCACTATCCTATTGGGCTTCTGCAAGTCCATAGTGAATTTGCAGCAACCCACAAAGAGTTGGTGAATTTGCAGCAACCCACAAAGAGTCGGTGTCGTGTTGATCTGCCTGTCCAAAAAAAAGGGGATTATTTATTGGCTGCTTGTTAATTCAGTCTGTTTTCTTGTTTACCTCTCATGCCTACATTGTTTTAAGTTGTTATCATTATAAATCTAGCATGTACCTTTTGGTCCCTGAGCTAGTCATTGAAATCTGTATAAATTTCAGAGCCAATACATAGATAGTAAGCTGCTTCATGTAGCTGACAACTTAATCACAATAATTATTGCATGCAAATGATATCCATTTGTTCATGATACTTTGTTAGCACAATGTCTGTTTACAGTATTCTTCCAGAATAGCCTGTTTAAATTGAAATTATAATGATATATTGACAGGGATGGATCAGAAGGCCTGTCTTTTGCTTTTCGCTCTACAGATGCAACAGTGTCTATGACCAACCAAGGTAAACATTTATTTTTCTACCGTTAAGTGATTGTTATGTTACCTTACAAATGGATAATTATCTATGCTACTGTACAGTGAGAACTGAGAGGCAATCTTGTGTTCAATTTTACTTTAAATATCCAATTGAATCATTGTGCAGCCACTATATGAAAAATTTTCTAATTTTTAAAATAAAATCTTTCAATGTATCAAAATATGCTTTTACGAATGATGATCTTGTAGGCCATTATAGATAGCGGTAAATGTTAGTTATTACTAAACACGTCAACTTCTGGTTCTTGAATGATACAAAGTTTTTGGTCGTGTAGTTAGTGATTAGATTTCCATTTTCTGATTCTTGGTGGCTTTACGTACTTTTGGTTTTCCTGAGTTGCTGGTTTATTCTGCAAGTAGAGCTGGTGACAAGCTTGTCTTGGGCCAAATTTATCTACACTTCGAGCAGGCGGGCTATATTCATTATTCAGATGAGCTTAAGCATTGCATCTTTTCTGTTGGTCTCGAAGAACCAAGTCTAATATCATTTCACTCAATATGTGGGGCCTGTGGTCCAGCCTAATGTATATATATTTAGGTGTATGTATTAAAAAAAGCTCCATTGTGACCATATAAGGCATAACTTTCAAAAATCTTTCACAAGAACAACGAGGATCTTTCCCAGATATTTGTGAAAGAAATTTCAAAGATCTTTAAATCAAAATAAAGTTGAAAAATAAAGGCTAGAAGGCAATGAATCCGACCCATGCTAGAAGAATTTTGGTACCACTATATCATCAAGTCTTAACTTTTGGCTTTGTTACTTGATTCCTTTCTCCAGTCAGCTCTGTTGAGTGTCACCTACGCTGTGAGATTAGCAATAATCACATCCCTCTGTTATCTCTGTCATGATCATTTCGGTCTACTCCTGTCCTAGCTGCTTCAGTAACTATGATTCTTTCCTGTTACCCCTATGCGGTAACCTTGTTTGTGACTGTTGAATGACCGTGAGAGATTCTTCCTTCTATAAACCTCCAGTCAAGTTACCTCTAGCTCTTCTCCATCATTTTTATCATACTGTTAATTGTTGATTTCAAAAGAGCTTGCTACCTTGTTAGTTCTAATATTTCTGTGATTGTTAATAAATTTATTTCTTTCAAAAGTCTCTTTATTGGGAAACACATGTCAAGTTTCGACACCCTTTTCTTGCAAAATGAGAAGCCCAAATCTGGCCGTTTTACATCCAAACAAAATAGTGAAGCAAGAGCCTAGCCCATCAAAGTTAGCAGTTTGGTTGGATCTTGCTTGCAGGAGGATCAAAGTAGTTACTGTAACTTAATTTGAACTTGTAGATGAGCTCTTTTAGATATGTATTGGTACAGGTGCACGTGCCTGGATGCATGCTTATGTGTTTAGAGTAGGGTTTCGTTTATTATCAATTATTGTAACTAAAAAGTTAGAAATTAGAAAAACCGTGTAGCCCTTGCCTAGGCTCCCGCCTTGGTGCTCTAGGTGCCAGATCTAGCGCCTAGGCCACCTAGCATTTTCTGTAACCTTGGTTTATGCAACTTTTTCCTTAATTTTTATACCATATTCAATTTATTTCTGTATAATTACCTGTCATGTTATCATACTTACATTAAGCATGTCATTCAGCATCAACATAATTTTACTATATATGTACACATTCACACATCTTTGATGTGTTGCGGGACTAACTCTGGTTTTTAGGGCATTGTTATATAATTAAGGCTTATTTTCACTTTGATACCCTAAAGCTTACATGTTTATTACATTGATACCCCAAAGTTTTTTTCTCAATGATATGAAACCCCAAAGTTTCATTCCTAACTCACTTTGATACCCTTTGTTCAACAGCCATTTGTTTCTGTTAAATATAACAAAAAGACCAAAATACCCTTCTCTCTCGCTCTCTCAAACGGTTTCTCTTTCCTTACAACTAACGAAAATAAACAAGCTCTAACTCTAAAAAATTCTGGCAAGTCCACATCCAATTGCTTCTCAATTAATGGCCCCTGCTAGAGATCAGAGTTGGGGTTCACAATGCAGTGGTGGGGCCGGAGGTTGGGGATTGGTGGGGCTGAAGGGGATCAGAAGGAGGAGGAGGACGACGGAGATCAGATATTTGATTGTGAGGGATTGGGGCATTAGGATTTTTGGAGTGGAGTATATGGATGGTTTGATTATGAAGAATTACGGATCAAGATTTTGTCCATGGCATAGAGAGGTATTTGAGTGAGAATAACTTGGCTAAATTGCTTCCTAAATAGGTTTTCTTATTATTAATGTGCTGCTGTGTTGAAGTTGTGTATTAATGATGCCAATTATATTTGCTAATTTGTTTGAGGGGGTATTTTAGTCTTTTGTTTATACTTAAACAAAAGGGCTATTAAGCAGAAGGTGTCAAAGGGATACAGGAGTGAAACTTTGGGGGTATCAAAGTGTTGAATATAAACTTCGGGCTTTCAAAGTGATAAAACATGTAAACTTTAGGGTATCAAATTGAAAATAAGCCTTATATTAAGGAAATTTTATGAAAAGATGTTCTTTTGGTACATACTTCACATTAATGTTTATCTAATCATGGTATTTGGCCACACATATTTTACTTGGATTCTGCTGGTTTAAATTAGTTTACAAGTAGATTTGCAATGATTCCCGTTGCGTAATATTCTACTGGATTCAAGTAGACTTTCAGGTTTTGATCCTAGAATGCGCATCATATAGGTTACTGGGTAGCATACTTGAATTAGAAGAAGACCCACTGTCTTTCTGATTTCTGATATGGATCCTAGAGGATCCAAACCCATAAACTAAACTTGTATGGATATGCTTTGGATGAGCAGTTAGAATTAGGTCTTCATCTCTTCCCTAGACAATTTGGCTGTCACTATTTTGTCATTTTTATCATGTTTAGTTCTAGAAAGAAGTACTTTAAGGAAGTAGTAAATATGAGGAAGTCAACCTTATCATTTTTCACTTCCTTGAAAAAATTGGCATGTTCAGGGAACGGAATTAGATTTGGGTGATTTAAGTTCTATGGATTGTGCAGTGCACATCGAGTAGTTCTTTACCTTTTGGTTGAATAAGTCCTGGTTTGGATTCTACAAATTAAATAAAACGGATCTTTAATTTAACAATAGAATAACTGGATGATAGAAGTAGGACAGGTTGATTTTAGAGAAGACAGGAAAACACTCTAAAAGAGTTCTCCTTAGTTTTCAGGATTTGAAAATGCGCAAGTATGGAAGCATTGAAGGAGAAGAAAAGAGCGCGAAAGAGATATTTGAGGTGTCAGTCTCTACAAACACAAATTTCTTACGTTATCCTCTGGACTCAGTAAATGTTAGCCTTAATGTGGCTAATACATGATAAAACAAGATAAGAATAAGGCGATTCTGTAACTGAGTTACTTACTCAACCGATGTCCTACAGGGCTCTATAACTTATGTGATATGGGAGGCAAAACTATCTGACATCATCTTAAAAAAAGACTATAATCTCTAAAAACATATACCCAATATTACTAGATTCTTTTACTCAAAAAAGAAAAAAAGAAAAAAAGAAAAAGAATAAAGAATAAAGAAAAAAAGAAGACCTACTACATTGTAAGTTGCATCAGTTCACTTCCACTGCTCCAATTGTGTTCCTCTAACATCCGTAGCTGAGATATAACCTTTGACTGAGTTACTGACTCAACCAAAGTTCCACGGGATTCTGTAACTTACATGATATGGGACGCAAAACTATCCGACATCATTTTAATAAAGATTAATAATCTCTAAAAAGATATACCCAATACTACTAGATTCTTTTACTTAAAAAAAATTCCACATGAATTTAATATGGATCTTGAACATGGAACAAATCTGTACAATTTTGTGAACAAAATACAACTGTTAATACTAGGACAGCAACCAAATGTTGGTATAGGGAAACAGCAAGAAGAGGCTATGAGGAAATTAGAACAACTTCAAATAAGACAATGGAACTATATAAACCTTTTCTACAAGATTTTGTATATTACAGTAGTCTAGCAGGATGCTTTTACAATAAAACCATAGGAGAAAAATTATTCTTAAAATTACCTGCACCACTAGGGAATATAATACACAAAAAATATTTAGAATATGAACCAAAGATACCACTAGCATTAAATAATATCACAATAAAGGTTAAATTTACTGTTGATCAGTTGGTAGAAGAATGTACTAAAATACAAATAGGGAGAGAACTAAAAGGTGAACGAAGTTTTTGTAGAAATATTTATACACCACAACACTTTGGAAGTCCCGAAAGAAAACCAAGAAAAGTTTATAAAGATAAAGGAGAATACAGAGATAAATATTCTAAAAGGAAGAAATATTACCTAAGGAAAAGTAAGGCTCGAAAACCATATTTCGACAAAGAAAAACATGTAAGGAAATGTGATAAAAGAAGAGAATATAAAAATAAACTAAGTTGCTTTTCGTGTGGAAGCACAGACCATCTTGTTAAAGATTGCACTAAAAGAAGAAATATGCATAATAAAGAATCAACATTAGTTGACTGTGTGAATGAAGATTTACTACATGTAGATGAAACCATTAGTGATAGTGAAAGTATATATAGCATCATTAGC
>JBAKGM010000326.1:12965209-12979185 GCA_037177215.1 Asparagus racemosus | reverse complement strand
AGAATAAATACAAGGCTTATGAAAATTTTTATAAGAAATTAGAATCTAAGGAGGGGGAGAAAGACATATATAAGCTTACTAAGTTTAGAGAAAGAAGTGTAGAGATTTGGGTAATATTAGGTGTATTAAAAGTAAAGATCAAAGAGTTCTAGTGACTGACGGGAAAATAAAAGAGAGGTAGAGGAGTTACTTTCATCAATTATTTAATGATAACCAAATAAGTGAGCAAAATAAAGATTTTAACCATATAGTAAATGATAGAAACTATAGATATTGTCGAAAAATTAGGATTAGCGATGTTAAAGATGCTCTAAAGAAAATGAAAGGTGGAAGAGCCATTGGACCGGACGGCATCCCTATTGAGGTGTGGAAATGTCTTGGAGATATAGGCTTAAGATGGTTCACTAAACTATTTAATAAGATTATCGAGACGAAAAGAATGCTAGATTAGTGGAGGATTAGTACTTTAATGCCTATATACAAGAATAAAATAGATATACAAAGTTGTTCAAATTATCGAGGTATAAAACTCATGAGTCATACTATGAATTTTTAGGAGAGGATCATTGAGCAAAGATTAAGAAAGGAGACGACTGTATCGGAAAATTAATTTAATTTTATGCCCGGGAGATCAACTATGGAACCTATACATATTTTGAGACGGTTGATGGAGAGATACAAAGAGAAGAGAAATGATTTACATATGGCTTTTATCGATCAAGAAAAAGCATATGATAGAGTGCCTCGAGAGGTGATGTGGTGAGTTTTAGAAAAGAAATATGTATCTAGTATATATATTGATGTGATTAAAGATATTTCTGATAGAGTAACAACTAGAGTAACAACTAGAGTAAAAACTAATGAAGGAGAGACTAAACTGTTTCCTATTACTATAGGTTTACACCAAGTGTCAGCTTTAAGTCCTTATCTTTTTATATTAGTTATGGACCAACTTACTAGGTACATTCAAGACGAAATATCATATTATATGTTATTTGCTGATGATATAGTGCTAGTTGATGAAACTAGAAAATGTATAATTTCTTAAGTAGAAAGATGGAAATAAGCTCTTGAATATAAAAATTTTAGAATTAGTAGAACAAAAACAAAATATGTGGAGTGTATTTTTAGTAAAATTAGGAAAGAAAGAGAGCTTATTGTACATATTGATGGTCAAGAAATACCTAAAACTAATCATTTTTGTTATTTAGGATCAATCATTAGAAATGATGGTGAGATAGTGGATGATGTTATACATCAAATTAAATCAAGATGGTTGAAATGGAGAAGCGCTTCGAGAGTCTTATGTGATCGTAGAATACCTATGAAACTCAAGAGAAAATTCTATAGGACAGTTATAAGACCAACAATGCTCTATGGGTCAGAGTATTGGGCGATTAAAAAACAATACGTTTAAAAAATGAGTGTACCAGAAATGAGAATGTTGTGATGGTCTTATGGGTATACACTAAAAGATAAGATAAGAAATAAGCGCATCCGTACTAAATTAGAGGTTGCTCCTATTGAGGATAAAATGAGAGAGAATAGATTAAGATGGTTTGATCATATACAAGGAGACCATTCAGTACACCGGTTAGGAGAAGTGATGAGATAATAGTTGATGAAGCTAGGACATCTAGAGGTAGACCTGAGATAACTTGGTTAGAAGTAATTAAGAAGGATATGATTATGGCTAACTTAACGGAGGGGATGACCCACAACAGAGTGGAATAGAAGCGTAGGATTCATGTAGCCGACCCCAAATATTTGAGATAAAGGCTTAGTTGTTGTTGTCGTTGCATGGTGTTTGGTTTCATTTTCAATAGGACTTTAATCAACATATGTGTGTATGTGGAGACATATGTGTGTATGTGGAGGCAAAGAAATAACAAGTAGAATTGATGATAAGCTACAAGGATGTGCTGAGTGAGCAAACATGGTTAGCATTCAGAACATAGCTTTGGGCATCTAATGCCCTCAATAGATAATCATATGATGAAACCTTTAAGTAATTTTGTAACTTCCATAGCATTAGTGAATAATAATTGAACCAGTAAACAAATTTAACCACTTCATCGACTCAGTCACTCAAACTAGATTTCCAACTAAAGGAAAAAAATCTAAGACCATAAACCAGAATACTAAAGTTACAGAGCACTGTATGGATAAGCAGCAAGAAATACCGAAAATAAGCCAGGAACAAACTAGAAGCCTATGAGTTTGTAGCCCACTGAACACTGGTTTATCAAATTTAACTTAAACATGTCAAACACTTGAGTCAAGAAAAAGAGAATCCAAAACCTTGCATTGAAGAAAGTCATATTTAAAAAAGGCCTGAAACCTGTCCTATTTGCATATTTACCCCCCAAGTCTAACCATTATCTATATCAGCCCTACATCCCTGAGGCTCTCCTCTCTCTCTCTATCCTAGCCAAAACGGGGGGCTTTTTTTGGGGGGGATGCAGGCGAGCTCTGTAATGATAAAGATTAATGGATTCTTGGTCGTGTGTTGATTTAATTGTGCCTTTGGCCTAGATTCTTTCTGCTTTGATAAATGTTCGAGCTTCTCCTGAAAGTTTTTGTTGGTATTTGTGGTGAACTTAGAATTTTTATGCTTGGCAATCGCAATGGTAATTTAGCTAGAAATCCCCCTCTTCAACCACTCCAATAAATCCTCATTAACTTCCACATTTACTACTCGCAGAGCTCCACGACCTCAAGGTTTTGATCTTTCAAAACTTGTGCCCCCTCAAATAGCTTATCCCACCTTCTCCACTCATTTACTACCACAAATCTAAATCCTAGATATGGCCCAAATATCCTTAACAAAATAGCGTCAATGTTTCTGACTAATCCACGATTACAAGCCAGATAGTTCGAAGCACTAAATATAGGATATTTACGACACTCTTACTATCTGAAACAAACAAATCAATATAACTAAATAGTTTATTGTTTCTTTCATATTAAAAACATAGGATATTTTTAGCACTCTAACTATCTGAAACAAACATAGGATATTTTTGACACTCTTACTATCTAAAACAAACAAATCAATATAATTAAATTGTTTATTGTTTCTTTCATATTAAAAAAGGATATGTTGTTGACTATATATTGGGAAAAAAAACTGCACCAAATGAAGGTATAAACTAAAATATGTTAAAAGTAGAGATTTTTTTTTTCCTTTGTTGCAGCATATGCAACTAGGGGGAAAAAATTATAAGAAAAGTTGTGGCATTTATTGATTTCAAATTTGAATGCCTAGTCTATATGCCTAATAATTTTTTTATTTTAGTTTATTCAGTTAACTAACAAATGAGAGTCCATGAAAATTCTAGATTCAACCTATCATTCAATTAAAGTGTTCTCACTTCTCAGCCCTACACCTCCATCCCCCAAATTCTTGTAATACTACAGCAAACTGGCACATGATTTATATATACAAGACATATCAAACAGTTGTCTATTTGTCTGCAACCTTCAAGCCTTTTTCACAGCGGCTATAGTCGATATAAAGCCAACACGATTCTTCTATTATTCCCACATCCAGTATAAGTATATCCTTCTGTAAATGAATCTCAAGACTTATGATACATCAAACAATTGTCCATTTGTCAGCAACCGTCGAGCTAGCCTTTTTTCCAACTATTGTAGTTGATGTTATAAAGCCAACATGATTGTTCTATTATTGCCACATCCATTATAAGTATATCCTTCTGTTATTGCATCTCATGACTTATGACTATGTCCTCTTTCAGATTTCGAGATTGAACTGAAATGCAAGGCTACCTTCAGTTCAGACAAATGTTTCTTTGTTATACGAAGTCCACAATGTCTCTATTGATTCTGTGCCATTTAAAACATGAATAGTGTAGCCAAAATGCTTCCTTGCATATATACACAAGATTGATTCTAAATATAGTTTCCAAAGCACTCCCAGGTTTTACTTTACCTAAAGAACTTTCTCTCATCGAAGTATATAAATACATATTCCTTTCTCCTTTTTTTAGATGATATAGATTCATGTTCTTGTTGGGTAGTTCTTGAAAGAATGAGATGTAAGCTAACAACGTAGAATAAGGAATTACTCCATCTGTGCTGATAAAAGCTGGATCCCAGTGATATTAACAAATCAAACTGAGAAAGTCATATTTCTTCCTGCAAATAACATTGGCATTTGTCATTAGTCATTAGTCATTAGTCATTCAGTCAAACATGTCACAGATGAGTTCAATTACAATTTTCGTATGTTTCTTCTTTTAACACTTGACATGTAACATTAAATGGTTATTCAATATGTTTATACAATTATCGTTTTGATCCACAAAGACCCAGCAGTTATTTTTTTCATCAATTTTTTTATAATCCTGCGAAAGTGAAGTATCATATATAATGCACTAAATACTTTAAATACAAATTTGCAAATGCATAGTCTAGAAAACATGCCCATCATGCCATTTGTAAAGAAAGAAAATTCACTTAACTGAAAAGACATTATAGAAGCACAAAGAGAGGCTAATTCCTGTTCAATTACCTCTATTGCAAACTCATGCTTTGTCACATCAACCTTGTTAAATGTAAGAACCAAAGACAGTCTTGTCTTGCAGAGTATGCTACATGCATAGAGCATGTTGCTCATGAAAGTTACCGGGCTTCCAGCTCTAGGTGTATCCACAACATATGCTATGACTGTAGGAAACGTCGAAGCAAAAGCTTCGGTGATAATTGCTCTAGAAGCCGACCACGTGAATATCTCAATCTGACCATGGGTGTCCACCAAAACATAGTCTAATTCATCCGCTCGCCTTTCAAGAAGTGAAACCACCTAAACCAAACAAAGCAACTTTATATTAACTACAAAAAAGAAAAGCATCATTGCCTGTTAGTGTTATATACCTCATCAAATTTTGTAGCAAATATGTTCAATGAGGTGAGAATTCCCCCATTGGGGCCGAGCTTGTACTCCTTCATCACTTCCTTGTAACGAACCGTGTCTCTAATATCAATATTAGCACCAAATGGAAGCGTCACGACTGTCGGATCAAGGTTAAGGACATAATCCCTAATGCCCGAAGACTGAGTATGGCAAACCAAACGATGAAGAAAGGTAGTCTTCCCACTTCCTACGAATAATCACATTGGTTTAGACTAGAACCAAATAATGTAACCCAATAGCTAATAGTTCAACTGTTCAAGAACATGCCTGCCATTCCCATGACAATGACGAGCACCGGTTTCTTCTTGAAGCTCGAAGAGGAGGATTCGGAAATGTTCAGCTTCTCTATAGACTCCAAAACCTCCTCTTTCTGTTTACCCTATACATTTCTCTAATAAGCAAGCCATTGACAACAATAAAGCGATGCCCATCTGAAAGTTTTTGAAAAAAAATTCAAATTGTGTACCCCATTTGAAGTGGGCTTCTCTAATTCCATTTGGATCGGCTTGCTTGAGTAGGGTTCCGGATCAATATCGATTTGCTGATTTGAAGTTCCTAGATGAGTCCTATCAGTTACAGGTTAGGGTTTTTTGAGGTAGTGAAACATATGGGCGTGAAATAAATAACGGGAAAAAAGCTAGGGTTTTGAGCAGAGGATTCTTACTCTTTACTTTCTCTTTGTGAGTATTTTCCTCGAAACTTTCCTCTGTCTTCGCCTCTTCTTCTCTCTCTTGCGCGAGAAGATGAGGAGAAGCAGAGAACTAAATACAAAGGATAGAGTTCGCTAACCGAGCCAAGTAAAGAAACCGAAAATAACAATTAATCAGTTGGTCTGGACTAGGAAAACTGACCCATTAAAAAAATCTTTTATTTTATATTATTTTTGTAGGGGAACAAAAATGCTTCCACTCCCTTAGAATGCGATGATCGGTTTTGCATAGTGAGATATCTAAGATCTAAGTCCAAGCCATGCCATTTGTTCAAAAGAGAAAATAAAAATGTTTCTGGTAATCATAAAAAAATGAATCTCCGTGTATTATGATGGGTGTTTTCTCGCTGGGCTTGAACTGCTATACAGTTTCTAGGGCTCTGGGCTCTGGGCCTTTCTTCAAGCCTAGATGTTCCAATTCTCTATTTTAATTCTCTTTAAATTCTTATTCAAAACTGTCCATGGATTTTATCTCTAATGGCTGATAAATTTTACCTGTTGATATTTCAAAGTGTATTTGATAATTTATGGATTTTGTTTGCTTGTGACAACTAGCACAATTTTTTTTCTTTTAATTGTGATCGATTAGCAATTGATTCCTTCTTTTTAATTAAAGTTTACAGTCAAAGGAGGCCAGAATATGTCCAAGAGTCTACTAGTAGTTATAACCAATGGACTAACAATATGTTATTGAGCTTATAGTGAACTCGTGATTTTTAAAGGCCGATGAACATCAGAAGGCAAATAATTAGGCCCACTAAGAAAATGCAACCATGCAAATGAAGTTCACGCCCAGCTATCACGGCCAACTAACAAACTGAAGCACGGCCCACTAAAGAAATGAGGCTTCGTAGGATCATCCTTGTATTTATAATTTATTAAATCAGTAAACTTGTAATTGCTTATAAGAAAAAACTTTGAAGAGCCTGTTATTCTCTTCTTTTGATAACAATATATGATATCCTTATTCTCTATTAACTATTACTTTATTAGCCACCCTTCTTTGATGCACTTTGTAATGTTATTTGTACAAACCCTTACATTTCTAGCCGTTTCTATAAGTTCTCAATAGAAGTTACCTATGTAAAATAAAGTCTATGGTTTCAACTCATTATCAATAAATATGGTAAATTTCTTTTTTCTTTTATGGTTTCATTTCATTATTCACAATGATGGTAATTTTCTTTTTCTTTTTTTTCCTTTCATTTCTCTCCAATCATTGACATCTTTACCATTTCGTCGTCTCGTGACTTGTAATACTCGTTTTGGTAAAGATTTATAAAGAAAGTGAGATTAAATGGAAAGGTTAAATTTTTTTTTTCTAGAAAAATATAAAAATTTTTATCTAAATAGTCTACTTGTTGGCGTTAAGGTTTACATTAGTATACTTGTTAGATAAGATTTATTTTAATCATTATAAAATTTTTATTTTTTGAAAATAAAAAAATTATTTCTAATTTCTTTATAAATAAAAAGGTTATATTGTAACTCGTCTAATGAGAATGATTCGTAAACTCACATTATTCCATTTAGAAGTATTATCTTAAATCTTCATCTATTTTTTGTGTTTGACAAATTAAGAAGAGTTGATTCAATGCATATCTGTGCAAATTTGTGTTCAGAACTTCACTAGTTGCCTAGGGTGAATATCTTAGCTAATGTTGATTTGATACAAGTAAATTGTAGCATGGTAGCATGATATCTTTCAACATTTTAATTCTGTTTACAATCAACTAGTTCTCTTGTGCACGCAAGGCGTGCATTACATAGTCAGCTTGTGCATAAAAAATAATTTTCAACATCTTAATAATAAATACTAATATGAATAAATTTTTAGAAAATTATTGCCAAAAGCGATATAAAGTACCTTACTATTAGAAAATGTGGAGAGTAGGGAGAGTTATTAGTTAGCGGATGATAGTTAGGGGGGTTTTTTAATGGATTTTTCTAATTTTGTCCTTCTAATTAGTTTCAATGATGAGGATATTTGTTAAAGTTTTTGAAAACTTGACACGCACAGGGGCTATAAGTATGACTTTTCTTAATTAGTAGTTATAGATAGATTATGCTCTACCCCAACAAAAAAGTCAAAATAAATAAAAAATAAAAAGAAAAGATAAGAAAAGAAAGTGATGGCTCACATTTGATTTTCACCTTTGACGTACCACTAATTGCAGGCATCGGTCAACAATGAAATCTGTAGTAATCCTTTAATTTTTTTTGACCTTCTACTAAAAGGGATGTTTAGTTCGACCATTCTTTACAAAAATGGGTAGGAATATGAAAGATGTGCGTCTCAAAAATATTTCCAATTATTTTCTATTCCTATGTTTGTTCAATTTGGGTTCATAGAAATGAGTTTCTATAATGTAGAGAAACTGGAAAAGTTTTATCGAAACCCACATCCTCTTGATTTAGAGCCTGTTTGATTAGCTAAAAAAACAAGAAAGTGCATTGTAGGAAGCATATTTTCTATAATGGTTTGCTTTCCTTTGTTTGGTTACCAATTTGAAACCAAGACAGAGGAGGGTGATGTGGCAACCCACTAGTTAATTTGACCTTAGTTTAATAAAACTCCATGACTTTCTGCGGAAATCACTTGAAAACCTCTTTTGAGATTTCTTTGTCAGATCTCCTCCTTTTAAGGTTTCTGAATTTTATGGAAAGTTCTTTTTTTTTCTTAATTTTTTATTGCTCATCCTTTTTTTTCCTTCTCCTCATAATTTTTCATAATTAAAAATTGTATCATCATATTTCTATAAATGTTCCCTTTTCATTTTGTACTCAAGAATCAAACACCAAAGATCAAATAAAATAGCACTCCATCATCTTTTTTATTTCTATAAAAAAATCGTTAGAGAGACATGAAAAAGTATTTTTTTAGAACCATTTTTCTATTTCTTGTCTTTAACCAGAACAGACCAACTCAACTTACCACATCTAGTAAAAAGTTACAGGCCGTCCAAACTAATGAAGGAAGCCAGAGAATCAACGTCAAGAGTTCTTTCCTTAAAAAATTGAGTTAAAATTAATTAAATCTCAACTAATCCAGTACTATTCAATTAAATGAAATGTAATTTAAAAAAAAAATCTTAGAAGCGTATGAAGGAAGTAACACCTTTAAATAACACCCCCACTCCCGCGCACAGAACACACGAGCTTCAAGAAACTGATTACGTGGGCGAGTGGACACGTGGAAATATATTGACCTCGTATATCGTGATAATTACGGATTTGGTTTTGTTAATGCATCGCATGTGCAAGGGCCTGAGATTATGGCTAATTAGTCGGATAGTTAATCTCACTTTAATCAGGAGTTTTAAGTTACGATGCACTCGATCACTTAGTCATTTAACGAAATCTCTTCATTAAGGTTAACCAAATCGGCGGACTTTATGAAGCTGGTCAAAAAGAACGATTTTCTTAAACTTGGTTTGATCAACGTGATTGTTTATGACACATTGACACGTTAGGTTGACTTGATGTGTAACCTTTATCAAGTTCCTTGCATCAAATTATGACCGAGTTTAGCTTGAACTTATTTTAAATTTTAAAAATATTCAATATTTTTTTTATTTTATTGTATTTTATTTTGTTGTTTGGAGGATGAATTATAGAGTAATTAATAGATATTAGAGGTGTGCAAATGAAAATGGCTGGGAAAAATGTTTTACACTGAATTTGGATAGAGTTTTTCAGGATGGAAGGAGGAGAGAGGAGGAGGTTTACAACACTAACCCTCCTAACATTGTGTTTATTTACACTTTTTAGTTAGCAAGGAGAGAGGAGGGAATGAATGAAAATTAGAGATTCAGCTATTTTCTTAACCCTCCAAAAGTGGACGGATTGAGAGGGGGAGGGGAGGGGAGGGGTATCAAATGGAATTTTCTTAAAATTTTAATATTGCCCTATATGAAAAAACTAAAATGCGTTCTTTCTTATTTTATTAAAAGGGCATATTGGTCAAGTAGCTCCCCTTCCCTTCTCATCCCATACTCTAAACAAACACGTATTATTGTGTACCTTTCCATTCTCTCATTGTCTATCCAAACACATATGAATACATTCCATCCTTTTTCTTTCCACTCCCTCCCCTTGGGGTTTAAGTCAATCACTCCCATCCCCTCCCCTCATTTGTATCCAAACCGATCGTAACATCTATTTCTCTCTGAGCCTCGCTAATCTCCTAACTCATTCTCTCGCTAACATCAATTGTACAATTATTGCGAACTTTGGATATCTTCAATGTAATTGTAACGTGCATGAGCCAAGTAATTCAGAAGATGGCCTTGTATTTTGTATCTCGTTAATTAGTTGCATATTGGTTAGATACTTTGTTGTTAGTGTTGGAACCAGGATTCAAGTTTGGAGGGGGGGGGGGAGTGAATAGAGTTGCTACAGTTTTCCGACAAGACTCAGAAAATGCAGCGAAAATATAATAAGGAAAAAATAAAAAGCAAACCAACACAGTAACACACGGTATTTTTGTAGTAGTTCGGATCAAATTCCTACATCCACTCTTTCTTCTCGCGAATGACCTTCCTCACTATGACCATAGTTCACCTAAATCACAACCCAATTCAGTAGGTTTCAAAGACCACACCCTGAAATCTAGCCGAAACTAATCGTCTAACCGAACTCTTCACAATGACCGAAAGAAATCTAGCCCTAGCTAGCCCAACCTTCAATTACCCTAGCTTGAGTACGCAATCAAACTCATAAGTTTGAAATACAACCAATCAAAACAATTAAATAACTAAAAGAACAATCTTACAGCCCTTTATCAAATCGTTCTTCAAATCGATGAAGATGAAGATCCGTAAAGAAGTAGTATAGCGATGTAACCATAGTGCACTCCTTCTCGCTGAATCAAACTATGATGAAAAGCGCATTGAGAAGAAGCTGAATGAGGTTCAGAGGATTTGATCAACTCTCTCTCAAACCCTAGAATAAAGATCTCTCCTTTTGTGTATTTGTCTCCTTGAATTTCGTTATTAATTATGATCTCCAACTTTCGTTAAATAGACTTTGATAGGACAACAAAGAGATACCTAAATCTGAGTGCAAATAGGAGATCAAATGGGTCGACGAATGGCAGAGATTAAATCTTAAAAATTACCAAATTTCGTCATAACAATTGATAGTGGATCATGACCATCGATGGTTCCTTGGTGATCATCGATGGCTCATGTTGATTTTGGTTCCTAAAATTCTTTTATTGTCTCTTGAAACCATCGATGGTTCTCTATAACCATATATGGGCCACTGTAGACCATCGATGGTGCCAACTCCTATTTCTATTTTTCTCTGATTGGCTCCTATAACCATCAATGAGATGCTGCCCATCGATGGTTGCCTCTTGACCATCGATGGTTTGAAGGCTGAAATCAACATTCATGTTGGTTTTTACATCATTTCAAATCACATCTTGCTCGTATCTATGTATACCTAAAATACATCATCTCACAAAACATATCAGTAGTAAAAGAGAGTTTGTTATTATTCCAATAAGAGAAATTGTACGACCAATATTCTAAAAATCTCATACTAACAACGTTCTAATAATCTCCCCCTTTTGATATAACAAAACTCAAAATTTAAAATACAGAATGTAAAATATGGTGAGATATATATTCAATACAAAATAAGCACATAACATGTTTCATGCAAAAAGATATATGATATACAAAGCTCCCCCTATAAATATGTATACATGAAAGTATAAATGTGTACAGGTTTTCTAGAAACTCCCCCTTAAACAAAGCATCGAGTGTTCAAAAAATTTCAAATCCAAAATCAATCATGAAACCAATTTGAAAAACTGTTATAAAGCACAAACACTCATGAAATATTTGAAAATTTCACCTTTCTCCCCCCCTTTTGTTATTAGCATAAGAAAAACATACTGAGGATATGCAATATATTTGAGAATTAAGATAAAAATTATCCAAAGGTGAAAGGAAGAGAAATACATACTAGTTCACAAAAAAATTATTTTTTTGTAGAAAATAGCACAAGACATACACATAAAACTTCAAAACACGCGCATCATGGTTATAAGTCATATTAAAATTCACACATAAACTATGAAGATATCGATGAATAGTTTGTAAAAATAACGATAAAAGAAATTATATTAGTTCATAAAATAAATTTAGATATATCTTATCTAGTTTGAGCCTTTTTTATACACAACTTGAATTATCTCAACATTTAGAAAAGTTTCAAAATCTCAATCTATCACCTCAACCATATGGTAATTTTTAAGAGGAAGAACGATAGTGTTTGGAGGACGGTGTACATCATCTCTAAATATGAGAAATATTTAGCATAGAATGGATACCCTTGAGATGTTGCATATTTATATCCATGAGTGTGGGGTCTTTAACCATCTTTTAACAAATACACTCAATTTTGCCGTGAATTTATAAAGTGTGGATCTTTGATTATCTTTTTTCACGAATACACTCTTTTTGCTTAATATTTTATAGCACATATGTACTTTGCACATGTATAGAAATTTTAGTGTTGTATTCAAGTATAGATTGAGCTCTAACCATTTGATATATCAAAAAATCACTTTATGAATAACATATAAAAATATTTATTCTTATTTTCACAATACTAAACATGATAAGTATAATACTAAGGTGTGAAAAGTAATATGAAACATATTGTGAACCATCGTTTTTATCAACCATATATGCATAACTTTTTGTACACATATAGCATATATAGATTTGTAAAATATGTAAACAAATATGGTAAACTCATGCTATATACCAACAGATAACCTTATCTGAATATATATTGTAAAAGCATATGCATAGGCATGTCCAAATTTTTTAAATTATTTTTAAAAAAATGAAAAGAAAGGAAAAATTTTTTATTTTGTTTTTGATATATATAAAAATAACCAAAAATAAAGAAAAAAATCAAATAAAATCTAAAAGCAATTTATGTACATAGCACAGTTCAAGTCAACATGCTAGATATTAAGAGATAATATGCCTAAATCTTGTCTCAACCTAGTAAGACGATCTTTAGACAAAGATTTTGTAAAAATATCAGCAAATTGATCTGATGTAGGGACAAACTCAATTTGAACATTCTCTTTGGCAATGTGGTCCCTAACAAAGTGATGACGAACATCTACGTGTTTCTTGCATGAATAATAAACTGGATTATTACTTATATCAATAGCAGTTTTATTATCACATCGAAGAGGGACCTTCTTAAAGGTAATGCCATAATCTTGAAGAGTCAAAGATATCTACATGGCTTGCGAATAACAACTACCTAATACAATATACTCGGCTTTCATAGTAAACAAAGCTACGTAGTTCTATTTTATACTTGACCAAGATACTACTGTTTCCTCCGAGAATAAGATTCTTCTTTGCAGTTTCTATTTCAAAATATTTCAAAACGAAAACAAATGAAAGATTACACGCGTAACTCTCTCTAGTACAAAGAAAATGATCTCACTCTCGTACAAAATACGTACAAAAGTCACTACGTAGTGATCTCCTGCTTGCGTGGGTTCTTTGTCTATACCGGGGACGCGTCGTCCATGGACACCGAGCAACAATCGTCGAATTGACGAGGTTGGGTTTATGTTTCGCTAAGAAAATAAGAACTTGAGTAAATATCTTAGCTAAGTAAGATATCTACTCTTTCCAAGATTTAAGGCGAAGCTTAAACTTGATGAATCTCCCAGTGAAATATTCTTGAACTCTTTCTCTACTCATTTTCTAAAATCTCTAGCTCTCTCCAAAATTCTCCGATCCCTTTCCAGACCAAGACTCCCCTTCTTTATGGGTGTAGGAAGCTATTTATAGCCTTAAGGAGGTGTAACCATTGAAAAGAACACAAGTTGTGATCTGCCAGAATTGTATAGTGAGCGAGACACTTTTTGTGTCTGGGCCCAAAATTATCTCGGCCAAAGAGGTCGGGGCTCCCCCAGTTGTAACTGCTCCTCCCCTTTTTAAGACATGTTTAATACCTCATTTATGCTCTTAATGGGCATTTTTTAAGGATGTAACCGCCCACTGATGTAGATAAATATCCCCACGTATTGAAAATGTCAAATGGGCCCCATAAATAACAATACAATACGTGGAAAATGTTTAAGACACTTTTGGTGTCTCGACGATGACCGAGACACAATAAGTGTCTTAGACATGGCCGAGACACAACAAGTTTCTCGGACATGGCTGAGACACAATAATTGTCTTGCACGTGCATGTGTCAGTTTTACCCCTGTGGTTAATTTCCTTAGGTTTTGATGACGTCATTCTTCAATCTTCTCATGATTAAATCACACTT
>JBAKGM010000326.1:12944933-12965109 GCA_037177215.1 Asparagus racemosus | reverse complement strand
ATCATCTTCATACTTAAATATTCTATTATTTCATCATCTTCATACTTAAATATGTTAAGTTGTAGAAAGTAGCATTTTAATATTCTAAGTTGTAAAAAAGTGGCTCTTTAGTACATTCTAGTTGTTGTCACGAGAATATTCCTAGTAATATATCCTGACAACTACAGAAAGTATTAAATTACTGCTTTTTTATAACTTAGAGCATTAAATATCCTATTATTTCATCATCTTCATACTTAAATATGTTAAGTTGTAGAAAGTAGCATTTTAATATTCTAAGTTGTAAAATGGTGGCTCTTTAGTACATTCTAGTTGTTGTCACGAGAATATTCCTAGTATTATGTCCTGACAACTACAGAAAGTATTAAATTACTACTTTTTTATAACTTAGAGCATTAAAGTAATATTTTCTTACAACTTAGCACAGACGGACCCACGTGTGCCAAACGGATATCACGTACACCAGTTTGGTACAGGATCCATGGGATCTGCCCCCAACTCCCCCACCCCAAGTAAAAGTAAAGAACCTCTTTTACCTCTTTCGATAAATTATTCCCTAGCAAAATTTTTTTTAAAAAAACACAACTTCTTCCTCCTCTTCCTTCTCCATGGCTTCGCCAGTCATCGATGGTCGCAGGGCTTCCAACACTCCTCCCTCTCTAACCCCTCCTCCCTCCTCCTCCTCTTCCTTCTCATCCAGTGCTCCTCCGCGGCTTCACCCTCCTCCACCAATGCCCGATCCTCCTCCTCCTCCACCAATCTAGAAGCCTACGACATCATTCTCATCCTCCTCCGCGGCTTCACCCTCCTCCACCAATCTAGAAGCCTACGATTTTTGGTTTATTTTTTAATTAGTAGCAAATAACAAGTCGGACTTTTTTTTATCAAGAGGCAAACTTACATATTATCAAGATTCAAGTTCATCCGTAGTACACATAATCATTAGAATCGAGATCAAATTAATGTTTTAGTGTCTATTTTACCTATTTAATAAGTTTTATTTATTTATTTATTTATTTATTTATTATCAGTGAGTTGTCAAACGTTGGGGAGTTATTTTAAAAAAGCGACCTCTGGCCCTGGTCCTTCATCATTGCAATCTGTATAAGACCCATCAATTACTCAAGAGAATATATCAATGGTGTTAGTGATTCTATTTTTAACGTAGTGATTCTATTTTTAATGTTAATCCTCAAAACTTCCCCACAAGAGTAGACTTGAATGCTCTTCCGGCAGATCTTAGGGAGCGACCAATAATTAAAAGTTATCATCCAAATCATCATGGATGCAGTGAGAAGAGCATATCTTCAAAAAGGTCCTTGTCAATCTCGTAATCATATGTGGAGTAAATTCTTTTTGTTAATGGAGGGTTTAGGGGTTAGAACGAGAAAACTGGACTAGAAGCTCATGTTGGAAGGTTTTATAGTGACACACCACTTTCCTAGAATTTTAAGTCCTCAATACAACTTATGATATTAAAATACTATTTTTACAACTTAAAATATTAAAGTATAAAGGTGGTGAGCTAATAGGGTATTTAAGTGCTAATTTTTTATAATGTAAGGTACTAACATGCTAATTTTTTATAATTTGAAGAAGTGTTAATTTTTACAACTTAGGGTAATTAAAGTCCTTTTAGCCAGGAATATATAACCTTGAAAACGAACTAGATTAGCGCGTCTGAGACATATAACGAGGGTGGAGATATCAATCACTGTGACTGAGAGCTCGACCTCTCTAGATCATTGTGCCCGCATCCCGCGGGCCCAACGGCCTTCCGTCAGCTTCTAGAGCCGCTTCTTTCTGGTTTTCTACCCTATTATTGGCCAATAATCAATGACAAGCATCTACATGCACTTTGAAGCCTACACCCAAAATTACACCCATAGAAGGAAGACGAGTAGACCCCGCAGCAGGCAACCACGATTAACTTTTTTTTTTGTTCAGGCTGTATCCCACCCGTCAAATATTTAATGCTAAATAGCACTTAAATAACGTATAGTTTAACCACTTTCATATTTAAATATCTTACATTATAGAAAGTTGTAGCTTAATATTTTAAGTTGTAAAAAATTTAAGTATTAGTGTTTTCTGTTAGTTGTCATGAAAATATTTCTAAGAATATATCTTGACAACTAATAGAAGTTTTTAAGTGCTTTTTTTTAAAAACCATTTAGAGTATTAAATTACTACTTTCTTATAATTTAGGGTATTCAAATACTACTTTTTACAACTTAGAATATCAAAGTGTAAAGGTGGTGAAACAATAGGGTATTTAAGTGTAAATTTTTTACAACTTAGAGTACTAACGTGCTAATTTTTTACAGCTTAGAGTATTAAAGTGCTATTTTTACAACTTAAATAAGTGTAAAGATAGTGAAACAATAAGGTATTTAAGTGCTATTATTTATCCAATATTTAAGGTGCTCGTGTTGAAGGGCTCAAAGCCTATAGCTGCAACCCTTTCTAAATAACCACCCAAGTTCAAGATTTCTTAGATTTCTTAGATTTGTATAAGAAAGTAAACAGGTTTTTTAGAGGAACATTGACCTTAGGCCTTGTTTGGTACGCGAGGATGGGGTGGAATAGAATGTCCATTCCCACTTCTCAATATTTTTTCATACCAAACATAACAACTTTTTAGAAGTTAGAATGTCCATTCTCAGGGAAATGAGCATTCACTGTGAAGAGATAAGGAATGATCATTTTCATTCAAATGGGAATCAAATTAGTTACGTAACTTTCCAATTAGATCCCCATTGTAATAGAAACACATCTTAATGTTGGAACTATAATGCAAACCTAGAGGGGGGTGAATAGGGTTGCTACAGATTTTTGACAAGACTCAAAAAATGTAGTGAAAATATAATAAGTGAAAAGTAAAAAGCAGACCAACACAGGAACACACACAAATTTTACAATGGTTCAGATCAAAATCCTACGTCCATTCTTCTTTCTTGCGAAGGATCTTCCTCACTATAACCAGAGTTTACCTGAATCACAACCCAATTCAGTAGACTTTAAAGACTGCACCCTGGAATCTACCCGAAACCAGTAGTCTAACCTAACTCTTTACAATGACCAGTAGAAACCTAGCCCTAGCTAGCCCAACCCTCAATTACCCCAGCTCGAGTACACCGTCAAACTCACAAGTTTGAAATACAACTAACCAAAATAATTAAAGTATAAAAAACAATCTTATAGCTCTTTATCAAACTATTTTTCAAATCGATGAAGATGAAGATCCTTGAAGACACGGTGTAGCAATGTATGCATGGGCTCTCCTTGTCGCTGATTCAAACTCCAATGAAAAGCGTGCTGAGAATAAGCTGAACGAGGCTCAGGGGATTTGATCAAGTCTCTCTCAAACCCTAGAATAAAGATCTCTCCTTTTGGGTATTTGCCTCCTTAAACTTAGTTGTTAATTATGATCTCTAACTTCCCTTAAATAGACCTTGATAGGACAGGAAAGCGATATCTAAATCTGAGTGTAAATATCAAACGGGTCGACGAACAGCTGAGATTAAATCTTAAAAATTGTCAAATTTTGTCATAACCATCGATGGTGGATTACGACCATCGATGATCCCTTGGTGATCATTAATGGTTCAATTATAGCCATCGATGGTGCTAATTCTAATTTTTAGATTTATTCGATTGCCTCCAGTAACCATTGATGGTTCCCCATGACCATCGATGGGTCGCTGTAGACCATCGATGGTGCTAATTTATGTTTCTATTTTTCTCTGATTGGCTCCTGTGGTCATCAATGAGATGCTGACCATCAATGGTTGCCTCTTGATCGTCGATGATTTGAAGACTAAAATCAACGTTTGTATTGATTTTTGCATCGTTTCGAACCGCATCTTGCTCGTACTTGTTTATACCTGAAATACATCATCTTACAAAACATATCAATAATAAATGAGAGTTTGTTATTATTCAAAGAAGAGATATCATATGAACAATGTTCTATCAATCTCGTACGAACAATATTCTCACAATCTCCTCCTTTTGTTAATAACAAAACTCGAAATTTAAAATACATAATATAAAACATGGTAATATATATATATATTCAGTACAAAATACACACATAAGATGTTTCATGTAAAAGATATATGTTATGCAAAGCTCCCCCTACAAATATGCATACAGGAAATTATATATGTGTACAGGTTTTCTAGAAACTCCCCCTGAAACAAAGCATCGAGTGTTCAAAAAATTTCAAATCCAAAAATCAATCATGAAATCAATTTGACAAACTTTTATAAAGTACAAACACTCATGAAATATTTTAAAATTTCACCTTTCTCCCCCTTTTTGTTATTAACAAAAGAAAAACACACCAAGAATATGCAATATACTTGAGAATTCAGATAAAAATTATTCAATGGTGAAAGGAAGAGAAATACATGCTGGTTCACAAAACAAATTGTAGAAAATAGCACATGACATACACATATAACTTTAAAACACACGAACCACGATTATAAGTCATATTAGAATTCACATGCAACTAATGAAGATATCAATGAATAGTTTATAAAAGCAACAATAAAAGTAATTATAGTAGTTCATAAAACAAATTTAGATATATCTTGTCTAGTTTGAGCCTTTGTTTTACACACAACTTAAATTATCTCAACCTTTAGAAAAAGTCTAAAATCTTGATCTATCACCTCAACCATATATAAATTTTTAAGAGAAAAAACGATAGTGTTTGGAGAATGATGTACACCATCTCTAATATGGAAAATATTTAGCATATTATGGATGCCCTTGAGATATTGCACATTTATATCCACGAGTATGGGTCTTTGACCATCTTTTAACAAATACACTCAATTTTACCGTGTATTTATAGAGTGTCGATCTTTGATCATCTTTTTCATGAATGCACTCTTTTTGCATGATATTTTATAGTACATATGCATGTTTTACATGTATAGAAATTTTGGTGCTGTATTCAAATATATATTGAGCTCAAACTTTTTGATATGAGAAATACTTTATGAACAATATATAAAAATATTTATTCTTGTTTTTCACAATACTAAACATGATAAGTATAATACCAAGGTGTGAAAAATAATATGAAATATGTCATGAACCATCATGTTTATCAATAATATATGTATAACTTTGTGTGCACATATAGCATATACAGATGTGTAAAATATGTGAACCAATATGATAAACTCATGTCTATATACCAACTGATAACCTTATCTAAATATATCTTTTAAAAGCATATACATAGGCATGTCCAAAGTTTTTTTTAAAAAAATATTTATTTTGTTTTCGATATATAAAAATAAACAAAATTCTAGAAAAAAATCAAATAAAATCCAGAAACATTTTATGTACATACAACAAGTCAGATCAACATACTAGATATCAAGAGATAATATGCCTAAATCTTGTCTCAACCTAGTGAAACAATCTTCAGACAAAGGGTTTGTAAAAATATTAGCAAGTTGATCAGATGTAGGGATAAACTCAATTTGAACATTCTCTTTGGCAATATGGTCCCTAACAAAGTGATGACGAACATCCTTGTGTTTCGTGCATGAATGATAAAATAGATTATTGTTCAAATCAATAGCACTCTTATTACCACGTCGAATAGGAACCTTCTTAAAGGTAATGCTATAATCCTGAAGAGTCAAAGACATCCACAGGGCTTGTGAATAACAACTACCTAATGCAATATACTCGGCTTTTGTAGTAGACAAAGCTACATAGTTTTGTTTTCTACTTGACCAAGATACTACAGAATATCCTAAAAGATGAATATTACCACTAGTATTTTTCCTATCAGTATGACATCCAACATAGTCACTATCAAAATATCCAACCAAATCAAAAGAGTTACACATTTAAAACCATAATCTGAATTTTTACGTTCCAATCAAGTATCGAAAAATTCATTTTACAGCTTTCAAATGCAACTCTTTATGATCTACCTAAAACCTAGCACACAAACACACAGAAAACATAATATCAAGATGGGAAGCAGAAAGATATAAAGAATACCAATTATTCCTCTATATCTCTTCTCATCAATTGAAATGCCAGCTTCATCTTTCGTAAGCTTTGTTTAAGGGCTCATCGATGTTGAAGCAGACTTTGTTTCTCATCTAATGGCTTCAAGTCTAGCAACTGGTGTAAAAGTTTCATCAAAATCAATGCCTTCTATTTGATTGTAACATTCAGCAACTAGTCTAATTTTGTTTCTCATGACATTACCCTTTTCATCCAATTTATTTTTAAACACCCATTTAGTTCCCACAATAGGATGACTTTTAGGTTTAGGAACTAGATTCCACACTTTATTTCGGGTAAATTGATTAAGCTCTTCTTACATGGCTATTATTTAGTTTTTATTATTTATAGCTTTATTCATATTCTTTGGCTTAATTTTCAGATATAAATTTAACATAAGTACAGAATTCACCAAGAAAGGAATGACAACTTTTACTTCCACTTACCTTCGTAGTAGCCATTGAGCAAAAGTAGCCATTCAAATGAGTGAGTGGTTGACGATTTCTTTTAGGATGAGTTCTTAAAGATGACGTTTCCAAACTTGGTCCTTCCGTTGCCTACGATGTTCAAGAATTTGACAAGTCTTGAGAATCTTCTTTTACTTTCTCATGCTTGTCTTTTGTATCGCTTTGTGTCTCCTTTTCTTCTTCAGCCAGAGTTCTTTCTTGTTCTCCTTATGTGTTTGGTTCCAAAATGAAATTATCATCACCCTTGTCAACAATAATATTCATATTGTTAGATTCATCGAATTTAATATGGCTTGACTCTTTTGGAATTTTAGTTCTTTTATTATAAACTCTATAAGCTTTACTACAAGAAGAGTAACTCAAAAATCTACACTCAGCTTTAGAATTAAATTTTCCTAATTGATCTTTCATGTTTACCAAATAGCATTTACATTCAAAGGCACGAAGATATGAAATATTTGGTGTTTTTTGATAATAAAGCTCATAAGCAGTCTTATTTAGCATAGGTCGAATATAAGCTCTATTACTCACGTAGCATGTTGTATTAATTGCCTCAGTCCAAAAGTGCTTAGACAACTTATACCCCTTTAGCATGGTTCTAGTTATTTCTTGTAAAGTCTGATTCTTCCTCTCAACAACTCTATTTTGTTGTGAAGTTCGAGGAGAAGAATACTCATGAGTGATGCCTTTATTAGCACAAAAATCTTCAAAACTTTTATTTTCAAATTTCCCTCCATGATCAGAACAAATAATACAAATGGAAAGATCTCTTTCTTTTTCAACTCTTTTAAAACAATTTAAAGATTTTAAAGCACTCACTCTTTTTGGCTAGAAACATAACCCGTGTGAATATAGAGTAATCATCAACCACAACTAGATAATAACTTTCACCTCCCAAACTCTATGTAGAAACATGTCCAAATAAGTCTAAGTGAAGTAATTATAAGGGTTTAGAGGAACTCACTTGATTCTTCAAGCTATGAGAAGATTTTATGCACATACTTTTTGTGCAAGCCTCACATAAATTTTCATTCTTAAAATTAGTCATAGGCAAACCTCTAATCAGCTCTTTCTTTAAAAGTTTTTGCAGTAATCACATGCTCGCATATCCAAGTCTTCTATGCCAAAACTCACCATCTTCTCCTCCTATAACCAAACATTTAACATTGTCCAATTTAATGTCATTGAGATTCAATGTGTAAACATTAGCATGTCTATTACTAAAAATAATAATTGAACATGTTTGGGAATCAAATATTTTGCATACTTAGAGTGTGTTTGGCAAACTACATAAAACTAAGTCAGGACTGGCTAAATCAATTTTCTTTTGGACCAACCCCCAGGTCCAAAAGACTGGTTTAAGGCCACTATTTTGGCCCATGACAACAGGGCTGGATCTGACTTTGTTGTTTGCCAAACAAAAACTCTTTCAAAATTGGATCAAGTTTGAATTTGGCCCAGTTTTGTAAGATTGCCAAACACACCCTGAGATTCGAAAAGAATAGACATGCCTTTGTCACAAAGTTAGCTATGGAGATGAGATTATGTTTTAAACCATCAACAAATAAAACTTTAAGGAGTTTAAATGATTCATTACCTATATCACCAACTCTTACAATCTTACCTTTATCGTTGTTTCCAAAAGTCACATGTCCACTTTTCTTCTTATCAAGATTAAAGAACAAGTTTTTCTTACGAGTCAAATGATATGAACATCCTGAATCCAAATACCAAGTACTTTCATGTTCCATAGTCTCCAATGGACTTCCTCATCTGAAGATTTATCATTTAACTCTTTAGTAGTTTGAACATTAGCCATAAGACAATGACTTTAATTAATGATGTGATTGTCTGAATCTTCTTCGTCACTTGAGGATTCCCAAGATGTTGCTTTGAAGCTTTTATTCTTCCCTTTGAAATTCATCTTATTGAATGGGCATTCGTTCTTGTAGTGTCCTCGCTTTTTGCAATGAAAACATATAATATTAGAATCTGAATCTTCATATTTAATGTTCTTTACCTTGGTAGAACTTTACTTCTATTTATTCTTCATGAATTTTTGCCCATCTCTCGATCTCAAAAAGGATTTGAATCCTTTTACTATCATCCCAATCTCACTCTTGTTATCTGAATCTGAGTTCAAGTCTCTCTTTGATTTGGGCTATGATTTCTCCTTCTTTGCTTTGAAGGCTAAAGACTTCTTCTTTGAGTCTTCTACTGAGGCATCTTCTCTTTCTTTCAGCTTAACATCATATGTGATAAGATTACCTACAAGATTATCAAAAGATAGATTAGAAAAATTCTGAAGTTCTTCAACAGTAGTTACCTTAGGTTCCCAATCAAGAGATAGAGAACAAAGTATCTTTCTGCACAACTCCTTAGTTTTGTACTCCTTCCCTAATTCTTTTATTTTATTCACAATGTTGGTGAATCTAGTGATGTCCCGTATGCTCTCAAAGGCCTTCATCTTGAAATTTTCGTTCTTGCTTACCAACATTGTAATCTTGGCCTCCTTTTCTTGCGAGGTTCCCACATGGATGACTTCCAATGTCTTCTAAATTTCCTGCGCAGTGGTACAATTAGAGATACGATTAAACTCTTCAGCAATAAGAGAGCAACATAGAGTATTCATAGCTTTAGAATTATAAGAAAAAGTCTTTTTGTGTTTAGGGGTCCATTTATCTGTAGGAATTTCAGTAACGACCCTACTTTATCCTCTGTAGGATTATGATATCCGTGTTCGACACACTCCCAAATATCAAAATCAGTAGATAATAAAAAGATTTTCATGCGTTCTTTTCAATATGTGTAATTGGGATCATCAAAAAGTGGGATATGGTTGATGGCGTGTCCTTCAGGAAAGGCTAAAGCGGTGGTAAGGCTTGACATATCTACCCTAGTTTGTGATACCTCAATATGGGTAACGAGTCTTTGATACCACTTGTTAAAACTGAGATGCAAGCCTAGAGGGGGGGGGGGAATAGAGTTGCTACAGTTTTTAAACAAGATTCAGAAAATGTAGTGGAAATATAATAAGTGAAAAATAAAAAACAAACTAACATAGGAAAGCACAAGATTTTTATAGTGGTTCAGATCAAAATCCTATATCCACTCTTCCTTCTTGAGAAGGACCTTCCTCACTATGACCAGAGTTCACCTGAATCACTACCCGATTCAGTAGGCTTCAAAGACCGTACCTTGAAATCTATCTGAAATCAGTCGTCTAACCTAACTCTTTACAATGACTGAAAGAAACCTAGCCCTAGCTAGCCCAATCCTCAATTACCCCGGGTTGAGTAAGCCTTCAAACTCACAAGTTTAAAATACAACCAACCAAAATAATTAAAACATAAAAGGAATAATCTTACAGCCCTTTATCAAACCGTTCTTGAAATCAATAAAGATGAAGATCCATGAAGACACGGTGTAGTGATGTACGCATGGGCTCCGATGAAAAGCGCGCTAAGAAGAAGCTGAATGAGGCTCAAGAGATTTGATCAAAACTCTCTCAAACCCTAGAATAAATATCTCTCCTTTTGTGTATTTACCTCTTTAAACTTCGTTGTTAATTGTGATCTCCAACTCCACTTAAACATACCTTGATAGGATAGGAAAGACATACCCAAATCTGAGTACAAATATCAAACGGGTTGATGAACAGCTGAGATTAAAACTTGAAAACTGCTAAATTTCGTCATAACTATCGATGGTGGATCACGACTATCGATGGTCTCTTAGTGATCACTGATGGCTCAACTGTAGCCATCAATGGTGCTGATTCTGATTTTTGAATTTCTTCGATTATCTCTTGTAACTATCAACGGTTTCCTATGACCATCGATGGGTTGTTGTAGACCATCGATGGTGCTAATTTCTATTTCTATTTTCTCCGATTAGCTCCTGTAACCATCGATGAGATGCTGACCATCGATGGTTGCCTCTTGACCATTGATGATTCGAAGGCAGAAATCAATGTTCGTGTTGATTTTTGCATCGTTTCGAACTGCATTTGCTTGTACCTGTTTATAATTGAAATACATCATCTCACGAAATATATCAGTAGTAAATGAGAGTTTGTTATTATTCAAACAAGAGATATTATACGAACAATATTCTAACAATCTCGTATGAACAATGTTCTAACACTTAAAAATCTAATCTCATTGAGTGTTAGCATATCCCACCTTTCACCAAAATAAAAAAAAAATCTTACATTTTTCTTTCTTTTTTCACTCGACTAGGTATCCCTAGATTTGCTTCACCTCCCCGGCTAATTTTTCTTGCGGCTCATCTCAACTTATCTCGTCCTGCCTTTCATCAAATTATGTCCGGCGACTAGTGATAGCCTGATCATCATCCATTCTAGATATTGGTCGACCTTTTCTTTTATGAAATATGTACATGGCTCCAATCAATCAATCTTAATAATAGTATGTGATTTTTATGGACATGTGATTTTACACCATTATAACAAAATAAGGATTTATCAATTTAGTCTTTAAATTATGATTTCTAATGATTACAAGTTAAAAAAACACCAACTAGGTGACGAAGCTCTCTATCTCAATCATTATATCCATATCCAAAAGTTACCTCTAGACCTCTATTTATGACAATTTCTAAAACATGCATTAAGATGTGTAAAACTTTTGACTTGATGTGTGAAAAAGAATCCATTTCCATGACCTATATCTTCATAACTATTGCTAAATGAAGTTTCTCCTACTCCTTTGAATGAGGTTTCTAGATATGACACTGTACTTACATTTGCAATGAAGCACGTTTTGTTTGCTATCTTGAGCTTATGCTTAAAAGAAAATAATTAGAAACACACACTAATCCGCACCCACATACAATATTAGAACCACCCGTAACGATCCTCCTTTCATCAAGATTCAGACAATGCTTTAGTAAAAATAGATTAAACCAAATGTCACACATAAAGAAGCCAACCTAAATATAACAGATTGAAACATCCCAAAAATGCTGGCATGGAAACATTGAGATTTACATAGTTAAATAAAATAATATCTTTTTTTTTTTTTTTTTAAGGAAAAGCTGATATATTAATAGTAATCCAAAAGTACATCAAAAGCTCCTCTGAAATATAAGAGGGCTATAAGTCACAGTGAGACATCCCTCACGTATACAAAATGTGGAAACGTAAAGAAGTTAGAGATTACAAAATTTGTGTACAAACCCTCACAGCTAGAGTTAGTGACTAATCTCATTACATCAATGTAGTTATAGATACTATAGGTATAACAAACATGTGACCCACACTGCAAATTGTTCCTGTGCTAAATAAAATAATATCATAGTCATGTGGATGTATTTTTACTAAGGAATCACAATTAACTTGGAAAAGAACATAAAGTAATGACTTACTGCTCTTGTAATTTCTGTTTGTTTTATTTCTTATCTTCGTCTAAGTTTAAAAGAAAAAGTTATTGAGCATCAGAATTTTAATGAAAGATATTATTTTTGGTAGTCAAGTTACCGAGTAGGAGTTATTTAATGAAAAAGGTACAGGTAAATGGCTGAATAGGTTAGCCATAGTTTTAATGATTTTAATTTACGCGTATGTAGTCAAGATATCTCATATTATGGATCCCAATAAGGAACGGAGAAAGATGAGGAAGTTGGTGGCTGTCCAAGCACATATGAGGAATGTGCAAAATGTTGTGGCTTGGTGGCTCCTTTGTTCGTCTCATCTAATGAAAATTTACATCGAAAAAAATCATTAAGAGAGCGATATTTTAGATTTTTATTCTAGAAGAAAAAGTATATATCGCTTAGCATATGTAAGTAAAGTAACTTGTTTTGATAAACTTAGAATGTATAGAAGCTCTTTTATGAAGTTATGCACCATGCTAGAAAATGTAGGGCTAAATGATACAATAAACATATTGATAGACAAACGAGTAGCAATGTTTCTACATAGCCTTGCCCACCATGTGAAGATTAGGCTCATAAAACAAATGTTCTAACGTTCAAGGGAAACTATTAGTCAATATTTTACTCGTGTGTTGCATGCCATGATATATCTACGCGATGTTTTGATTAAGAAACCCCATCCAGTATCGATTGACTCAACAGATGCGAGGTGAAAAAGGTTTAAGGTAATCTATAATATAAGTAACATTTGTATTTCTCAATTTTTATAAGTAAGCTGACATATTAAATTTTCACTTATGTCTAGAATTACCTTGGAGCTTTAGATGGAACTTACATAAGGGTGAGGGTAGTTGTGGAGGAAAAACCTAAATATCGAACACGAAATGGTGAAATTGCAACAAATGTTTTGGGTGTATGTTCTCAAGACATGCAATTCATAAGCATATTATTTGGTTGGGAAGAGTCAGTTGCTGATAGTAGAGTCCTTCGAGAAGCAATAACTAAGAGACATGGATTAAAAGTCTCACGTGGTACATAACATGTATTTTATACTTTGTATATGTTATAAATCATCAAATCCACTAATATTAGATAAATATATTTTTGACATGCCCAACCATAGGTTACTATTATCTAGTTGATGCTAGAAACACAAATTGTGAAGGTTTCCTTGTACCATACAGAGGTCAACATCATCACTTGAATGAATGAAAAGACGAGCACCAACCTTCAACTATGCAGGACTTTTTCAACATGAAACACGCATCAACTAGGAATGTTATTGAGAGATATTTTAGATTGCTTATATTAAGATGGGGGATACTACATAGTCCTACATTTTACCATGTAAAGACCCAAAATCAAATACTCATGGCATGTTATCTTCTACATAATTATATAAGGAGAGAGATGGAGGTTGGCCCATTCGAAGAGAGTGTTGATGTTATGGTTAGTGATTCGATCACCACAATTGAACCTACAATAGTTTGCACTTCTCGGTGAGACAACCTCGCAAATTTGATGTATAACTAGCGGACAGGGCAAGATGAGTAATTTGTCTTTATATTGGTCATATGATTGTTCAACAAATACCTAATATAACAAGTTGAAGGATGATGCTTTTCATTTCTTGGAGGATATTATTTTGATGATGATGTGGCATTAGTTCTACTTTATATTTAGGTAGTATTCAAGTTATTGTCGTCATAGTGTTTTTAAATTCTTCGATCTTTGTTTTAATTGGAAGTAACATTATTATGCTAGATTTTTGTTATTGAACTCATTTTAAAGTCATCTTCAGTATATATGAATCTCATAAATCATTTGGTATAGAGAACTATCATGAATTTATATTGTTATATGCAAAAATCTGCGAACACAAAAAAAGGTAGAATTCTATTTGCAAGTTACAATTTCATTATCCTTGCTGCACACAAAAATATATGATTCTTTTCACTAATCAACAAAGCAAGACATGTTAAAAAGAATTATTGTGATGATGTAACTTTAAATATTATTATATGAATTATACCTATTCAGGAATCAAGAAGACCAACAAGGACCTAGAAAAAATAAGCGAACATGGACGGTTGAGGAGGACCAGAAGTTAGTTGATGTATTGTTGGAGTTACACCAAACTAGGAAGTATAATGCTAATCGTGGTTTCAAGCATGGACACTATAATGCTATTGAAAAATTACTTGCGATTTCACTACCCAATTCAGGGTTAAAGGCTAACCCACATATCAGATCAAAGATGAAAACACTCAAGACACAATTCAGTATTGTGTTTGATATACTCAACTACAGTGGTTTTGGATGGAATGAGATGAAGCAATGTGTGACTACTGAAAAAGTAGTATGAGATCAATATTTAAATGCATTTAGCAAATTTTTATTTATTATGTGAATTTTATTACATTCAATATCTTCTTAATTAATGACTACTATTGTAGGCGTTGAAAATTGCCTATAAGCGTCCGAACGTGATTCGTGACGATGGATTGACGATTGGTGAGCTATCCAATGATGCAACAACGAACCATTGATGCCGTACTGTAGATGAGTTTGGAGAGTTGAAGCTTCTTATCCTGTCAGCCTTGGATTTTGAAGGTTGCTACATGCTTTCTACTAAAGCCTTCTTACAGGCATAAGGCATGAATTTGAAACCCTTTGTTGTCCAGCATCTACGTATGCTAGAGAAAGAACTTGGAACGTAAGCATCCCGCGGAGGTTTAAAATGTTGCCTTTGCAATAATTTTTTGTTGTTCCTTTGCCTCTGTAGGCGTTGAAAATTACCTATAAGCGCTCGAATGTGACTCGTAACGATGGATTGACGATTGGCGAGCTATCTAATGATGCAATGGCGAACCATTGATGCCCCACGACCATTGATGCCCCACGACCATTAACGATCAACGAAACTGACAACTCCGAGCCAAATCGGACTTGGATCGATGGAATTGGACTTGGATCAACAAAATTTTTCTTTTTTTCGAGACACCGGAACAAAACCAGATAGTGTCTCGGCCACATGGCCTAGACACCAAGTGGCTCGGCCACCAAAATTGACCCCCACCCCCCCTCTTTGCCTATAAATAGAGAGGGGGGTCTCAATTGTCAGGGCTAGAAAATTTTTGCAAGATCTGGGCTTTTTCACTGGCAAGAATTCAGATCCGGACTTCTTGCACACGAGATCTAGACTTTCCGACGTAGATCTACGCATCAAGGAGAGGAAATCATGCAGATCTAGGTCAGATCTACAGATCTACCCTCAAGATTAAGCTTTGTCTTAATCTCAGGGCTCGTGCGTGGCTTCGCTTGGTCGATTTCACCCACTCCGGCAATTATCTCCTTCGTGAGTTAATTCCCATCTGCGATTATTTTCTTTGTGAAATAATCCCTGTAGATCTATAGATCTCGCATCTGGATCTGATTACGCGGTGGTCCACGGATGGAATAGAGTCTCCGGCACAGACAAAGATACCCACGCAAGCGAGGATCCGATAAATGGATCCTACGTTTGTTCAACAAGGAGGAAAAAGTTGTAATCTTTTTGTGATTTTCATTGTAAGCCTTATAAAAAGGCGATCTTTTTTCTGAATCTCATTGTAAGTGACAGAAGTTTGTAACGAATTCGTCAATGGAAACCAAAGTGATTTTCCCCGTGAACAAGCTGGTGACCACAGTGGGAGTCAATGATCTCAGATCTGAGATCGTCGTGCCGCAGCTGCGGATCCAGATCCCAGTTGACGAGGAGGTCGAATACGAGTTTGACCAGCAAAAGTACGAGGAGTACTTTTCGTCCTCATCTAGATCCACCTCTTCCCGCAAGTCCAAGATGATCTTCGCCGCAAGGAAGATCTATTGGGCCTCAGATTCTGAGTCCCAAGAAGAAAATTCCAGCTCCGTTGCCGTCGAAGTTGCAGGTGGCGGCATTTCCCCCTCGGCGCTTGCAGCCTCCTTTCCTTCGGTGTCGGGGATGACCGCTGATGGCACGCCCGCACTCTCGAAGAGAGCCTGACAAAGACAGCGCCAAAGCATGGCGTGGCGATTCGCCAAGGCCCTGCAATCAACGGATGGGATCCGTTATAAGGCGGATCTAAGATCCAGACTGAATTAGAGGTTTCAGCCTCAGACGGTTAACAACCCCGCTATCCGTCAACAAATTAATGGGTCTGAGTCAGGTGGAACCATTCAACGCTTGAGGAGCACATCCAGAAGCGCTGCGCACTCCTTGCGCATGCACGGGCTTTGGTGCAAGAAGCCCAGAGATTGAAGAAGGAAGAGATGGCCATGAAGCCACCAAAAATGCACCAAGTTTAGAGGTCAAAATCCGCAGGTGCCCCAATTCACATCTCCACAGCGCTGAGGCCAAAGTCCACAGGCACCCCAGCCCAGATCTCCATGGTGCCGAGGCTAAAGTCCGTGGGCGCCCGAGCTCAAGTCACCCCGGCGCCAAGGGCAAAGTCGGCAGGTGCCCCAACTCCAATCCCCACGGCGCCGAGACTAAAGTTTGTAGGTGCCCAAACTCAGGTCACCCCGGTGTCGAGGCCACCGTCGGCGTCCACATCCAAACCTCTGGCTAAGCATGTTCCTCCTTCAGCTAATCCCACAGGTGCATCCTAGAGCAAGCAGATAGTCATGGAGTGCCTCGACCAGTTGCAAGATGATCAAGATAAAATTCCGATCAAGGAATGCTTGGGTCCATTGAGGAAGTTACGGGTCACTCCTAATACAGGAGGTCACACCCACCTCAACAACGACTGGGAGGCCCCTGCAACGCTTCCGTCTGAACTGCGGATCGAGGTTCAAGAGTCCATCGAGACTTCATGCCCACACAGGCGAACATCAAGATGAGTTACTTTTAGGAACTTTGATAAAGCAGTCCGTCCTCAGAAGGAGACGTTTTCATCTAATGACGATGACGTTATACCTGAGAAGTCGTACCAACACACGATGGGTTGCTCCTGCATTCAGGCCGATGAATTGTACTATCGTACTGGGGGTACGAATAAATCCCGAAAAAGGAGTTCCCATGAGAAGCCTGCACATTGCTTGTGTTCAAAATTGATCAGGGTGGTGTTATTAGAGTGCAATTGTACTAAAGCAGCTCTAGAGAGGGTGTCAGTCTTCAATAGACTTGATGCCGAAATGCTGAAGCCCAGGTCAAGGCACTTCCGCAGGAGAAGGTCAGTGTCTCAAGGCGATGAATTGCTAAGAGTCACCATCAACATGATGGGCAGAGGGACATCAACTCGTGCCGGTCCCTGACCATCCGACTGAATAATGCGATTGCAGACTTGGACTATTCGGTGGTCCAATTATGATAAGATACTGAAGGGGTTGTCGTCAGATGATGAAGTGTCAGATGCTGGCTCTGCAATGGCTTCTGATAACACGGTTTCTAGCGAGGGATAACACCGTGAAGCGCTCATGATCAGTGCCGAGCAGGTGGCCAAAATGCTTGAAGAGGCAATGCCCAAACAGAAGGAGAACTTTAGGTTCAAAATAGAGATGGCCAGGCAGCAGATGAGAGAAATGCATGACCAACAAATCCAGGCACTGATGAATCACCAGGGAGAATCCAGTCGTCGCAATAATGTCAACCAAGTAGACAGCGACACAGACAGGGAGGACCATGATGCTAGAAATCCCTCCGATGAACGGAATGCTGGAGGTAGTCATGAGAACGCCAATGGCAATGTCGTCATCCTGAAAAATGAGAAGATAAAGGACCTCAAGAGTAAGATCAACACTTTGATCTCCGCTCAAGAGGTGAAGAAGACAGGCATACCATATCTGTACCCAAGGGAGTGGGAGTCGATCCTATATCCGTCGAAGTTCAGTTTGATTAACTTCACACCATTCGACGGAAAAGGGTCCCCCACTCAGCATTTGATATATTTCAAATCTCACTTGGGGGTTATTTTTAGAAAAGAGCCCTTGATGGTTCAGTCATTCGTTGGCACCCTTCGAGGAGCTGCCTTCAATTGGTACCGCCGTCTTAAACCAGGGAGCGTTAATAGTTGGGACGACATGGAATTCATGTTCTTTACAAACTTCTTCGATGACGACACCGAGATATCCATCAGGACGTTGTTGGATGAGAAGCAGAAGGACAGAGAGACTATGGACGCCTTCGTCAAGCAGTTCTACAATAAGGCGATGAATTGTCGGGACCCGACAACTGAAGAATTCATTCTCTAGACCTGCCACAACAATCTCTCATTGGACGTTCTGGAAGCAATGGGAACGGCACCGTCCAAAACTTAGAAGGATTTGAAGGTGCGTGGGGAGCAGGTCGAGTGATTACTCAAGAGGAAGAAGGTAAAAAGAGGCCAGCAGATGATAGACGCTCCCAAGCAGAATTTCACCCCACGCGGTAAGGGGAAAGAGTAGGCGAGAATAGCAGTCGTGAACGAAACGTTCTAGCTGCAACTGCAGCAACAATCGCAACAGCAAGCGCTACAGCAATTGCAGTCCCAATGGCAGCAGAGGCTGCAGCAACAGAATCCCTCCACTTTGAGGTTCTCTAAAGTCTACTTCTTCAAAGAGGATGAGGTTCCCGGGATCTTTAAGTACCTTCTGGAGAGCAATAAGATCCAGCTACCACCGATCGTGAATCGGGTGGGGCCAATAAGGTCACAGATCCGAAATACTGTGCATACCACAGAGCGGTGCACCACCTGACAAAGTCATGCTACCATCTCAAGGATAAAATCTAAGCCTTGATTGATGTGGGGGTCACTACCCCAAAGCCATCCAAAGAGAAGAAGGTGGGGGCTAATGCAGTATCCATCAACTTCGGGTCCGTGCCTTTAACGTGGTTTCAACCGAAGCCGGTCATCAAAGTGAGGGTGAAAACAGTGAATGATGATCCTCACGGGCAATGTGAAAAGGGGCTTGTGCTGCATACCACCTCGAATGGTGAGATTCTTTGGGTCCATCCTGAACTGCCCGAAGATGAACAGTGGGCGGCCTCTTCATCTGGGAAGAAATCAAAGAGGAAGGGGAAACTATGCCATGCTACTTCAGCAATCTTGGATAAGGATGATGAACGGATGGTGACATTCCAACTCTCTGAAGAGCAACCTGAAGTCTTTACCACCAGGAGCGAACACGAGTACAAGTACAAGTACCTCGAAGCTCCTAACCTAAATGCCAAGACATTGATGGAGCTAGGAGTGGCGATGACTCCCCTTACGTGTGCTGAAAAGGCACAACAGCAGGCGATTGCCAAGGAGGACGCGGCTAAGTAACCCCAGGAGGTTCAACTCCCAAAGCAGTCTCGATTCAATCGCTCGATTGGAGGAGACAAACCGGGAAGCTCGAACTCCCCGTATTGCTTTAATGTGATGGCTCAACTGACAAACATCCCGGCGAGGATAACACTTTATGAGCTGTTGCGGCTATCTAAAGAGACCCGAGAAGCCTTACAAGAGGCCTTGGCTGACTCTGAAGTGTTTCTCACTCAGATCAGGCCAAGCCCTGAAGAGTCAGAATCATCGGCAGCCGAGGAATGCAATCTCGTGGCCAAACACCTCTACTGCATTACCTTTACCAAAGAGGACATGCAGACGAAGAACTCAAAGCATGACAGGCCTCTATACTTTACCAGGTACATTGGCTCCAGTGAAGTTAACCGGATCTAAGTTGATTCGGGTTCTTGTTCGCGGGGAAAGTTGTTGGATTGATTTTTATTGCTGAACTCATTACACCTTTATGGGATTACAAACGAATTCAGTAAAAAGATCGCCTTTTTATAAGGCTTACAATGAAAAATCAATAAAAATTACAACTTTTGACCCTTTAATGAACAAACGCGGGATCCGTTTATCGGATACTCGCTTGCATGGGTGTCTTTGCCTGAGCCGGGGACTTTTTGTGTCCGTGGACCACCGCGTAATTTGATCCAAATCAAGATCTATGGGATTGAGGGGACTATTTCACGAAGGAAATAGATTGCCTAAAGCAGGTGAAATCGACCAAGCGATTTCACAGCTCTTCTCTGGACTAAGACCAAGCTTAGATCCGGAGAGATACGCCATAGATCTGATGTAGATCCACTCCTGATCTTCCTCTCGTCACGTGGATCTGCGGTTGAAGACGCTCGTCGCTTGCTTGAGATCTAGATCTTGCCTTTTGATTTTGTAGATGCTCGGATCTGTGCAAAAGCTCGTGTAGACCAAATAGACGAATTTCTAACCCTCAGAACTGAACCCCCTGGCCTATTTATAGGTAAATGTATCAGGGGGAGAATC
>JBAKGM010000326.1:12934137-12944833 GCA_037177215.1 Asparagus racemosus | reverse complement strand
TCCTCGTGGGATCGATAACTTTTATACTATAACTTGTAGTTGTATACTTGCAACTTAGGAGGTAAGTAATTATTTCCCAACAAGTTTCGGTTATGACCAATTTTATGTTGGAAATCCGAATCGATGGCTCCAGACTCGCGGCGGATTAGTGGATGGTCTCCAAGCGTGGCTGTGGAGTGTGACCGGATGCACAGGGGCCAAGTTCAGCCTTGCGAGTGCTGACCGCTAGTTGAGGTCGACATTCCTTTACTGTAGGTGGCTTTTGGTGGCTAACGAGCCTGTTCCTATACGAGCTATTTCTGAGCTGGTGGCCGAAGAATCTTCTCGGGCTGACACTCAGACATTTCAGAGGGTTGCCCGGGCTCAAAGGAAGCGTCGTGACACTCGTCAGATGGACGAGGATGAAGAGGAGATCCTCAGTTCTGCCGAGGGATCTTTAGGAGGCGATTATTCAAATGACGGAGGTGAGGAAGCCTTCGAGACAGGGTAGTCAATATCCTCCTTTCTTCTTTTCCTCCCTTCCTTTCTTTTCATTATTGGGTTACCCATCCAACTGAATTTTTCAGGAAGGACAGCTGAAGAGGAAGAAACCTGTCCCTCTCATGAAGATGAATCTCGTGCTGGGGCGAGATCCATTAAGCGAAAGAAGCTAGCTCATAAGTCCCATGTAAATCACCGAGCTTTGGATATAGACTTGACTGGAGATGACTTCATTCGGGATGAAGGTAACGCTTAGCTCAGACGTAATTCCCTTTGCTTTTTTAGCATTTCAAATTTAGAGATTTACATCTCTCCCTCTCTGTGCAGGTGGATATGGAGGGACTGACACCGGCTTTGATTCTCTATTTCCCGATTTTGCCGAGCCCAGTTTCACTCAACAGATGCAGGGGACCATGATTGGGGAACCCGAGAGCATCAATACAGGACCCGAATCGATGAATCCAGGTACAGCTAATATTGTTAATCTCCCACTTAGAAGGCAAATAGGAGAATTGGGTGACTCAGAACTTGTGCCTCCCTTAATTGCTTCTACGCTTCTTGCTCTTTTAGAAAAATTGCAGGAAGCTAGTTTGGGAGCGGGGCTTAGGGAGACGAGCCCTGCTGCTGAAAAATAAGTCTTCTCATCTTAGTGCAGATTTTTGATTTTACTTCTTGCACTCATGTCCTCTTACATCAGATTTCTCGATAGAGGACTTCGACACCGACGATTTGCCCGTTGAGATATCTCTGGATGACTTGATGTGTGGCTCTCCCAGAGATAACTCTCTTCCTGGTGACACTGAGCCTGGGCCGGCAATTCTCGGGGACATCGAGGTTGGTTCCTCTAAAGGTACGTATTCCATATCTGATAATTATAGGACTAGTCAATTTTAACTAGTACAATTATAATTCTATAAAATTGAAATGTCTCATACTGGTGATAGGAACCCCTCATTCTGTTGCAGAGCCTGCTACCACAGCTGACATTATATCGGATGTACAGGCCGAGGGACCGACTGTGACAGTCGATGCACCACCGGCTGATGCTCCTTTGGCGGCCCAGTCAGAGCAAGGGAGTGCCTCAACAGAAACAGGTATAGACCATTCAGCTGAGCGTACCTATACTGATTTCTGATTTGTTAAGTGTTTTAACCCTCTGCCCTCTGTTTGTAGGGCCCGCGCTTCAGGACTTGGTGCGAGCGTTGCTGTCAGATGATGATCCCTCTGGGCTTATTATCCGCTTGGAGGTCCGTTCATTCCTCTCCTTCGTCTCTACAGCGATCGATACACTCCTTAGCAGTGGGCTCCCCCTCTGTCAGCTCCGGCCATTCCTCGACCCTCGGATGGCTCAGATATGGGATGCGGGCTTACCGGAGCTAGCCCAGGCCATTGGTGATGATCTCACTTGCTTGGAGGCTAAATTTCAGAGGTTGCAGGAGCTAGAGGCAGCGGGCGTTTCTGCATACTCAGCTGTGAGGACCAAGGCCCATTTGACGGCTTGGCGCGACACTCGTGTCTTCGCCGGTCTCGAGGTCCACATGTAGAGGAACCGGATGCACCATTTGGAGGTCGTCGTTAGTGAGACCTCGTCAGCTATTAGTCACCTTCAGTCATGTGTCACCGTGAGTGAGGCAGAGGTAACAGAGCTTGAACAGAAGCTCCGGGTGGCGAAAGAGAGTCTGGGTGTCCTGAGGCTGGCAAAATCCGATAAAGAAGAGTCTCTCGCCGTCGTGTCCGAGGAGTTAGAGATCTCGAAGCAGAAATTAGCTAAGGTTGAAGAAGAAACTGTGAAGACTCTTAACACCAGCGAGGAGGATTTTATGGCTGAGTTACAGCAGGAGCTTCAGCAGGCTTTTATCGACGAAGTATCTGTACTAAGACGGCAAATTTGCTGTCATAAACTGACTGTCTAAAGCATTGTAACCTCAGTGTTTATCAATAAAACATGTTTTCTTTTCCTCATTCAACTTTATTATGATTCTTTTATTTCGTTAGAAATAATTAACCACAATACTTGTAGGGTTTTTGGCAAACCCTCAGCCATCAACGGATTTGATTAGCCTTTACCGATTACCGTTTGAATCGGGCTAGCGTGCAGATTGTTTAACCCGTTCCGCGTGTGACGTTGTGCTAAAAGAATGAAACTCTCTTAGACTTGATGTTATGATGTTGAATACATAGACTTCGTACTTTTTTACGGATTAGAGACTAATCGGCAACGCGTGTTAGACGTCGACTTTGGGGTTATTGGCCAACCCCCAGCCCTCAATGGGTTTGGTGCTCCTTTACCGATTACTGTTTGAATCGGGCTAGCGCACGGATTATCTGACCCGTTCTGCACGTGACGTTGTGCTAAAAGAATAAAACTCTCTTAGACTTTATACCATGATATTGAATATGTAGACTTCGTCTTTTTCACGGGAAGACTAACCCGACGACGCGTGTGAGGCGTCGACCTATCCCTGCTTAGGATTCGAGATCAAATTCCCCAAGATGATTCTTGGATTAAGAAAGCAATCATTGATGAGGGAAAGGAAGAATTTCATATTCTATTTCCCGATGATGGAGAGGAAGGATTTTTGTCCTGTCTCCGAATGAATATGGATTTGAAACAAGGAAAGGAGGATCTTGTCGCCTATCGCTTGCTCATGGAGAGGAAGGAGGATCTTGTCTCCTATCTCTGGGTAAGGAATATTTTGAAACAAGAGAGGAATGTCTTGTGTCCTATCTCCTGTTAATGGGGAGGAAGCAGGATTTTGTCTCCTATCTCTGGGCGAGGAATGAATTTAAAACAAGAGAGGAAGGTTTTGTATCCTATCTCTTAGTGCTGGGGTGAATTTGAAACAAGAGAGGAAGGTCTTGTATCCATTTAGAAAACCAGGAGGTTGTTCTACTGGACTTCTTTCTTTAGGTACCCATTTAGAAAGATACTTTTCACATTCATTTGATAGAGCTTAAAACCTTTGTAATAGGAAAACACAAGTAAAATCCTGATCGCTTTAAGTCTACTAACCAGTGCAAAAGTTTCATCAAAATTAATGCATTCTATTTTATTATAATCTTTCGCAACAAGTCTAGCTTTATTTCTCACGACATTATCCTTTTCATCTAATTTGTTTTTAAACACCCATTTAGTTCCCACAATAGGATGCTTTTTTAGGTTTAGGAACTAGATTCCACACTTTATTTCGGGTGAATTGATTAAGCTCTTTGTGCATGGCTATTATCCAATTTTCATAATTTATAGCTTCATCCACAGTCTTTGACTCAACTTTAGATATAAAATTAACATAAACATAGAATTTACTGAGAAAGAAATGAGAACTTTTACCTTCACTTACCTTTGTAGTAGTCATTACGCAAAAGTAGGCATTCAAACGAGCGGGTGATCGATGATTTCTTTTAGGAAGAGTTCTTAAAGATGACGTTTCTAAACTTGGTACTTCAGTTGCCTGCGATGTTTGAGAATTTGATAAGTCCTTAGAATATGCTTTTACTTCCTCATGCTGGTCTTTTGTATCGCTTTGCGTCTCATTTTCTTCTTCAACTGGAGTTCTTTCTTGTTCTCCTTGTCTGTTTGGTTCCAAAACAAAATTATCATCACCTCCTGTCAACAACAATATTCATATTGTTAGATTCATCAAATTTAACATATATTGACTCGTATAGAATTTTAGTTCTTTTGTTATAAACTCTATACGCTTTACTATAAGAAGAGTAACCCAAAAATATATACTCCTCAACTTTAGAATCAAATTTTCCTAATTGATCTTTCATGTTTAACAAATAGCATTTACATCCAAAGACACAAAGATATGAAATATTTAGGGGTTTTTATAATAAAACTTATAAGAAGTCTTATTTAGCATAGGTCGAAGATAAGCTCTATTACTCATATAGCATGTTGTATTAACTGCCTCAGCCCAAATGTGCTTAGGCAACTTATACTCATTTAACATGATTCTAGCCGTTTCTTGTAAAATACGATTCTTACTCTCGACAACTCCATTTTGTTGTAGAGTATGAGGATAAGAATACTCTTGAGTAATACTTTTATTAGCACAAAAATCATTAAAATTTTTATTTTCGAACTTCCCTCCATGTTCATAATCAATAGTACAAATGAGAAGATTTTTTTCTTCTTCAACTCTTTTCGAAAAATTTTCAAAGATTTTAAAACGCTCACTCTTTTTTGCTAGAAACATGACCCTGTGAATCTAGAATAATCATCAACCATAACTAAATAGTAACTCTTACCTCCCAAACTCTATGTAAAAATAGGTCCAAATAAATCCAAGTAAAGTAATTGTAAGGGTTTAGAATAGCTCACATGATTCTTCAAGCTATAAGAAGATTTTATGAACTTACCTTTGGTGCAAGCCTCACATAAAATTTCGTTTTAAAAATTAGTCATAGACAAACCTCTAACCAACTCTTTCTTTGAAAGTTTTTGCAGTAATTCCATGCTCACATGTCCAAGTCTTCTGTACCAAAGCTCACCATCTTCTCCTCCTGCAACCAAACATTTAACATTGTCAGGTTTAATATCATTGAGATTCAATGTGTATACATTAGCATATCTATTACCAGAAAAAATAATCGAACCTGTTTGTGAATCAATTATTTTGCATGCTTTATGTTCAAAAAGAATAGACATACATTTATCACAAAGCTAGCTAATGGAGATGAGATTATGCTTTAAACCATCAATAAATAAAACTTTAAGGAGTTTAAATGATTCATTACCTATATCACCAACTCCTGTAATCTTACATTTATCATTGTTTCCAAAAGTCACACCTCCTCCTTTCTTCTTATCAAGATTAAGAAGCAAATTTTTCTTACCAGTCATATGACGTGAACATCCTGAATCTAAATATCAAGTACTTTCCTGTTCCTTGATCTCCAATGGACTTTCTCATCTGAAGATTTATCATTTAACTCGTTAGTAGTGTAAACACTAACCATAAGACAATGACTTTCATCAATGGTGTGATTGTCTGATTCTCCTTTGTCACTTGAGGATTCCCAAGATGTTACTTTGAAGCTTTTATTCTTTCCTTTGAAATTTATCTTGTTGAGAGGGCATTAGTTCTTGTAGTGTCTTGTCTTCCTGCATAGAAAACATATAATATTAAAATCTGAATCTTCATATTTAATATTCTCTATCTTGGTAGAACTTTGATTCTGTTTATTCCTCCTGAATTTTTACCACCCATCTCTCGATCTCAGAAAGGATTTGAATCCTTTTACTATTATCCCAATCTCACTCTCGTTATTTGAATCTGAGTTCAAGTCTCTCTTTGATTTGGATTGAGATTTCTCCATCTTTGCTTGGAAGGCTAAAACTCCTTCTTTGAGTCTTCTTCTGAGGCATTTTCTCTTTCTTTCAGCCTAACTTCATATGTAATACGATTGCCTACAAGATCATCAAGAGATAGATTAGCAAAATTATGAAGCTCTTCGATAGCCGTTACCTTAGGTTCCCAATCCCGAGATAGAGAACGAAGTATCTTTCTGCACATCTTCTTAATTTCAACTCCTTCCCTAAGGTTTTTGATTTGTTCACGATGTCAGTGAATTGCATGAACATCTTCTGTCTACTCTCAGAGGCCTTCATCTTGAAATTTTTATACTTGCTCCCCAACATTGTAAGCTTGGCCTCCTTTACTCATGAGGTTCTCTCATGATTGACTTCCAGTGTCTTCAAGATTTTCTGTGCAGTGGATAATTGAGACACGGTTAAACTCTTTAGCAGTAAGAGAGCAATATAGAACATTAATAGCTTTAAAATTATAGGAATAAGTCTTTTTGTGTTGAGAGGTCCATTTATCTATAGAAATTCTAGTAACAAACCCTCCTTTATCCTCAGTAGGATTATACTATCCATGTTTGATACACTCCCAAATATCAAAATCAGTAGATAGTAAAAAGACTTTCATGTGTGCATTCTAATATATGTAATTGGTGCCGTCAAAAAGTGGGGGACGGTTGATGGCATGTCCTTTAGGAAAGGCTGAAGCGATGGTAAGGCTTGACATCTCTACCTAGGTTATGATGCGTAAATATGAGTAACGAGTCTCTGATACCACTTATTGGAACTGGGATGTTAGCCTAGAGGGGGGGGAATAGTATTGCTACAATTTTTTGACAAGATTCAGAAAATGCAGTGAAAATATAATAAGTGAAAAATAAAAGGCAAACTAACACCGAAATACAAGATTTTTATAGTGGTTTGGATTAAAATCCTCCATCCACTCTTCCTTCTCGTGAAGGGCTTTTCTCACTATGACCAGAGTTTACCTGAATCACAACTCGATTCAGTAAGTTTCAAAGACCACACACTAAAATCTACCTGAAACCAGTTGTCTAACCTAACTCTTCACAATGACTGAAAGATACCAAGTCCTGGCTAGCCCAATCCTCAATTACCCCGACTTGAGTACGCTGTTAACTCACAAGTTTGAAATACAACCAACTAAAATAATTAAAGCATAAAAAGAGCAATCTTACAACCCTTTATCAAACAGTTCTTCAAATCGATGAAGATGAAGATTCACAAAGAAGTAGTGTAGCGATGTAAACATAGGGCACTCCTTCTAGCTGAATCAAACTCTAATGAAAAGTGTGCCGAGAAGAAGCTGAAAGAGGTTCGGTCGATTTGATCAACTCTCTCTCAAACCTTAAAATAAAGATATCTCCTTTTGTGTATTTGCCTCCTTGAACTTCGTTGCTAATTATGATCTCTAACTCCCCTTAAATAGACCTTGATAGGATAGGAAAGAGATATCCAAATCTGAGTGTAAATAGGAGATCAAACGCGTCGACGAATAGCTGAGGTTAAATATTAAAAACTATCAAACTTCATCATAACCAGCCACGGTGGATCACGACTGTTGATGTTCAATTATCAAACAGTCAAATAAATGTGTGTTTAGCATGATCAGGGGCCTCTAACTCCTTTGAATATCTGATTCGGAGGCAAGCTGTTCGTCCCTGCACATATGAAAACCCGTAAGAGGTTGGACTTGGGTTCTCTTGTTGTTCCTCTCATGGTCAAGTTAGTAGATGATCTTGAGTGGAGAAGAGAATAATGCATTGAAGAAGTTCTTTGTTTTATGTGTGCAGAGACTGCTAACCTTTGTGCTGAAAATATTTCCCTATTTATAGTAGTAATAGAGGGGTAGTCTAGTAACTTCGGCCGAGTCTGAGTTGGCGGCTAATTTAGTATTGCTTTACATGTGTCAGCTACTGAGTGGTGGGGAAGTTACCTTGGCGTTTAATGTGAAGTAACAAGAGGCGTGTGGTGGCGACTCGATCCGATGTGTCATAAAGACTTTTGGGGATGGAGAAATGATGGTGTCGGTTGTGCATTTAATGATGGTTATGGTGATGGTGATCAGCTATCGATGGGAGTTTTTTGAGGTAACAGTCACTTTTTGACTCGTCTGATCGAGAGTAGAGAAGTACCACCTTTTGACTTGGCAACGCTAGATATCGGTCGCCTAATTAGTTGAGAGAGGCTCACCTTGAGTCGACCCAAGGGAGCGGTCGGCAAGTACCGCCTTTCGACTCGACTATGTGAGATGTTGACCAAAGGGTAGGTCGAGTAAGAAAGAAGTCAGCCTGGCATGGTGGTAGGCGATTATCACCTTTTGACTTGGTTACGTGAGATGTCGACCCGTCAAGTCGTCCATGCTAGGGATCTTGTCATCTTGTTTTTGAATCGACCATGATCAAGTGTGGTGCGGGGCACGTGTCGACCACTTATGCGGGGATCACTATTTAATTAAGAGAAGCACTATAACAGTTGGCCCCTTTCGCTTAGAGTTGGCATGAGCCGGGTCTGACTGAAATGATATTGTGGCTCTGCTAAGTCATTAGGCACATTAATGGGGGAAATCTAGAAAGTCTTTCAGATGCGACATGGTTGATGTCATCGAACACCTTTTAACTGTTGTCGCCTTGCGTTTAGCTCCTGATTGCGAGCTACTTGAGGCAGGGATGCCTTGGTTTTACTTGTGAGATACCGAGGTCTTTTTGTCGAAGCTAACCAAAAGGTAAGAACGCCTTGGTTTTATCCCGAGAGGGTACCAAGATCTTTTGTCGATGGAGTGCCTTGGTTTTACTCGTGAGATACCAAGGTCTTTTTATCAAAGCCAATCGAAAGGTAAGAGCACCTTGGTTTTATCCTGAGAGGGTACCAAGGTCTTTTGTCAATGGAGTGCCTTGTTTTAATCGTGAGATACCAAGGTCTTTTTGTCGAAGCCGACTAAAAAGTAAGATCACCTTGGTTTTATCCCAAGAGGGTACCAAAGTCTTTTGTCGATGGAGTGCCTTGGTTTTACTCGTGAGATACCAAGGTCTTTTTATCGAAGCCAACCAAAAGGTAAGAGTGTCTTGGTTTTATCCTGAGAGGGTACTAAGGTCTTTTGTCGATGGAGTGTCTTGATTTTACTCGTGAGATACCAAGATATTTTTGTCGAACTCGACCGATTGGTTGGAATGCCTTGATTTTATCCCGAGAGTGTACCAAGATCTTTTTTCGCTGGAGTGCCTTGGTTTTACTCGTGAGATACCAATGTCTTTTTGTTGAGGCCGACTAGACGTCATGCCTTGGATTTACTCACTATGACACCAAGAGCTTAAGGTACATGCCTTGGACTTAGGATGATGCCAAGGTCTTTACAATTGTCGACCGAGTGAGAATCGGTCTAGTGCTCCGCAAAGATTTAAGACACTGTTAGTATAACATAAGAGTTAGAACTCAAAGATTTTATATTATAAGTGAACTTTACATTAAAATTTATTGAAAATATTTTTTGAGATGCTCGATATTCCAAGGATGTTGCAAGATCCTGCTATCGGGGCTTCTCATCCGATAGGGGCTTGGGCGCAATTCCTTAATGACTGTGTAGGGTCCTTCCCAATTGATAGTCAACTTGCTGTGCTTGGCGTCTTTATCGAAGATGGCTTTTCGAAGGACGAGATCGCCAATATTGAATCTTCAGGGCTTTAACTTGCTATTGTAGTACTGCGCAATGCGTTGCTAATTGATAACCTAGGATCGGAGAGCTTTTGCTCAGACTTCATCTATGAGGTCGAGTCCAATTCAGAGCCCTTCCGAGTTCGGGTCTTCGTCAAGATGTTGTAATATTGCCTTAGCACCATAAGCTAACTTGAAGGGGGTTTCTCCTGTGGAGTTCTTATGAGTCGTGCGATAGGCCACAAGATTGAGGGTAATTCGTCGACATAATGCCCAGCCACCTTGTCTATGTTCTTCTTCAAGGCTTGGAGGATGCACTTGTTGGCACTGAGAGGTGAGTCTTCTAGACTCGGCTAAAATGGTGGGTCAGTAATATCCTTAGCGGATGACTTTCTGGGTAAGGGTTCAGACTCCAGGATGGTTCACGCAAGTCCTTTCATGGATCTCTAAGGACATAGCTGGCCTCAACTTGTCAAAGACAACAGAGATAGGGCCCCACACTGCTGCTCGAGTATGATGTTCGGTAAAGCTGATTGTCGATCATGAGGTAGCGTCGAGCGTTCCTCTGCAAATTCTGGGCCTTAGCGGCATTCTCTGGTGGGTCCCCATTATTAGGTGCTGGATGATTAAATCCATCCAACAGGGTTCCGCAGGTGTCTCGACTTTTAAGACTGGCTTGGATGCTCCTATAATACTGGGGTGCTACTGTCAATGTCGTTGCCGCTTCTACCGCCATGGCCTCATTCTTGTAGGCTCATGGGTCCTCCATATCCATGTAGTCGTGAGCCTTGGCTAACAACTGTTCATAGGTGGAGCATTGCTTTTTAGAGAGTGAGTCAGCCAGCTCGTTGTTCAACAAGCGGCGACAATGGCGGACATGACGATTGAACTCTGATGGTCGTTAACCTCCAGTCTCTTGGCTCAAAACCTCTTGAAATAATCTCTGAGGCTCTCTCCAGGCTCCTACCTCATCTGTATCAACACATGGGGAGGCAGCTTCTGCTTAGTGTTAGCTAAAAAGTGGTGCACGAACTTCTAGCTAAGCTGCTCAAAGCTGTTGATGGACTTCTTTTCTAAAGAGTTCCACCACAACTTGGCGCTTCCTGTTAGGGTAACAGGGAAGCATATGCAGATGACTGTTTTTGACACGTGGTGTAGGATCGCTGATCTGATCACACTAAAACACTAGAAAGTGGAATTTAATAGTGTTTATAAATTTTGCAAAGTAGA
>JBAKGM010000326.1:12897534-12910828 GCA_037177215.1 Asparagus racemosus | reverse complement strand
AGGATAAATCTAGGGTTATCCTCGAGGAAAGTGGGTGAAACATCCCACGAGGAACTTCCCGTTGAAATGGGTTATCCCGAATATACTAAGGATAGTATTTCTTCAGGAACTTCCTGTTTATCGGCATTAATTGCTGGTCACCATTCTGGGTAATTAGGCGATATGCACCGTTCGAATAGACTGTCTCTATTACAAACGGGCCTTCCCATTTGGGTTCGAATTTACCTTTTCTTTTTGGAGTTGAGTATTATCGGTCGTCGAACAGCGAGGACCAGATCTCCTTCGTTGAAACTCTTGTGTCACACTTTCTTATTGAAAGCTCTCAACATTCTGGCTTGGTAGAACTCAATGCATTGTTGAGCTTCCAGGCGCCTTTCATCCAACATCTCGAGCTCTTTGAGACGTTTCTGATGTTGTTCTTCCACTATCATCTCCGTCGTGAGGGCAATGTCAAGCGAAGGGATTTGATTTGGGTTGTGTATACCTCTTTGGTAACCACCCCCTTGTTTTCCTCTATCTCATCATATATCGGCACAAATAGCTGATGAGTTCTGACCGTGACTAGTTGTTTAGTCTCGGAAGGTTGTGCGTATGCATTTTAGAGGCGTGGAATGTACTCGATGAAAAATTCTTCAAACAAGTTTGCCATCTCAACAGCCGCCTGGTGATATGGGATCGGATCCGGATTCCTGACTTCATAGTCCTCACGGATCTATTTGACTGTGAGTTGGGAATCTCTAAAGGTTTCGACCCTAGCTCTTTGACGAAATTCCCGCCCAATAAGCAATGCATTGTATCTGGCCACCTCATTGGAGTACAGCTCAGTTAGAGAGTAAACCCGAGGCGTCACATGCTTCCCTAGGAAAACTAAGACAACTTTGAAGGAAATCCTAGAACATCTAGGGGTATTTGCTATTTAGATTACAAAGACTTTCATTTAGATGATTTGGGGTAATGACCCCTACATCGATCAAGGCCTGGATTTTGTCCTTGAGATGGTAGCACGCCTTTATCAGGTGGTGCACCACTCTGTGGTATGCACAGTATTTTAGATCATCGGTCCTCTGTGCTTCCTCTTGATCAGGCAGCTTGATTTTGTTATTCTCCAAGAGGCATTTGAAAATACCGAAAATCTCGTCTTCCTTGAAAGAATAGACTTTAGAGAATTTTGAAGTCTTCCGCTTCTGCGGCTGTTGCGGCGTTCGCCGTTGGACAGTTTGGTTTACGTCCATAGCTTTCGCCTGCCCTTTCCCTTTGCCGCATGAGACAAAATTTTGTTTGTGAGCGTATGCTGATTGCTAGCCTTTTTCTACCTTTTTCCTCTTAAGGAATCACTCGGCCTGCTCCCCGCGCAGCTTTAAATCCTTCCAAGTCTTAGATGACGCTGTTCTCATCGTTTCTATCACATTCAATGACAGGTTGTTGTGGCAGGTTTGGAGGATAAATTCCTCAATTATAGGGTCTCGGTAGTTCATCGCCTTGTTCAGGAACCGTTTGACGAAGGTATCCACCGTTTCTCTGTCTTTTTCCTTTTCATCAAGTAACGTCCCAATGGTTATCTTGGTGTCATCGTCGAAGAAGTTGGAGAGAAACATGGACTTCATATCATCCCAGCTGGTAACGCTCCCATGTTTGAGACGATGGTACCAATCGAAGGCAGCTCCTCGAAGGGTGTCAACGAATGATCGAACCATCAAGGGCTCATTTCTAGAAATCACCCCCAAGTGAGACTTGAAGTAAATCAAGTGCTGAGTTGGGGACCCCTTTCCGTCGAACGGTGTGAAGTTGATCAAGCTGAACTTTAACGGATACGGGATCGACTCCCACTCCCTGGGGTATGGACACGGTATTCCCATTTTCTTCACTTCTTGACCGGAGATCAATGTGTTGATGTTACTCTTGAGATCTTTGATTTTCTCATTTTCTGGGACGGTATTGCCACTGGCATTTTCCTGGTCACCCCCAGTATTTCGCTCTTCAGGGGGCTGTGCAACACCATGGTCTTCTTCTCCGTTAGTGTTGCTGTCAACCTGATTAATGTTATTGCGGCGACTGGTTTCACCTTGACGGTTTGACAGTGCCTGAATTTACTAGTCATGCATTTCTCGCTTCTGCTGCATGGCCATCTCCATCTCGAACTTAAAGTTCTCTTTTTGCTTGGCTATTGCTTCATCGAGCATTTTGGCCACCTGCTCGGCACTGATCATAAGTGCTTCCCGGGGTTGTCCCTCATTGGAAACCGTGTTGTCAGAAGCCATCACAGATCCAACATCTGATACTTCGTCGTCTGACGGCAATCCTTTAAGATTTTGTCATAATTGGGATGCTGAATCGCTCTGGTGCCCAACTGAGTTATACGGTCGGATGATCGGGGGCCGGTACGATTAGACACCCCTCTGCTCATCATGTTGTTTGTGACTCTGGGTAATTCATCCATTTGAGTCATTAATCTTCTTCTCTGGAAGTGTTTGGAGTTGGACTTCGACATTCCGTTACCAAGTCTATCGAAGACGGAAACTCTATCTGGAGTTGCTTCGTTGCAGCTACACTCCAATAGGACTGCCTTGATTAGCCTAGAATAGGGGCAATGTGCAGGCTTCTCAAGAGAACTCCTCTTTTGAGATCTTCTCGTACCCCCGACACGATAGTACAGCTCATCGGCATGAGTGCTAGAGCAACCTATCGTGCGTTGGCACGACCTCTTGGGTATAACGTCGTTGTCATCGGACGAAAACATCTCCTTCCGAGGACAGACTGCTTCATCAAAGCTGTCAAAAGTGACTCACCTTGACGTTCGCCTGTGTGGGCGTGAAGTCTTGGCGGACTCTCGGACTTCGATTCTCAGTCCGGTTTGTGGAGCTGCTAGTATCCCCTTATTCTTGTTGAGATGGGTGCGACCTCCTACATTAGGAGTGACCCGTGATTCCTTCAATGGACCGAAGCGTTCCTTGATGGTTGGCATGCTGGTTGCAGCAGGAATCAGCTTCACCGGAAGTTCAGATGCGGACGCCGGAGGTGGCCTTGGCGCTGTGGCAGCTTCAGTTGAGGCATCGGTGGGTTTTGGCCTTAGCACCGGGGCAATTGGCGTTGAGGCGCCTTCAGCTCTTAGTTTGGGTGCCGGGGCGAGATTTGAAGTGCTGGCGGATTTAGGCTTGGATGCTGTGTTCGTCGGGGTTGGAGTGCCGACGGCCTTCGGCCTCTAGACCTGGCGGCTTGTTGGTGGATTCTTGGCCGCCTCTTCCTTCTTCAGTCAATGGGCTTGTTGCACCAAAGCCCGTGCCTGCGCAAGGAGTGCACGGCGCTTCCGGATGCACTCTTGAAGCGTGGAACGGTTCCACTTGACCTGGACCCATTCGTTTGTTGACAGCCTGGAGGGGCCGTCAGTCACTTGAGGCTGGCACCACTGCGTCAGCTTGGATCTTAGATTCACATCGTAGCAGATCCCATCCATGGATTCCATGGCCTTGGCGAACCTACGGGCCATGCTTTGCCATCGCCTTTGTCGTGCTCGCTTGGAGAGCAGGGGCACGGCATCGGTGGTCATCTCGGGCACTGGGAACTTGGGCTGCAGGTGCCGAGGAAGTTTTACCGCTACCGGCGGCAGCGGGGTTGGATTCGTCATCGTGGGACTCTGCATTTGAGGCCCAATGGATTCTCCTTGCAGTGGAGATCTTCTTAGAGTGACGGGGAGAAGCGGATCTAGAGGAGGAGGAGGAGAGATACTCCTCAAACTTTTACTGGTCGAATTCAAACTCGACCTCTTCTTCGACCGGGATCGAGATCCACGGCTGCGACACTGCGATCTCAGATCTGAGACCGTTAGCTCCCACTGTGGTCGCCAGCTTGTTCGCCACGAAAGTTGCTTCGATTGTCATTGATTTGAACTCGTTACAAATTTAATTTTTATAATGAAATTTAGATAAAAATCTCGCCTTTTTTATAAGGCTTTACAATGAAAACCGAAGAAAGATTACAACTTTACGCCTTGTTCGTGGGGAAATTTGTTTTGATTTCTATTGATTTGAACTCGTTACAAACTTCAGGCGCTTATAACGAAATTCAATAAAAAGATCGCCTTTTTATAAGGCTTACAATGAAAAATCAAAAGATTACAACTTTATAAACCTAGTTGAATGAACGCGAGATCCGTTTATCAGATCCTCGCTTGCGTGGGTGTGTTTTCCTGTGTCGGGGACTTGTTTTGTCCGTGGACCACCGTATAATCCCGATCTGGGTACTAGATCTATGGATCTGAGGTGATTATTTCATGAAAGAAATAAAGCACCGATGGGGATCAACTCACGAAGGAGATGATCGCCGGAGTGGGTGAAATCTATAACGAGAAGTCACGCACTGACCCTGAGATTAAGATGAAGCTTAATCTAGAGGGTGAAGGTGTAGATCTGACCCGGACTGCCTCCTTGCTGTGTAGATGTGAAGTTGATGGCGTTTTTCTCTTGCACGGGATCTGGATCAGAGTTTTCTTCTTGGGAATCACTCAGATCTGTGCAAAAGGTGCTTGCGAAGCTCTAGATCTCAGGATAATTTTTCCAACCCCGAAGAATGAGGCCCCCCTCTCTATTTATAGGAGAGGGGGGCGGATTTGGGCTGAGAGCACTTGGCACCTCGGCCAAGTGGCTTAGACACTATTTAGCCTTGTTTCTTTTGTTCCGGCGTTCCTTCGTTCATCCTGCGTTCTATCCGAGCTCGTTTTTGTCTGGTTGTGCCAAATCAAAGCTCAGTTGATCATTCCGTTGATTCTGGAATCTGATCGGCATAGTGTCGTCACTTGAGTTTGGTTAATTCTGTCTCGTTGATGCTCGAGTCCAGTCGACTCGCCTTGTCGAATCTCGCTGACCTGAAGCTTCGTCGCTGGATTTATTCCACGGTTTGTTGCTTCATTGACTTATGCGCCTTTTAGACTCACTTCATGCATTCGTTGACTCGTTTTACGCGTTTTGTGGCGCAATTACATTGTCAGTAGTTCTTGGTCGCATCGCTTGATGGGTCGTCAGTTGTGAACTCACCGTCATGAGTCTGGTTCGGGTACTGATAAGCGATTTTCAACGCCTACAATTGTTGCATTAAATACATGGTTAGACCCATCATTACTCCTCCACCGAAGTCATAATGACTCCTCCGACCATGCCAGCACCTTAGCCATTCTACTGCCATCAGATTAAACACAAGGATGACTCGGATCACTCACCATTGACGCGTGTAAAGTTTCAGCTAACTAAGCCAAATGCATGGACCCGACCGAAATTACCCAAATACCCTTGTCAATTCACTATACGTATGCAGATTGTCTTCTACATGAAGGTACGATGTTCTCTATGATAAAAAACTCTACAATTACGTCTTTTAGAACTTTATCCCCTCAAGATCATCACTAACTTGATCATTAGAGGAACCACTGGAGAATCCAACTCAAGCCTTCTAATGTCCCGTATTTGTGCAAGAGTCTTCTTCTGCTCGTAGTGATCAGCCATCAAAAAAGATTAAGTGACCCTAAGCTCCTCCAAATCCACCCTAACTAGTGTAATTAAGTTTCAGACATTAGCATCTTAGCACCCATTGTGGGGCCTCTTTTTCTTCTTTAGGAAAAATGGCTGCCTCTGATCGACCAGACTAGTATCCCGGAGAGGCGGCAAATATGGGCTACGCTACTCAGGCCCAATTAGATGAGTCTGCCTACAGAATAGCTTATTCCCTTCAGCAACAGTTCCCTTCTTTCATTGATGAACTCCTTAGCCGGATTCTTCCTTCCCGTCCTCCTCCACCATCTGTCGCCCCTCCCTAAGGAGATTAGTCTTAATGATAAATGTCGGAGGAGCGAGCCGGAGATATCACTCCCCTACCACCTTGGTTGCAAGCTTGTTTCACCGCTCATCCACGGTAACCACTGCACTTCATGGAAGCAACCGCGAAAGTTTGAGTCTTGGCCCTGAATATGATACTTGGACGACGTCATGCAGCATCAGATACCCCCATTCCACTCCTAGCCAAGTGAGCATAATGGATCATTCCACCATCAACTTTGCATCTAGTTATGACCAAACCTTCAACACTGTTACAGATGTTATCGAAGGAAATACTCCTCTCACTAATTAGATCATGAATACTTTGTGCTCTAAGTTCAAGATGCCCCACATCGAGAAATGCAAGGGTGAAGGAGATCCAGCTAAGCATGTGCAAAATTTTTATGATTTAATTTGCACGTAGCAAATGATTGACCTGATCACCTGCAGCGCCTTCCCAACCACCCTAACGAGCAGTGCAAAGATGTGGTGGAACTCATTGGACAAGATGTCCCTTCATAGCTTTGAGCAACTCAGCCAAAAGTTTGTATACTACTTTTTAGCTGACACAAAGCAGAAGGATCCTTCCTCCATCTTGTTGTAGATAAAATAGAGACCTGGTGAGAGCCTACGATATGTTTTGTAAAAGGTTTCAGGCCAAAAGGCTACAGGTTGGGGTCCTTGGCAATATGGTTTCCATGGCCGCAATTGTTGTTGGTCTAGAAGTTGAAAAGCTGTCCAACTCTCTCATCATGAACCGTGTGAATGACTTAACCAACCGATGGCCAGAGCTCAATCACACATGGACGCTGAAGACAGTGAAGCCCACAAAAAGGCAGCTCGACTAGAGGTAGCTGAAGCAGAATCCACTTGGAGGAAGAAGGTTGAAGATGATCCCCCAAGGGTGACCCCAGGCCCGGTCAGGTCGATAGGAGGGATCAGAATAAAGAAGAGACAAAGAAACCAACACTCACTCCTCTCAATGCCTCTCTTTCACAAGTGTTGTACCTTATTTAGAAGGAGGGGCACCTCACCACTCCTCCCCCTCACAAAAAATCAAATCCTCAGTCTAGAGACATCAAACAACACTGCCGATATCATCTAGATCACGGTTATCATACTAATAATTGTAGGATTCTCCATAGAGACATCGACGACATGATACAGAGGGGATTTCTAAAGAAGTTCATCTCACGTCAGGATAGAGGGGAGCCACCCACGGAGAGGCTAGAGAGGAGAAAATTTAGGTCGAGATCGCCCCATCACCCAAACCAACAGGGTGATCAAGCCTAAAGAAATAGGTAGCCAAGGCACCATCAACACCATCAGTAGTAGCCCAACAGTCGGGGGATGTCTAACAATGCTCGGAAGAGGTATGCTTGATCATGATATTTTATTGCACTTTTATACCCTCATTATCTATCTTATTTTGAATAAAATATTTACTAATAAGTGTTTTTATCTTGATTTGCAAGAAATAAAAGATTAAAGAATAAGTGACCAAGAGAACTCAAATCTCTCTCTTTTAATCCTTGTTGAAGCCCAAGATCAAGATGAATACCCATAAAAGAGAGCCCAAGAAATTTGGCCAGGGATTGAAGACGTTTCGATGTGTGTATAGATACTTGTATCGATATTAGTATCGACACCAGTATCGATTCTGGTATCGATACTAGTATCGATATTAGTATTGATACTTGTATCGATAGGTTTATCGATACCAGTATCGATATCTATATTGATACTAGTATCGATACCTAGTGAACAGTTAGGAATTAAAGGCTAAAAGTATCTTACGTGGGGGTTAAGTTTGATCTAATGGCTAATATTCTTTGTAATACTCTATAAATAAGGACAGAGAGTGATGGTTTGAGGGTGTGAAAAATTTTGTAAAACTATATTTGGAGAGGAGGGTTACTCTTAATTGAGAAGACCTCTTCAAAAATTTTCTTTTATTCTCTTTATTGATTGATGAAGATGAAGATTTACTTTCAAGGGGCAAACCCCTTGTAATGTAAGTTTTCCTTTTTCTCTTTTATTTTCTTGCTTTTGGTATTCATGTTTTAGAATTTTTTTCTTTTTATGTTAGTAGATTAGGTTTATTTTGATGCCTTGTAGAGTAGATTTACTTTCATGTTCTTTTATTTTTGTTATTTTCTTGCATTTTTATTTTGTACTATAGATTTATTTTATTACATTTTTATTTTTGTAATTTAGATTTATTTTTATGCTCATAGTTTAGATCTTTATTTTCTTGTTCTTGTTTTTTATTTTTGTAATTAATTTTTTTTGTATTTTTATTCTCCTTTTTTCATGCTTTCTAGTCTAGATTTTATTTCTTAGTTTTTATATTATAAAATGTGTAACTAAAATCTTGTAGGAATTCTAGAATTGTATGGAACTAGTTTATTTCTTTTATAATTTGTGAATTGCCCTTTTGTGCTTAAAATAATCATATTTAGGGTAATCAACTTGAGAACTAATTGGTAGATGAAGATATTGATAATCTATACTCATCTTGAATAATTTGATAGGTTATGCTTATGAATTCTAGAATTACTATCTAGTTGTTATTCTTTTCATGAATAGTGATTTTACTTGGATGAAAATTTGATAGGTTATACATTCCTTAACTGGTTTGATAGTCTATGCTTAGTGAATTTAAAGTAGAATATGATAAAAAGAGAATAGTTCATAAATTCTAAATAAAACAAACTAGTGGATTAAATTCTAGATTCGTATCTTATCCACTTGATTTTCTCACTTTTTTAGATTGATTTCTCACGTGATTCCTCTTTTCTTATTTTGTTTTTATTTTTAGTTCTTTTGTGATTCTATTTCTTTTTCTTTCCTCTTTGTTCCCTTTTTCCTTTTTTCTCTTTTTGAATTTTCTTCTTAATTTTTCTTGTTTTATTTGGTCATGCTCTTTCTCCCTTCTTATTCTAGTTTTCTTTTATTTACATATAATCATACACTTTCCTTATATCTTTCTACACTTACACTTTCACTGCTAATTGTCCACACAAAACGTTCAGGAACTATTTTAGAATTATCTCTACACACCTTCCTCGAGGGATCAACATCTTTCTATACTATAACTTGATAGTTGTGCACTTGCAACTTTATTTTATTTACCCCCTATCAATACTTAGTGAGTGTTAGAAGTCAATGTGTGTGAGAAGAAGTCTAAGACCAATCAGCCTATTTCCTTTAGCAACGCTGATCTAAATGACATGCAGACCCCCATGATGACCCCATCATCATATCAGCAGAGATTAATGGCTTTCATGTCAAAAGAATCTTGATAGATACAGGAAGCTCTTCTGATATTTTGTTAGAGGTGCTCAAGTAGATGGGGATCAATAAGTCAGATTTGTAGCCTTGCCCGAGTCCCCTCATGGGATTCTCTGGGCACTCGGTCCCACCCGAAGGATTGGTCACTCTGCCCTTGGTGATTGGTGATTTCCCTCGCCAGTCCATGATTCAAATCCAGTTCATTATAATGGACGTAAAAGTCCACCTATATTATTATTCTCAGAAGAACCTCCTTGAATGGCTTACAGGCCATCCCGTCCACTTACCAAAAGAGGGTGAAGTTCATGACCTTAGAACGAGTCAGTTCTGTGTGAAGCAATCAGCGAGATCTAGATCATGCTATCTATCTGCTCTCGATGAAGGGAAAAGGAGTTTTAGAGACTTTGCCAATCGAGAAGGCTCAGTCTCAGCCGCAAAAAGATGAAGAGCAGAAATGAACAGTTCTTGGAGAAGAACTACAAGAGATATTGAGTGGCCTCGATAAAATCAAGAAGGTCAAAATCGGGTTTGAACTTGTTGAGTAGTAGCGAGGAGCTATTATTACTTTCTTGCACAGCAATGCAGATATTTTTGCTTGGGGACCCAAGGATATTCTTGGGATCCCCTCAAAAATGATAAGCCATGAGCTGTCAGTCGACTGACATAGCAAGCCGATTCGATAGAAGACCAGACATCTCAGCCCTGAGAGGTAGAAGGTGACCGTAGAAGAGATCAACTGACTACTTAAAACTGACTTCATCTAGGAAGTACAGTACCTAGAGTGGTTGTCTAATGTGGTGCTAGTCAAGAGGTCTACTGGCAAGTGGAGAATGTGTGTAGATTTCATAGACTTAAATAAAGATTGCTTAAAGGATAGCTATCCTCTCCTGAGGATTGATCAGTTGGTTGACATAAGCATCAGCCATGAATTACTTAGTTTTCCAGATGCCTCCTCTGGATACAACCAATTTATAATGGCTAACCATGACGAAGAGAAAACTTTCTTCATTACAGACCAAGGGGCCTATTGCTATAAATTTATGCCCTTCGACCTCAAGAATGCTGGAGCCACCTATCAAAGGTTGGTGAACAAAATCTTCGAACATCAAGTCAGCCACATTGTGGAAGCATATATGGATGACATCCTGGAGAAATCTAAACAAGCAATCTCTCATGTGTCCGATCTTGAAGAAACTTACTCCATCCTCAAACACTTTTGCATGAAGCTAAACCCAGCCAAGTGTGCTTTTGGGGTGCAATCAGGTAAATTCCTTGGCTTTGTGATCACTCAATAGGGTGTCGAGATCAACCTCAAGAAGATAACTACCATCGAGCTAGTGCCTAATCCTCACACACTAAAGGATGTTCATAAGCTGAATGGCAAAATATCTTCTTCGAGCCACTTCCTCTAAAAGTTGGCCAAAAGAAGTCTCCCCTTCTTCAAAATCCTCAAAAGAAACAAGGAACCCAAATAAGGCATCAGGTGGATAGTGGAATGCAGCACTGCGTTTGCTAGAAAGATACCTAAGCTCCAAGCCCCTGTTGGACCGACCCATAGAGGGAGAAACCCTTTCCCTCTACATGGCTATTTCACCAGAGGACATTTGTTCAGTCCAAATCTAAGAAGAGGAGAATATTCAAAGGACGGTATACTATTTTAGCCACATTTTGAAGGTCGTTGGGCTCAATTACATTCTTATTGAGAAAACCTCCTTCACTCTTATAACTGCTGTTAGGAGGCTCTGCCCTTGCTTCTAGGCTCACACTATAGTGGTGTGGACAAACTTATCTTTAAAGAAAGCACTTAGTAGCCCAACTACCTTCGGACGGATAATCAATTGGTTAGTTGAGCTCAATGAGTATGACATATAGTTTGAGGCTCGAATGACCATAAAAGCTTAGGCCCTGGCCGATTTCCTAATCAAGTTGTTTGACCTGGACACCGACCTGTCACCTCGTGCATCAGCTCCTTCTTCGAAAGCTCTAGCTTAGAAGATGGCCAAGAAAGTCCCCCTCGGGAGCACAGTGCCCCTGAACATAATTCATACGAGTTCCCCTCATGGTGACTACTTAAGGTTGAGGATCTTCAGGAGAAGGAGGTAGCGGAACTGAAGTTCTATGCAATCCTGAAGGACTCGTATATGAATACTATCACTTTCGAGTTCCTAGCCTCAAATAATGAAGCTGAATATGAAGCCCTATTAGCAAGACTTTGAGCCACTTTGGTGACCAAAGACGAGTCCGTCTTTATCCTGGCTGATTCCCTGCTTATTGTTTACCAAGTTCAGAGGGAATATGAAGCTAGGGACCTGAGAATGGTCCAATACATAGGAAAGGGAACTCTCGTGCAAGATTAAAGAATTCAAAATTTCACAAGTTCCCGGCACCTACAATGCTCGGGCAAATGCCTTATCCAAGCTCGGTTCCTCAAGCTCAGGGAAGAACCAAGGGCCCCTGTATATAGATACCTTCAAACATCCCAACACTAGCAATGCTCCTGCAGATTCAATTATGCAGATTGAAGCCTCAATGGAGCTATGTTGGATGGACCCACTCATTCAATACTTAACTAAAGGGACCTTGCGAAAAAACCCTTCAGAGGTAGGGAGTCTACAAAGAAATACTCAGAGATGCCTTATGATCGACAATCAGCTATGTTGTCTCTCATACACTAGCAATATTGTGGGGACTTAGCTTCGATGTCTCCGACTCAGAGAATAAGATTATATCCTACAGAAGATTCATTAAGGGACATGCTGAAAACATGTAGGAGCAAGGAATCTAGCCCAAAAGGCTATCAGACAGGACTATTACTGACTAACTGTTCTAGCCAGGTCCAAGAGACTAGCCTCTCGATGCAAGACTTGCTAATTCTTTTCAAGCGTACCCCGGGCTTCGGCAACTAAACTCACCACCCTTATCAATATGATCCCCTATGATTAATGGGGGTTGGATTTGTTGGGGCCACTCCTGATAGCATCACGGTGAAATTACCCTAGAGGGGGGGGCGAATAGGGTAATCTAACAATAATGTGCAATTTCTAAAAAATAAGCAAGCAATTTAAGAATGCAATAAAATAAAAGATAGTAAGGTAAAGAAATAGTTAGCCAAAGTAGAGGACGATGTGTTCACGAGGTTCAGTCCTCTCGACCTACGTCCCCGACCACCTCTCTCGATGATAAATCCACTACACACACCGGTTTGGAATCTGGAACTTCTTACAACACGGATCTCCTCGAGATCGTCTCACCACGCAATCCACACACAATGAAATGAAGAACATTATATCTCTCTCTTTCTTACGCAAATCCTATTGCAAGGATGTAGATATAATAATTGAAGCTTAGGGGATTTGTACAAGTGTATGAAAGTGAGAGAATGTGAAAATAATAGCTTTGAGAGAATTTGAAAGATTAAACACACTTCAACAAATTTTCAAAATGCTCAAAAAATTCTATCTTGATTTGTTCTGAAGAGTAATATTTATAGAGGGAAAGATGAGGCCAAGAAAGGACAACAAATCTTAACAAAATTCCTTAAAAATCGGAGGTGCAGAAAACTAGCCGTTAAGGCTAGAAAAAAAATCGTTAGTCTACTGACCAGTTGCCCTTATAAAAATAATTAAAACTACAAAATCAGCTCTAAAAATTTTGAAATGTTGAGGGAAGGTTCTACACATACATATAAACATATTAAAAAAATAATTTCTGAAATATCACTTTCCATTTGTGAGAAACAATTATTTTAAAATATATATGTTAGATTCTAAAAAACTACTAGAAACGTGTTTTTGTAAAATCGATTTAGCATAGTAAATTAACTCCAAACATTTTGAAATTTTTAGGGACGGTTCCAAAAATATATATAAACATATTGCAAAAAGAATTTCGGAAATATAACTTCCTATTTGCGAGAAACAATTATTTTAATATAGATATTCTAGATTCTGAAAAACTGCTAGAAATGTGTTTTTGTAAAGTCAATTTAGAATAGTAAATTAACTCCATAAATGATGAAATTTTGGGAAATGTTTGTAACCATTTAATAGAACATGGTAGAAGAACAATTTCTCAAACTTCATTTCCCATTTGTGAGAAACACATTTATTTTGCAAAACGTGGAAATACGACATTTGAAGTAACATGATTTTAAAAGTTTGTAATCATAATTGTATTTCTTTGTGAAGAACATTGAAAAG
>JBAKGM010000326.1:12833795-12871115 GCA_037177215.1 Asparagus racemosus | reverse complement strand
ATACTATAAAACTACAATATTCACACTCCTTATTGAAGCGGGATTCTCCCCAGTAGCATATATATGTTAAGACCACCAAAATAACAACACATACTTCTTTGTTTTCTAGAAACACTGTCTGTCGAAGCGCGCTTCCCCCCTTTACTAATTGGTTCTGCATTTTGCATGTCCAACAGTCCTAGTAGCTTCCTCAATGTTACTACCATCCGAAGACCGCATGAAGTTGTTGTTCTTTGTCACCTCATCGTTGTTCAACAGTGGGTCCTCACCATCATTCTTTGACTACAGGGAACGTGATAGGTCTCCAGTAAGAAAGGTTCCCTAGCGTCAGTAGTAGGCAGTCCAAATAAAAGGGAAACTTGGGGAGTTATAATTACACAGACTACATTTGCGATATCTTCAACCGCAGCCTCATCTGCACATTTCAAGCACCGATCGACTTTGAAATCATCATTATTTGCTTCCTTGTTAGGGGAATTGCATTTCTTTTTCTTTGACGTAGGGATTTCAGCCATTCTTTTGGGTTCAAAACCCTAGCCCTCATTTGGGGAGGAAGTTAGAAGAAAGGGGAAGGGGGGATTTTTCTCTCTGTTGGAATTTCGAATGAGAGGAGAGGGCGGAGAGAGAAGGTGAAGGGCACAGTTACCACGGAAGTTTTGTTAACTGACGGCCTATTAATGTGATGAGGGTAGTTTTAAGAGCAAATTTCACTGTTTCTCTCTTTGATGGCATGTAACTGTATAATGGGGTATAAGGGGGTTAAACACATTAAAATCTTATATTTGGGGCCTAAGCACAAGCCCAAAATTCAACTGGGCATTGTCACATGGGAAACTTCATTTTAAGGCTTGAGCACAATTTTTCCTTTAAAAATATTAAAAGAGTTAGTGAGTTCATCACATCACATAATTGGCAACGGAAAATAACTCCTATTATTCTACCTTTCCAAGTGAATTAACTGAGGACCATGGGGAGTTTTAGTGGTAAGATCACATACAGTGCTGCTCCACACTAGGAAGATTTTGATTGAAGGTGCTAGTGCACATGCATGTCCCAAAAGATAAACCTTTTACGGGTTTTCCCCCCTCTTTATCTGAAAAATTAATAATTGGACCAAACGTAAGAAATGAAAGTTAAAGACCACAAATTCAGATAAAAAGTTAAAACAACTAAAATTACAGAATTCACTGTCAAAAATTGTATATTTTAAATTAGTTAGAACCACGCTTGAATGCTTTAGTGCTTTTAGCCAGAAGCATGAGTTATGTTCTGCTATGGAGGCATCACAAAATACAAAAAGGTTTTGCTTGAAGGCAAAAGGAGTTATAGAGTTTCAGGAAGGCGAGGGGCGTGAAGAGGAGTTAAAGAGTTGAGAAGAAGATGATCTTGACGTTGGTGAAAATCAATGGGTGTTTTGGAGTTTTAATAAGTTATGGACAATATTGACAATTATGCACTCTTAAATTTGTTGGATTTAATTTGATCCAGATATTTTTGCTAATCTTTGTGTGCATTTAATATGAAACGCATGTACTATTGTCAGTGATTTTTATGTTTTGCAACATTCAGTTACTAATTGTTTATGGGCATTTGTTATTTGCATCCATTTGTGCTAAATCTTTTACGGTCAAATGCAAAACCTTTCTCATTCCTAGGGGTGAGCAAATTTCGGTTCGAATTGATAAAACCGACCGAACCATCCGCTTTTCAGCAGTTCAGTTCAGTTTTGCATTCAGTTTGATTCGAGTCAGGTTACACGTCTATACACTCGAATAGATCAAACCGACCGACCCTTTGTTGATAGTGCCGGTCTTCAAGATTTTCAATGAGAACCTGCTACATATTTGATGAGCACATTTCTGTTATTCTTTGTAGTGGAGCCTACTAAATGAACCTATGTGTGACTGCTTCCCAAATATAGATGTCATACATATTTTTTTGGGGGGATCCAATCAAAGTTGTCTCTATCTCCAACTAACTCAAAACTTAGTTATGGTCGTTCCTTTAAAACAAATCCAAGATAGCTATCAAAATAAATTTCAATCTCGCTCTTTAATTTTCTTCATTTCTTGTACTTTCCTCAATCCCTTTTATACATATCTTCTCTTAATCTATTTGCGCCCATGATGAGAGGATCTTGTTCTTTGGTTGCTACCATAATGCCTAGTGGCGCTCGTATCAACCGAAAACACCGATCGAACTAAACCAAAATAATTTGGTTTGGTTCTGTTTGGTTTAGTTTTTAGTTTGGTTCAATTCGGTTTTATCGAAAATGTTTAAAGCCGACCGAACAAACCTTTTTCTCACCCCTACCCATTCCTGAGAATTATTCTAATATAATTTTAATTTTGAATATGTTGATATGACTAGATATGTACGCATGTTTGTAAATGAAGTTTTAATCAAAATCATATTTTACTTTTGAGTTGATATATTTGATATTGGAATATATCTTCATTGTTTTTTACTAATCATTTGTTTCACTGTGTAGAAATCAGTTAGTAACTTTTCTTTTTTTAACGACAAAGAATTATTGTTTACCACATGTTTGTGATAGAGTAATCTGTGATATTTTAATTATTTATATTTGCAAAATTTTAACCATTACTTGGAAATTTTGTTGAATTTATCATGCATTTAAGTCTATAAATTGTATTTAGAATATATGTTGGATTTATCATACATTATTTTCTATCATTTGGTGTCAATAGGTAATCTCAATTACTTCAAACACATTAGTTGTTCTTAGATTTGTCTATTTAGTATTATTGATTGTTTATATTTTAAACAAAATTAGGTATCAAACTTAGTAAAATTAAAGGAAACATAAAATAGATCATAGATATGTGAGACTGAAACTAATAAACAATTGTTTGAATTTAAAACAATACTGAATTTAAGGAAACAAAACAAAAGATATAAGCTAAAATAAAAAAACAATTTAACAAAGAAAAAAAAGAACAGGAATTCCACAACAATTGCTCAAACGATGAACAAGACTACATACATAAAGGTTACAAGAAAACAGACAACAACACTAGTCTGTGCTTTGCAAGGGCCAAAATACTAGTACATACCCCTAAAAGATGAGCCTTTTATGTTTTTTTTTTCTTTTCTTTTTTTCCCCTTATTTCAAAACACAAGAATTGGACCAAGTGTCAGAAATGAAATTTAAAGACCACAACTTCAGATACAAAGTTAGAAAACTAAAATTACAGAATCCCCTGTCAAAGACTACAAATTTTAAATCAGTTAGAACCACACAGCAAAACAATTTAGGAGATCTATACTCATTTCAGAACATGCAATAACTGACCAAAATCCTGTCTCATGCACTGTAGACCAGATGCCCGTTTTTAACTCCTTATACGTCATGTAAAGGAACTTTGAATAGTTTAACAAATCAACAGCAATAGAATGACAATAAAGGACATGGAAATTAAGATCTCACACTCCCATTTTTAACCAACAAAAAATTTTGCTTCAATCCAATCCAAACAATGTAAAAGTCTTAAACAAGAATTAGGAGTCTAAGCTAATGAGGATCTTAGATGAGAGTCTATAAAGATGGGAAAAGACCTTGAATTCCATTCATGAAAAACTTTTAAGTATTGCAAGACATAATGAAGCTTTAAAAGGATCCTTATTCGCTCAATCGACCAAAAAACTTGCACTCATTTGTGTCCATATATTACTCAAGAAATTCTTCTAAACACAATATTTCAATAGAATGAAGGGCGAATCTCTCATAGCTAATGTTTGGATCGGCGGCGCTTCCTGTGCAAGTATCTTAAAGAGTCCAAGCATGAATGCTAGAAGAACCAATTTGATCCACTCAATCAATTGTCTGCAATGTGAAAAAAGTTCAAATTGGACCTCAGCTCAATACAACTTATGCTTCACATCTGCCACAATGCTCAAATACGGGAGCAGAATGGCAAAAGTACTTGCAGTGTGAGTGCCTATGAAGCGTCGTCAAGTGCATTAAGTAGCCTAAATGTCTTGTCCATGAATGGTTTAAGAACCGATTTTATCCACTTAACTATTTGTAATAAATCAATTTGGACCTCTGCTCAATACAATCTATGCTTCACATCTGCAAAAGAAGCTCTAATGTTGCGGTAGAATGGTGAAGCGATGATATGAAGTATAGTCCCAAGTGTATTCATGTGTCCAGGACATCTAAATCCCTGAATTTGAAGTGGCCAGAAACATGCTGCCAATTTCTAAAAGCCTATTCTAGCAAATCTAATAATAGATAAAAGCATTGACGGGCATTTGCTCCCAACTACTATAAGTTGTAAGCAAACAAATTTCAACAAGATCATGCTCTTATCTTTTCAGTTTCAGCTACATGGCTCTTCTTTCTCTGGTAAACTCTGTCAAGAACCGCTTCTATTGAACTAGCAATAGTTTCTTTTTTACATCATTAGTACATGTTCTTTTCTTTATGATAGCACAATGCATAGCCGCTCTCAACAATGACTCCATTGCTCCTATCTGCTACATTTTTCCATTGCACTGCTGAGCAGCTTTTTGGCCTATGGATGAGATTTTAATTTGGAAAAGAAATTATGCAAATAAATGGGCACATCTCTTTATCCTAAGCTCAATTCATGAACTATAGAATTGCACAGTATGATAGCACAAAGTTGGAACCAATGGCATGTTACATAGAAAGTCATAGCAATCTTGGTTTCGGTCAAATAAAGAAGCTTCCGTTGTTTGTTGAGATCAATGCTAGGTTACATCTATAGAAAGTTTCATCCATGATTGCAGTTATGATGATGAAGCGAGGTTGTGTTAATCGGCAAGTATGGTATGTCTTCGACGGTTTTTGACATCAAAAGGTAGCACTTAGTTGTACGAATTATTTAGAATATTTACAGAAAAAGCCTCCAAATCTTTATAGTATATTTCTCCAGTTTTTGCATATATGGTATGGGGATGCATCTAATTTTAAACCTTTGGCTTTTATGTGCCTAACAGCATATGCAACTCCCCACGGCAGGTCTTATATTCTCCCAGGGTCCTCATTACCTAATGCTTTGCTCATCAAAAAGTGTTGCAGGATTTATCCTTGAATGTCTGTCTAAAATTTCATGACCAATGAAGTAGGCTGCTAGACGTAATTGTCCTTCTAGGTTGGAACTCCTACAATTTCCAGGGGTTTGCAAGAGCTCTGAAGGTTTGGCCAGGTAAATGATCATAACTGGTCGTAGTTTCGGTCAATATTTCTTTTGTGTCTTCCCAATCCAACCCTATTATGCTGGAAAAAAGTAACCAATGGTGACAAAAAGGGTCATAATGACGGTGATGTCCTCCCCAACATGGACAAGCACACACACGCACACGTGCACGCGAACACAGAAGAGGGGTGCAGTACTCCACTAAGTGACAACCAATATCACAATTCAAATATTTTTTCTGAACTCATGGCAGTATGATAGACAAAGATCTCTAAAGGGTTTATTAAAGTATGCAAGTCACTATTGGGGAAAGAAAATATCATGCTTTATCTGAACAAGGTCAGAGTTCAAACCTCATGAGCCTTCTCTTGTACCGAGAAAGCACATACAGAAGATGCAGCATCTTCTCAAAGTTGGTGCATTGCAGACCACGTCTTTTTCAATTTTAGTCTCGCAGATTCAGCAAGGTGAGAGGAGATCAGACACAGCTCATGCAATTGACTGTCTGAGTTCCTCAAGGCTGCAAAAGAATTGCATTCACATAAGAAAATAGTTCCAGGTGAAATTCACAAACTTAACGGTAACGTATTGTACCTTCTCTAAGTTTCATACTTATAAAGTCCTCAACTTCATGGCATTAATCAGTCTTTCTGATATCATCTTGTCAAGTGTAAAGCCATTCTCCATCATATGGTCCCAGATCCTACAGGCCAACACCACCTTCTTCTCTTGTAGAAGTCCTCCAATTAATAATGTATATGTCAAGTTATCTGGAGACAAGCCCCTGTTGCTCATATCCTCATACAGATCCATAGCTTCTGTCACTCTAGAAGCTTTGCAAAGCCCATTTATAAGAGCACTGTAGGAAACTACATCAGGAGAGATACCCTTTTCAATCATGTCACGGAATAATTTATGAGCGAAGTCTACACGGCCAGACTTGCATAAGTAATGTACCATAATAGTGTATGCATTAACATTGGGGACTACCCCAGCATTGACCATATGATCAAACAGTTCCTTAGCTTTTTTATGGTGTCCCTTTATGAAGAACCCTTTGATGAGAGTGCCATATGTCACAATATCTGGATCTATTCCTTTACGACCCATCTCTTCAAATAACTTATATGCAGTTTGCGCATTTCTTGCTGTACAAAGGGCCTCAATTAGAATGTTCCAAGAAACGACATCACAAAACCCTTTGCCCTCCATCTTAGTAGCAATTAAAGCATAGGCCGCTTTTAACCGATTGGCCTTGCAAAGGCCTTTCAGAAGCTGATTATAACTGTACTTGTCAGGATTTATGCCCTCCATCTCCATTATATTCATTAAATTGTGGGCTTCATCTAACATAACATTATTACAATAATAATTCAAATGGATGTTATATGTAACAACATCAGGCTTACACCCATTCCTTTGCATGAAAGAAGCAATTTTTTGGGCTCTGTCAAAGCTGCCAACTCTGTAGAAGCCGCTTATTACAGCATTGTAAATTGAAACAGTCAACTCAATTTCATCCTTGATCATTCCCATCATTATCTCATAAGCTATCTCGACCTTTCCATTGTTACACAAACCAAAGATCAATGCTTGACAAGCAACACCATCGGGTCTATATCCCTTCTTCACCATTTCATCCCAAAGCTCAACCGCATCTGAGAATCTTCTAACTCTACACAAACCATTGAAGATTGTCGTGTATGTAACAACATCAGGCTCTCTTCCTTTCTTCTTCATAGTGTTCAAAACTCCAAGAGCAGAATCTAATCTCTTCTCTTTGCATAAAGAATCTAAATATGTATTATATGCCCAAATATCCGGAACACACCCTGTTTCATTCATATCTTCGAACAGCTTCTCAGCTAATGTAATATTCCCTACTTTACATAATCCACAAATGAATCTTGAGTATGTAAACCAGCTCAATGAGAACCCTTGCGGGATCATCATATTGTAATACTTCTCCGCCAAATCAAAACAACAATTGTGAACTAATACACCAATGAATTTGTTGTAATCTACACTAAATACTCGACAACCTGACTCAACCATCTGATCAAAAGTAACTATTGCATGATCAAACATGCCGGCTTTGACATAACCAGATACAAGAATCCTATACAAAGAACGGTGCATCAAAAACCCATTCTTTCTTATTCTACCCAAAACTTGAGACAAAAGATTAAAGTTCTGATCTTTCAGCAACAAAACGATGATAGATTTAATGGTGAAGTGGTCATGCTTAAAGCCCGGGCGGGATTCGGCCCAGATATAAAAACGGAAGGCCATTTCAGAATCCGACAAGCTCTTCAACACCTGATTAACCACGTAATTATTCAATTGTACATTGAGCTTACCCAGCTCCATCTCTACTGACTCTGACCACTTATTGGATCTCAAAACTCTCTTAAGCCTGCGAGATGATACAGCGAACGAAGGAGACGGCAACTTGAACAAGTTGGAGACTTTGCGAGATTCTGATGAATTTGTGATCTGGGTTTTGGAAGAGAAGCAAGAAAAGGAGAGTGCGAGTGACTTTACCATCAAAAATCGAGAATGCCCACAAATTTTGTGAGGAGCGCAAATCATCTGGCGGCCACAGCATGAGAGTCTTTCTCAGGGGAATTACATCGAACAGTTGGTGGGTGGAGCTTTGAGAAGAAAACCCATGCGCTCGGGATTGCTGAGATATAGCGAGGAGAGGAAAGGAGGCGCCTTTGGAGTGATGAAGCTCGCAGAGAGAGGGTTAAGGTTTTATGATTTTAGATAGGAAAATGGGTTAGAGGGAGAAAAGTTTGGATTTGGGTCTATGATTTTGGACCCGGATGTTTCTCTTGAGAAAAGATTCAGGCCCGATTTCGTTGGGTTCGGGTTCGTATGGGAAAGTTTACATCGACGCCAGAATGTATGCTGATTTTTCAGAAAACCCCCTATCAACATTCAAGCCTAATTGAGTAATTGCAGTCTTATTTTACAACCGCACAGAATTACAGAATGACACAAGAAAAGGAAAGGATAGATTTCATAGAACTAATCGCACTAATGTGAACTTTTGGGATGTAGATTTCATAAATTAATTATGAACTTTGGATGTATTATAAGAAACTCGATAATCTCTTTGCCAAACTCTATATTCTCATTTTACCCTCACCGTAGTAGTATATTTTGTGGTGTTTAGGGCGGCAAACCATCATGCCAGCTACATTACGAAAATAATGACTATATGGGCTTTATGAATTTCTTAGACTTGTAAGGTAAACTTGAGGGACGTATCTACTGAATTTGAGTCCCTTGTGGATCTTCAGCCCGTAGAGGTTCGAATATTTTATCTTCTCGAGACTTATTCTATATTTGCTTGATGATTAAACCTCTTCTAATTGATGTCAGTATCTTTAGCTTAGAAGTATTTAATCCATTTGATCGTAAATGATCAAATCGAATCGAATCAAATACTAAGGTGTTCATAGTTGTATTTGTTTAAAATTATCAAATTCATACACAAATTCGAATATCCATATCTGGAGTTTTTCAAATTCAAACTGGAACTCAAATGCTCAGTAGATAATTATTCAAGAATATTTATCAAATATCAAAGTATATTAATTCCACTAAAGAATTCGATTTTCAAATAGTAAATTTGTAAATGAAAATTATTCATTTATAATTGTGATGGATAAATATTTAATTTGAATATTTCATTAGGAAATTGATTAAACATTATTTAAGTCTCCCAAAATTAGCATATGGAACTTAGGTAAAAATGGTAAGTGGATTGAAAATATAACATCATGTGTGATATTATAGAAATTATAAGCGATCAAAATTTAATCGAATATTTAATAAGCAAATAAATCGAAAATACATCTAGTTAAATTCTATTCATTAATGAATTTGAATACTAAAAATTATTTATTTAGTATTAAATGAACTACCTAATCGAATATAACCGAATAGTTACTCAAACAACTAACAAACTATTTGTTAATTTTTTTTGATTCATTTCCACTCCATTCATCCCAATAATTTTCAGATTCACTTTAAAGAAAATGTATATATAAGCAATGGTGGATGCACATGGTTAACAGGTGCAGTTGCACCCCTAACAATCTGGAAACTACATGTAAACTCTTTTATAAATACGTTTGCCCCTGATGGTTATTAAAAATTTTGTGCCCCGCCTTGAATTTTCAAATAATTGGCATCTAAAAGTTACAAATTGTATTTTATTGAAAGCGATATGAACAATAAATGAACCATTGTAGTTGAAGTTAAAATAAGAAGATCCAGATCAATTGAAGATGTTTGGGAAAGTATGATGATATGATACCAAAATCAGAACAAATTTGCCATTATTCATCAAGTTCTATCAAAAAATTCATAAGAAAATAGTTGAGAAAATAAAGAGGGCAGCAGTTTGTGGTAACTTATTAGGCATATGTTTGATATAAGGATTAGATGAATGATACAAAAGAGAAGAATCAAATTCTAAGAGTAGAAGAACAATATCAATATTCTTTGAAGACAATCTTTAGGGCAACTCTCACTCTAAGCCGGTTTTGGCCTAAATCAATTTACTTTTGGATCAGGGAGATTTGCAAAACTAAACCCGTTCATGGAAAAAAAAAGCCAAGCAAAACCAATTTAAATCCCGATCAATTTTTTTTGCCAAATCAGATATAATACTGAATCAATTTTTATCGGCTAAACTAGTTGAACGGGAGTTACCAAACAAGCCCTTAGAAATGCTTGGTTGAATGCTTGTCCGTTCCTTCTATTACAAAGTGGCCTAACTGATTTCAAGGGCTAAAATGAAATTAATATCTAATTCTCTGATTAATCAAGCGATGTGTAATTATTTAATGGACTAAAATGAAATTGTCAAGCATTAATATGAAAATAATACCAATCCTAGAGACTGAAAATGTAAAATTGGCAAACAGAAGTTTTTTCTTCCAGATCTCAAAATCCTCTATCGATCCCATCGAGAGCTCGACGAAGCGGAGACGTTGGCGTGCGCAAAAGAAAGAGATGCTGCAGTGTATCTTCCTTCTATCTGATTCTGGGTATTCTTTGCTCTTAAACCCTAGTTTTTCTTCTTTTACTGTCTGAAAGAATTCTTGGTTGATTTTTATTTTATTTTTGATTTAAAATTTTTTTTTTTGGGCCAACAGGGAGGTGATGTTAGAGAAGCAGATGACAGCGCACAGGGTTGATAGATCCATTTGCGATTGGTTCTGGGATTATGTTATCTCTCAGGGCGGGGATTCATCCAAGGTAACTAAAATTTTGTTGGTTTCTGAAGATGAGTCCTGAAGACTGTAATTTTTAGGGTTTTTGTTTACTGTATTTTTCTTATTTTAGTCAATAATTTGGTGACAATTGAGTAGGTATTTAGGGTTGTACGTGTTGATTTTTTTTTTTTTGGGGGTGTGATTTCATGTAATTGAGCTGCTCCATTTTGCAGATACAACAATAGAATGATCTTGATGTAGTAAGCTGGATCCATTTGTTCTTATTTTTCTGGGAAAGTGAGCATTTTTTTTCTTATTTGAATCAAGGACCAGGACTCCTAGAGGGCACTCGTTTTAAAATTTTTTACAGAACATTATACCGATGCTTGACGACTGTTCACAAACTAAATCACTCTTCCAAAGAGCCAAGAATAAGTAAACATGATATCAATCCACAATAACGATCTTTGGAGCATCAGCCATTAAGTAGCATTATATAACCTCTCAGTTTTCTTCTACTTGGGAAGTTTAAATTTTGTCTTTTGTTTTATCAATATTATGACTAATAAGGTGAGCTTTCTGTTTTCCTATTTATAAATTGATCTTTTAAGTCTTGCTCTCACTTGCCCATATAATCGCTTGAGCTCAATAAGCCACTCACAGCTTTAGATTTGCACAAAGTGGCTGATTTATTTAAATCCGGTGTGAATATACTCATTTGTTGAAATACTTGCAAAAAAACTTGGGAGCATGGTCTTCTATTTCTAATTTTAACATGTCAAGAAGGTCAACCGTAAAGGGATTTTGCTTAGCAAAGTTTTGTGATATAAAAAAAAGCCTTGTTGTATAATGTATAGACCACAACACAAAACCTATAAAAATAACCCAAATAGATCTCATGAGAACTATTATCAACACCTTAAATTTTCATAAAGATTAATCACCAAACAAAAAACACAATACTTGCACCCACACACTTAATGTATACAGATACTAAAAGATGGTCCATGTTATGAAGTTAGTATAATATGACCTCTTCATTTAACCACCCACACAATGATGTGATTAGATTATTTTAACCACTTAATCAAATTAATATCAGATTGGTTAAATAATAGAATTATCCACAAGACTATGACAAGAAATTTCTTTTTTTTCACTTCCAAGAAACCCACGGACTATTTCAATTACCTTTGTGATCCTTTTTTTTTATGATGGAGTTGATCTATGAGAAGAAGTTAGTGAGGTGCTTGTGGGATCTTGGAAATGATGGTGGTATCATAGCCTTTAATTGTATTCTTTGTTAGCTTCCCTTCATCTTCACACTTCCTTGCGACACTCCTATTAAAAGATTGGAGGATGATTCCCAGTAAGGTTTCTAGATCAAAACTCGGTACTCGATGCATGTAATAGGGTATATTTAGCGTAAACCCTTTGTGTTATTGTTCCGACCTTGGTCCAAAGAATATGGTGCTTGTGCCATCTCGGTCAGTTTTCAGCAATGCGTAAGAATCAAGGGTCTTCCTTTGCTTGCTTAGAAACAGATGTTTGAAAAAGTGTCATGGAAAAGTTTGAAAGTACAAATCAATTAATTTGGGGGATCTTGATTTTTGAAATTTCCACAGCTAAAGGGGCTTTCTGATTGCATTTGCTATAGATGGGTGCAAAGATTTCCAAGCTTTCGAGGGTTTTGTAAGATGATCAAAGGACTAATTTTTGATAAAATTGAGAAGTCGAAAAAGGGATGGAGGAGTTGATAGCAAGGTTACAGAAAGCATTAGGCAGGCCAGGCGTCAAACTCGGCACCTAGAGCTTAGACCAAGCCTAGGCTTTTTTCTATTTTTTTTATTTTTTAATTATAATCAATGATATTGAAAGTGCTAGGCACTGCTAGGTGCCAAAGTGGCGCCTAGAGCGTAGGCGCCAAACTGGTATAAGAGGATTTCCTTTTTTGTTTAAGTGGTGGCAAAGGAGGTTTTGCTAAAGGTCGAAGGAGTTGAGGGGTGTTCGTAGTAGGAGGCTGGAGGAGTTTGGAGGAGGTCAGAGGATGTGGAGGCAGCAGCAAAGGATATTATGATCAAGACCTAGCGGTGCAATCCACGTAAGGGATCTCTGCTCCCTTAGGTGCTCTCAAGACCTAGGCGAATTAGATGAGAACTTTTTAAACATCGGTTGTTACTGAAGGCACCCGACTGATAAGCCCCCTTCGGCAGTGGGAACCAAACTGGATGTGGGAGCCATAGTTCCGAAGGACCATCCCAGCAATAAGTTCAAGCAATCCTTTTTTGTGTACTTCTCTGCCATTTTGGCATTTAATTGCTCTATCATCCTTGGTACAATGTCCTACGTCAACCCCATCCCTAAGGTTCTGATCATTGATGTGATTTCTTTTCTCATGGGATTGGCTCTTATCGTTATCCTTCATTTGATCACCCCTACCAAAACATTTGTGATTGCCGTCGCTTCTTGCTTAACGTTCATAATTATGTTCCTAGGTTTGTGAATCCTAGTTTTTGTGATTGGGTGATTGATCAGTTAGGAAGGATTTGAAGAGTTTCTTTTGATCAGTGGGTTGCAATGCATGGTTTTAGTTAGGTTAACATTACTGCTTGGTTGGAATTGGAGTTAGGAGTTAGTTTAGGGTTAACTGTTAGCTTAGGCTAGATTAAGGGGTTAAGATTGTGTGTTTTGTTTGTTTCTAATTGTATCAGTGATGTGATGAAATTTAAAGTTGTAATGCAATTGAATTTTCATTTCGGTTTAGTCTCGATTTTGCTTATTAAGACAATAATGCCACAACTGCACTGACCACTCATCTACTCTTGCTTCGCTGTCAAAACCGCCACCCTTCAAGAAATCGCTGCCAACCGTGAAAGTATCATTTTCATCTACCTTTCTTAAATTTTTTTAAAGAAAAGTAGTTTAAAAATGTTAGCAATCAGAATGATAAATGTAATAACTGAGAACAATGTATTATCTTTGTGAATTCTTTATTGATTTAATGGTAAGAAATACTGGGAACTCTTAACAATTAGTTTTAAAATGTTAGCTATTAGAGAGATAAAGTATAATAACTGAGGAGAATATATTATCTTTGTGAATTCTGTGTCGATTTAATGTATTATCTTCGTGAATTCTTTGTTGATTTAATGTTAAGAAATTCTGAACTATTATTTCTAACAGTGTCGTAGAAAATTCAAAGACGTTGGGAGATTGAGGACATCGGATTCTCCAAAAAAAAAGTTTGGATAAGCACTAATGCTCAGTGATCGATTTTGAATTTGCATTAAGCTTATCAAGCACTATGCAATAGACACAGAGTTTAACATTGGATTGATAGCAGATTAGATGCCCATTTGTCCACTCTGAGGTTCAAGCTTGCCGTGTCGAAAATTATATGATTCTATAGTGAGGGGCAATATGTAGATATCAAATTTGTTTACACTTGATACAAGTTATATCAAACAATGCTAAATGTAGGCAAAGCCGCAAAGGTCCTTTGACAATAATATTTAACGTGAGAATATTTACACCTAATAAAAATCAACTTGAAACTCAACCTGAGGGCATATAGAGCCTCTCTATTAATCTATCACGAAGATCCACGACTCTCCTATTAAATATCAACTTTAATGTGTGATACTGTCACTTGCTCAAGAAGCTTCGACAGTAAAATTCAACTTAAGAATATTTGCCCTTCATAAATCAACTTGAAACACAACTTGAGGACTTATGGACCAACCCTACTTATTAATATAACGCAATCGTGTGCCTCTCCCACTGCAAGGCATTGTTATTCACATCTAATTTAGAAAAGTTGAGAGGATATACAACCTCATCATATGTGTTGATGTTAGATGCATTATATCTTTTATGTTAGGGTTCAACCTTCACCGCAATTAAAATATTAAGATACATATCTCTTCATAACCTTTAGTGTCTAGATAACCAACTTAAATATGCATGCTCCTTCATCTCAATAAATTTATGAAAGGCATAAGTTATTTCTATGACACATATGATACAAGATATGAAATATAGGTGTCATAGGCACATGTGTGATGTAAAAGACAGAAGGGTGATAAGTCAGTAATGTGACTGTGGGGGCAAGTACAATAAGCAATTTTGATAAGTGAATTATGCTAACTTTCTCACCAATTTGATTAGGATGTGGGGATACGACTTCCTCCGTGCTTTTGCATCAATGTCAATATGAGCGCATGGATGTAACTCCCTCACTGCCTCATCTATAAATAGGTTTCTTCTGTCATTTAAAGCACAGAGAGAGACTCAAAGAACATAGATAGAAAAAAGACTAGTGCAAAAGCTTATGAAAAATGACGAGGTTTTCTCTACGTTCCTTTAAAGGGAGGATAACCCAGGATATATAAACACGGACATGCAAGACCCCCTATATGTATGTTTGTGTATATGTGTGTAGGGGGTGGAGTGTGCCGAGATGTGTTTGTGCTGACTGTAGACTGTAGTAGATGAGGCGATCATCAAGGTCCTTGCTAATAGGTTCAATCCTAAGCTTTACAAGATGACCAACTCTCTCTTAGTCTACCCTTATGAAGGACAAATATACTTTAGATAGTTTGATAGAAGCTCAAAAGGTAATATCTAGTTGTTTCAAGAAAACATATCGGTGATCTCTTAAAGTGGATTTTATCCAGGTTCTTATGATATGAGTGAGATACTTTTTGTTGAATGTTATAAGGGCCATATGTTTTGTAGAGGAATGGGACCTTTGGATTAAAAAATGATTGCGGGTTATGACCTTTAGTTAATGGAGGGAAGAAGAAAATTGGCCTGTAAGGGAATTGAGACAGAGTACTTGATTGACCGTCATCCTTTTTTTCTTGCAACTAATGTGTCTACAATGCCAATGAACAAAGATGCTAAATGAATGAATCTGACAGCAATGAATTTATCCAGCTTTGGGACCTTATCGATTAACAACTAAATTTTGATGTTTAAGATTGTAGATGTTATCTTACTCTTTTGCATATAAGACAAAATCAACCCACTACAACCAAACTTCTTTGAATTGCTAAGAATTGACTTCTGGACTTAAAATATTAACTTTTATAAAAGTCAACTCATTTTCTTTGAAGAATATATGGCGTTTCATCTACAAACTACTCCATATTACTTGCTTTATCCCTCTGAGAACCTTGGAAGCTTAAAGTAAGCGATTGACAAAAAGTATAGAAGAAATTGGACAAGGGATTTGTATTCAAAGGGGTCTTCTTTACCAAGTAGAGGGAAATTAGCATTTGTTAGTGTTGGAGTTTCTTCTATTCTCTTTGCATCATATTTTCAAAGTCTATTTGGGCTAGAGATATGACTGATGATATTAAAAGGTGTTTTTTCCTGAAAAGGTGGTTGGGAATTTGAAGTAGGGGATTAGGACTAGGAGACAATTTGCAGGCTCATAACAATGTTGAAAAAACAAAAAACACACAACTTAACGCACCATCTCCTATTAAGGTTAAACACAAAAAGCGCAAAATATTGTGACGCATAATGTAGGTTACATATATTATTATTAATTTAAAAAATATTCACAATGATTTTAATGAATAGAATCATCCAATAACATCACAATTGTCAAATATATCATCACAATTTCTCATTAGAAATACGCATAAATGCTTAACAAGCAATCCAAAAGCACGGGTACTTCAATTTTAAAACAAAAAAAATCAAAGAAAACAATCAAGTGTTGAGCAATATTGAAAAATTCAATAATGTATAACTTAAGTGTCCCGATAGCTTAAAGCACAATGCATAACATAGTTTATATATTTTCTTATTGTTTAATTTTAAAAATATAAAAGATGTTCATAATAATTTTTAAGAATTTGGAATAAAATTTTAAAATATGAAAAATATTTTAATTTCTTTAATTCAATATAAGCTATATAGATTTACTTACAAGTAAAGAAAATAGATTATTCAATTATATAATCAAAAAATTACAACTTATTCATAATTTTACATTTATTTTATCAGTCACATTCATAATTTCATAATCACATAATGATGTCACCAAAATAAGCAATGAAGCTTAATTAACAATTCAAAAATAATTACATAATTACTTCAAGTTTGAAGAAAGGATATACTTTCAGGTCTATCAATATTTTAAAAAACTAGCGCCTAGTTCGCTTAGGCCTAGGCAGTGCTTAAGCCGCCCATCTATGCCTTGGTAGCGTCTAGGGGAGCATGTGCCGCTTATGCGGACTGCATCACTTAGGTCTTGGTCTGATTTCCTCCGTTGCACTTGTAGTCTCCACACCTCTAGCCTCCAAACACCTCTGACCTCCTCCACTAACTATAAACACCACCTCCATCACCTTTGATCCGCAAAACCTCCTCTAACATCACTTAAACAAAGAAAGAAATATGTCTAGGCACTAGTCCAGTGCCTAGTGGCAGCTAACGCTTTTTATAATATTAACATTTATTAGCAATTATTATAACCAAAAAAAAAGAAAAAACCTCCTAGGTCCCCACCTAGGCGCGTAGGCTTTAGGTGTCGAGTTCGGCGCCTAGCGCTTTTACCTTGGTCTCTATAGTAAGTTCTACTGAAATAACGTAAGTTATATTCAAATAATGTAAGTTATGTTCAAATAACTCATGTTATATTGTAAAAACATAGCGTTAAGACTTTTCAGATTTTTTCAAAAGGTTACATAATGATTAAGGTGTATTAGGTTACACAACGCAAATAATCAATTGCACCACGAGATTTTGTTATAGTGGCCCATAAATAATGGATGATTGGTGGCTGCTTCTTTAAGAGAGATGAATAGAGCTTTAATGCCTAAATGGCTATATGAATTGTTTTGGAGGAAGCTTAGGGGCCGTTTGGTAGCATGCAACTATAGTTGAAGTGCAAGTGATACTTGCATGCAACTATTATTGCAACTGTTTGGTTCAAAATTTAAATTTTACAACTTATAGTTGCAGCTGTTTGATTATGCCTATAACTTCATATATGCAACTAGTTTTTTTATTTTTGATAAATTGACAAAAAATATTTTTGATAATAATAAATTGGCAAAATTATTAATTCTTTTAAAATATTTATTTTTAAAAAATAATGGACTTTATTTTTAAGTAACTTGATTGTTAGAGTTTCCTAAAAATAATTTTTATAAAAATAGTATTGTGAAAAAAATATAATTTCATAAAATAACGTAAAAAATAATTTTTTGTAATTTTTTAGAAAAATAATGTTTTTAATATATTTTTCAAAAATAATATTATTTTTAAAATAAATTTGTTTTTCAAAAAAATAATTATCTTATAAAATCATTTTCAAAAAATAATATATTATAAAAAATTTGTTAAGGAAAAATATTTAAGAATAAGTTTATTTTTGGAAAAAAGTTTTTATCAAAATTTTTTAAAGATATTATAATAATAATTTTTTTAAATCTTTAATGATTTTCTTAGATTTTTAAATATTATATAATAAATATAATTTTTTATAAACTTGGTCAGCTGCAAGTAAGGTTGCAACTGTGACTTTCGCCCATTTTGAACGTAAGTAATATATTGAAACTAAGGGGTGTTTTGCAATTGTAGTTGCAACTGTAACAGTGAGTTGCAACGAAACACATGTTTACAACTGAATAAAATTGACCCACTTGCATGCGACTAGAGTTGCGACCACTCCAGTTGTAAGCTACCAAATGCCCCCTTAGTGAACACTTGCATTGTGGAAAAGTAATAAATGGGAACTACATGGGAAGAATGCTTTGGTCCCTTTCTGGAATATCAAAGTAAAAATTATGTTTTTCACCCATTTATATTTTATAATTTTAAGTTTATAATTATTTTGACAAATCTAAAGGACTCTATAGCAATATTTTGACCAAAGTTTTTTAATCAAATAAAAATAGCTTTTTAATTCTATAGTTTGATATTCATAAAGTATGAATTATTAATCAAATAAACATGCCGTAATATTCGATAAAATATTCGCGAATATTCAAAATAAATTCGTATACGAGTTCAAAGAAATTCAAAGATTGATATTCAAATTCATATTCAAATTTGAAGATTTTGCATGCATACAAATATGAACACCTTAGTATTCTATTCGATTTGTTTCTAGCCCTATATGCAAAGTAGAGAACGTCACACTGGTCTGAAACAGATTTCCACGACTATCTTTAGGCATCCCATCAGAATTAGGATTGGATCCCCAACTGCTATCGAACAAGATGAGGAGATCAAGAATAAAAATGAATTGTGGATTATCATTAGAAGCCCTTTACATACAAAAAAATTGAGCAACATGCCAACACCATCGCCGTTGAAGTATCTCCTAGGATCTTGATATAATCGAGCCATATGATCTAAGAATTTTTTGGATCAGTTTCTGACACCTTTATTGCTACTGAAAGGGAGTGAATTTTTTTGTGTTTTGGATAATGATTTGGTACATTTCATGTTATAAGGACACCCTTTTTGTAATGCCACTTCATAACCAATTTTTGGGCCTTCAGAATTCTTTTAGCGATTTGTTTTATTTTTTTGTTTTTATTTTACTTTTGGGAACTTTATTAGAATTAACAGCTCTGGATATATATTCTGCTGATCTAACATAATAAACCTACTCTTTATTTAGACTATGTTTTGTACACTCTTTGTGTCTGTCTGATCTAACATAATAAACCATCTCTTTATTTGGACTACGTGCTGTAAACTCTCTCCAGTAGATTGGTAAACATCTATATGTAAATATCTATTTTCTAAGGGTTGCATAGTGATCTCTGTTGTATTTTTATGCCAACTGAGTAGATTTTACCAGTAATTGCATCCCCGACACACTACCTCTTCCAAATTTTCCGTGAGGGGATCACATTCTTGGCTTGCACGCAGGTGGAGATGCCTCCTTTGATGGGAATTGAGGTGAGATCTCTTATATTGTTTGTTATAGTTGGAATTGCTGGTTTGTAGTTTCAATGGTTTTGACTTGATAAGTGTGTAGATTTTAACGAGGAGTTGTTGCGGTTCACAGACTCTTCTTTACACCAATTAGTGCATAAGCTCGGTAACAACTACTTATTTAGTAACATATCCTTGGTCTTCTCATTGGCATCTGATTAACTTTTATATTAGATAGCATGTGAGTTATTTGTAATGAAACTATATATATTGCAAACTGATAAGTATGGCTAGAAAGGGATTCTAATGACATTAAATCTCGTAAAACAATTTCAAGATTTAGAGCTTAACTGTTGATCCTATGTTCTGATATATCCGTTTTCCGCTTTCTGTTTGAAAGTATATCTCTGTCTGGTCTGTTAGACAATATAAGAGCTAAGTCATGTTCCTTAAAAGAAAGCATTAATGGTCTTCAAAGTGCGACATGTATTCAATGCTGTAAGCCCCAAAGTAGAGAGTGATTTGGTGCAATTTGCTTTGCAGACTTATGTTTTACCATCTCTTACATACAAAGTTATTTTCTTTTCGAGTATCGTATGCATCCTTTAAAGCACATATTATATTGACTGCAGAAGTCTGCACTATGTTTGCAGTCCTAGTCAGATAGAATGTTTATAAATAGATTTTGATGTTCAATTTGACTTTGGTTCTAATACTTCTTTCTTTGAGCTGAACATTCTAACACCATGTCACTCATATGACATACCGTTGTTACAAATTACTGCATATTAAGATGGTCATATGTTCCTTGAGTTCCTTGCTCTATAGGTTTTGTATGTCTGTTTGTAGCGTGCATGCGTCATGTGCATGTTTGCGTGTGCATATGTGTGTGCGTAAAACATATGGATCCTTGAAATTGAACTCTCCTTATAAACATTGTTGTTAATTAGCTTGTCATGCTGGAGGAGGGGATAACCAAAACATGCTTTCTGCAACCTGTGATGCAAAAGTATCTGTTAGTGTAATTAAACTTACCCCATTGCATCTGTGAATGGAATCAAACTTTTGGGTACTGCTACAACTTTTTTGGTTGGCCTGAGAGTCGCCATCTTCTGTAACCTGTCACGTTAAAATTTAACAGCATTTAATAAATATTTTAACTAAGAAAAATATTGCTATGTGAATTATGTTAATCATGAAGAAAATAAACCGATGGCACTTGACCGGTATACTCTTGTTCAGCAGGTCAGTGTTTGTTTGTGTCAGTAGTGTTGTACTAAAACACGCAGGCCAAATAAACTGATGATACTTTATCGGTGTACTCCTATTTGACCGGTTAGTGTTTGTGCTATATTATAATGCAGGCCAAATGAATAACACTAATCACTGGCACTTGAATGAATCTGAGTGGTGCATCAAATAAACTAATAATAAACATATAGAACTGTACATATTTAGTTAATCATGAAACATTTTCTTTCTTGTAGATTCTATGTTTTGTTTGAGCTTTTGTTTTCTTGTTCTTGCAGTTCCTTTGCAGGGTGGCAGATGTCCTGGCTGATTATCTTGGAGAGTTAAATGAGGACTTGATAAAGGATAATTTTGTTATAGTATATGAGGTAATTTTGTGCTACTTATCTGATGCTAAACTACAGTTTCTTATTCCAGACATTTTCCAGTACTACAGTGTATATATATCTGAGTAATGAATACACGAAGCTGGACATGCATCCAACATATACATTCTAATGCACCTGTGACAGTTTAGATATCCATTGCATATCTTTTAGTTGTTTGCCTTTGTTAGCTTGAACAGATGATTTTGCAATTTACTAAACCACGTAAATATTTGAAGTAATTTTGAATTAGTTGCTTATTGAAATAAAAGTGCTTAATCTAGATTCAATGATGTCAACATTATTTTAGCCTTGTGAAGTATTTATAACCTATTACTTTGCAGACCATGTTATCAGATTGTACAACTGCATGGTGATATGTATAACACGTTGCACAGTGAAGGCTGTATCAGGGTTGAAAATAATGCCCTACACGCTTTATTGAAATAGCAGAGCTTCAATTTAGCTTTGCACTGTTTCAAAATATAGCGTGTGATACTTGCATTACCTGCTTATTGCTTTAGCGTACAAACCCAATGCTCCCTTGTGGCTCCTAAGCTTTAACTTTCTGTCTGCCAACCCTAATCTCTAATTCCTCTGCCCCGATGATGACTCACTTCCTCTTTTCCCTTTGAGGCCACGGACTATGATGTCAACTTTCCTTTATTTCTCCCGTCTTTGGAGCTCCTCTTCCACCATGAATCCCTTCCTCTTCTCCTTGAGCTACAACATTTTCTCTGACGCCGACAAGGAACACTCTCTTCTCTCTTATCCCCCACTATTGAGCTTCTCTTCTACTCTTGACTCCCCTTCTCTTTTCCCTTGACAGCCGTACTGTCCGACGCTGACAAAGACCTTGACTCCCGTCCTCTTCTCTCCCTCTGAAGTTTCTCTTCTGCTGTCAGCTCTCCTTTTTTATCCTCTACGGTGGTGCCGTCCCTACTGCCGAAAAAAATCTTAATATACCTCATATTAGTTTTATCCTTTTTTTTATTAAAAATGTTAGATTTTTTAATATTTTGAAATCATGATCCTATTTGTTATTTATTATTTATTATTTATCACGATGTTATTCATTATTTATTGTTTATTGTGGATGTTGAGCGTTGCATTACATGTTATCTTTTTCCTCCAAACATTGGGATGTATGCATTCTACTAGTACTACCTCATCTACCGGTGCACGTTCAAATGTATAATCTTCTTTCTAGAAGTGTACCTGATGCGTTTTACATTCATTGCAGAATAATAAATTGAACATGTAGGAGGAAGGATTTGCGCATCAAGATAGTTAAGTAGTTTGCATAGCATAGATCATGACAAATTGGAACATAATTGAAGTACAAGTTTAGATGCAACTGACTACACCAAAAGTATAAGTGTGAATGTATTATGATATATTTAGATAGTTCTGTTGTATTTAGATAATTGTGATGGAAGCTTATCAACCCCTCTCCTTCTAACAGTAAAATCTCATCTCTAAAGCAGTCACAGTTTTTGAACAAGAACAATGCCTAGGCAAGAAGAGACTTATGCATAGTGTTCTTGACATGGAATGTGTTCATATGTCGTAGGCACTCTGAATTACTAATATCTGCAATCTTCGTGTTTTATATTAGGTTGTAGGCTAATATATCCGAGTGGAAATACATAAATGTCTATTGTGTACTGGTATTTGGCCAGACTTAATCTTTGCATTGGTACTTGACTGGATGCTCTTGTATGATTGTGTACTATAGGTAAAGGATTTAACTCTTAATACTGGTGGCAAATTTCATTTCCCCTTATTCATATCAGAAAATTAGTATCTAGTAGATATATGATGTGATTAGAGATATTCATGATAAGGTACCAACTTGGGTGAGAACAATTGAGGGGAAGGCGAAATGGCTTCCTGTTACCATCAATTTACATCAATTATCAACTATAAGACCTTGTCTTTTTGCATTACTTATGCATGAACTTACTAAATATATTCAAGACAAAGTTCTATAGTGTATTGTTCTTTGCTGATGACATAGTATTGGCTGATGAGACCAGTGACAGGATGACTTTTAAAATAAAAAAGTATAGAAAAACACTTGAATATAAAGGATTTAGAATTAGCAGAACAGAAACGAAATACATAGACTGCATTTTTTTAAAAAAAGTGTAAAAAAGAATGAATGTGTAGTAAATATTACAGCCAATAATGATCTAGGAGTGATCATTTTTGCTATTTAAGACCAAATATTCTTCAGATGGTGAGATTGATGATGACATGGTCCATCAAATCAGATCAGGATGCTTAAAGTTGATGAATGCTCTTAGATGTGATTGGAATACCTCTGAAACAGAAGCAAAATTCTATAGGACTGTTATAAAACGTGCATTGCTTTATGGATCAGATTGTTGGGCGATTAAAAAACATGTGCAAAACAATGAGTGAAGTAAAAGTGAGAATGTTACGATGGACAAGAGGATATACCCTAAGATATAGGATAAGAAATCGGTGCATTCATAGGAAGTTAGAAGTTGCTCTGGTTGATGAAAAAAATGAGAGATTTGTTGAAACGGTTTGATCATGTGCAATAGAGGCCATAAAATGTACCCATTAGAAGAAGTGGGATGATTGTAATTAATGGGGAAACGAGGACTAGAGAGGGAGGCCGAAGAGAACTTGGTTAGAAACTTAAGAAGGATATTATAATGATTAATTTAGGGGTTGTTTGGTTCATTTGGATACCACACAGCAGGAAATGGAAACTTCTTGACAATGACATTCTAGACAAGGGTTTCTAAGAAACCTTTCTTTTGGTGTTTGGTTCACTCAAAATGCTAGGAGGGTGATTTCCCAAAAGAAAGTAAAACATCATCAGTTCCTAGAAACTTTTTTCCTAGCAATTAGGTAGGAAATGGGTTGGAAACCTTCACTTTAGCAATTTTATATTGCAATAAAGTGAATGAGGGTTTGATTTCCATCTTATATTGCAATTTTTGTTGCAAAACACAGAGTGGGTTCCCATTTTTAAGTTGCATGGTAACGGGTAGCGGTGCTGGTGTTGGTGCGGGTACATGTATGGGACACGGAAAATTTGTGAAATGAAGGGTACAGGGACATGACTACGCGTATATGTCGAATTTAATGATTTACGTGAGACCATTATTAATTTTCAATTCATGTGCCCTTTGAATTTAAATTCCTATCATATTTTTAAGTTTCTTTTATCATGTTGATTATTATAAATTGGAAACTGCTCGTTTTTTTGACTCAAAAGATCCTTTTAAATCATAATTTTTAACTTGGATATGGGCTAAAACAACCGGACCGATATCTAACAAGTCTCAAGAAATGTACATGAAGCGTGAGATATACGTCCAAGAAGTATATGACAAGTATTTTAAATTAAAACATATATCATATAATTGAGTACACGTCTAGATGTATGTATATATTCCAAGGAGTGTCCGTGAAGTTTGGGTATGGGTAAGTGTCGGGAATGGGTACGGCTTCATGATAGAAGTACCCGGGTAACATAGCAACCAATTAAGAAATTGATGGAAGCCCAATTCCTTTCATCTTCTTTATAGTGAAACAAACAAAATTTATGTTTTCTAAGAAAACGATGGAAAGAGTAGGAAATTGATTTTTAGCATTGAAATAGGTTTCCTATACTTTTTAGAGAAGACCCAAACAACCCCTTAGTGGGGAAACAACTCTCAACAAAACTGAGCTCTCAACAGAACTGAGTGGAAGGGTAGGATTCATGTAGCTAACTGCAAAAGCTTTGGCATAAAGGCTTTGTTTTTCTTGTTGTTGTTCCTCATTCATATTACAGAGATTCACTGCTTTCCTTACCATGTTCTGCTTGGGTGCATCAACTCTCATATTCTTCTTATCTTCTTATGTTAAACAAAAACTGTGTAACATTTTGCTGCTATTAAGTTTTTTTGGAGCCAATTTCTGGTGCTATGGTTTTTTTAGGTTTCTTCTGCATGGCTGAAAGCTGTTAAGAAATACCAAGATGATGGTATATTTGGCCAAACTTGCAGCTTTTGGATGAAATGATGGACAATGGTTTCCCTCTAACAACAGAACCAAACATTTTGAGCGAGATGATAGCCCCACCAAATATTGTGAGCAAAATGTTAAGCGTTGTAACGGGCAAAAGTTCCCATGTCAGCAGCACTCTTCCAGATGCAGCAGCATCTTGTGTTCCTTGGAGAAAAACTGACCTAAAGAATGCAAGCAATGAAATTTATGTTGATCTTGTTGAGGAAATGGATGCAGTTGTGAGCAGGTCCGACTTCACTATTCTATACACATGCAGCATCTTAATAATGTTCGTGCATGTTTCATGCTGCTTGAGTATTTTCTACATTTTTGTCTGAGTTTCCTAAAATTTTGTGTCTCATGTTTAACTTTATTTACGACAATTTCTTTTAATAGTTCAAAGATTTTTACATGTTTTACCAATTAAGTAATTCTAGTTATTTTTGCCTATACATTCATGCTTTATCATCGTCTTGGTTATTTCCTTTTAGATTGCTGGTTCTGATTGGAAACTCTACTCAATTTTTGATATTGATGCAAGTTTCAGTGCCTTTTGTTACATTTTACTTCACATTCTCTTAGTAGTATGTTTGTTTCCTTCTAATTTGTGAATCTGTTTGCAGAGCCGACTTTAGGAAATAGTAGGGAATTAACGGTTCAAACTGTCAATAGATAAGATTTTACAGTTAGTGTCTCTTTTCTTCTTACACCATTGTTCCAGAAGACATTTTGGAATATTTAGTTTCAAAAAGAGTCCACATGTCAAAATTAGGCCAAGATCAGGATTCTGTGTATCCCTTCGCTATTTTCCTGGAATGTGATATATTTGGCACCAGGAGCTTCAAATGTTCCATCATGCTTCTCTTCGTCTTTGTTTTCCTAGCCTTGATTTGGTTATTATGTTGGATAAGTTAGATAAAACTATTATGCATTGTAAATTGCAAAAAAAAAAAAAAAAAATCGTAACCTGTAAATTTCAGAAAATTAATGAAAATTATCCCAGAAAATTTCCACAACTATGCTACATTATGTGAATGTACCGTGTGACTTGTGACTTGCATGTGATGATTTTTATGAAATTGCTCCTAACATTATCATGTTTTTACATCAATTACCTCTGGAGTTTTCTGAAGAAGGAGCAAATGATAACTTTAATGTGTTATTGACGTAGTTTGGATGATATTTGAAAATTAGAAACGTCATGTAGTTTATTTTAATTTTGAAAAGTTATTGTAGTGGAAATTTTGGGAATGTTCACGATTGTTTTGTATGATGTAGCCATTATCTTCTCTTCTTTTTAGTACACTTTTAATGGTTTATTTAGAACTGAGCAGTGCTTCTATATCTTTGTCATATTTCAGAGAAGGGGTTCTGGTGAAATGTGAAATTTATGGTGAAATCCAAGTAAATTCCAACCTCCCAGGTCTTCCTGATTTAACCCTGTCATTTTCAAACCCTAATCTCCTGAATGACGTAAGGTTTCATCCTTGTGTTCGGTTTCGACCATGGGAATCAGATCAAATACTGTCATTTGTACCTCCAGATGGTCAGTTTAAGCTTATGAGCTACAGGTTTGTCTTTCTGTATCATAGAAATTATTGTTTCTTTTATTTATACCTACTAGTACAGTACACGTGCTTCGCACATGGAATTACTTGTTTTATGTTTTAAATTTTGGCTTTGACGGAAAAATTATAGAATGACTTTATGACAATATAAATTCTTAAAAGAGCAAATTAAAATTTCTTTTAATAAACGAAACATACAAAAAAATTGTATTGCATGCAGAATTGTATGAATATCTATTATAACTTATTAAAATCTAATTATTATTAATTCAAATAATTATACCATATAAAATAAGTATTTAATATAATGATATATGTTAATAATTATTATAGTAACTTAAATTTTATTTACAATATTATTTTACTATTTTTTAATAATTTATAAAAAACTGTTGAATTATTTAAGAGTATATTTATTTAATAAATTATGTATAATTGTTTAATAGTATATTTATTTAATAGTATATTAGTTTAATATCAGAATATTTTATTTATAATATGTATTATTAATAATAGCATAACTATTCCATAAAAAAAAGTATAACTACTAGTTATTAAAGGAAAAATTGAGTAAGCATAATTAATAAGATTACGGGTAATTAGTGAATGATTAATTGTAGATAAGAGGTATAATTGTAAGTCATGAAAATTGAGAAGGCAAAAAAGGTATTAAAAAGTTTCGACATAGCAGTCCTCTTTTATAAGTAGTGCTCTCTCACTTGTCTATTTATACATTTTCGATACATTTTATTTCTCAGGGTGAAAAAACTGAAGAATACACCACTATACATAAAGCCTCAGCTGACTTCCGATGCCGGAACTTGTCGCGTTAATGTATTGGTTGGTGTGAGGAATGATCCTGGAAAGCCGATTGATAATATAACAGTAAAATTTCATCTTCCTTCATGTGTTTCATCATCTGATTTAACTGCAAACTATGGAACAGTCAATGTCCTTGCAGATAAGGTTTGCATATTTTTCCTTGATGTTGTTTTAATTCTGAAATTTACTGTTATTTTCCATACCATAGAATGTTGGAAGGTAGTTATTCTGCTGCAGAATTCTCTTCTGGGTAAATTTTTCCAAATCCCCCAACGCTCTGGGGCATTTCCCATGAAACCCCCAATTCTTTGTTTTTCAAACTAAACACCAAAAACTTTTCCCCCATTACCCCCAAATTGATGAAGATGCTTCCCAGGCCAAAAAAAATCCTCGTTTCCCAAAAAAGTTGAATCAGGGGTGGGGTTGGGGGAGGGGTTTATTTGCAAATTGCCTGATATGACGGTTTTTGTTGCAAAAACAATATTAAAAAGAATGAAAAAGAACCTTTTGGCCTAAGGGATATTATCCTCACTTTGGGAGTTACGTGGCAAAAGTGTTTAGTGAGAAAAACAAAGTACTGGGGGTTTTCATAGGAAAAACCCTAAAAGTACTTAGGAGGTTTTGTGAAATTTTCCTCTTTTATGAAAACCCTAGCCACTGCCGCACGAGTGAGCTTGCTTATGCTGAAACAAATTATTTTTTCACATAATTTACCGGGTTTTTCTTTTTCATCTTCAGATATGCAGTTGGGACATTGGAAAGATGCCAAAAGATAAATCACCATCTCTCACAGGGAATCTGATACTTGAGACAGGGGTAGAGCGATTGCATGTGTTCCCTGTGTTCCGTGCAGAGTTCAAGATCATGGGCATTGCTCTCTCAGGCTTGCAGATAGATAAGTTGGGCCTTGGGAACTTGGCTACTCGCCCTTATAAGGGTTTCCGAGCCCTCACTCGATCAGGGGAGTATGAAGTGAGATCATAATAGAAATGGGATGTTGTTTTGCTGCTACTACAAAATCACAATCATCTCTGTACATAAGAGAAGATTGCCTCCAGGAGCTCTGCATTTCGTGGAGATCGGGGACAAATTGCTTTCTTCATCTGCATGTGTTTTTCATTTGTATCTGCGGCGTCCTATTGTCTGTTAATGGAAAATAGATATGCATCGTCTTGTTCATGTTTGTATTCATTTATGATGGTCTCTTTGGGCATTATTTCTTTGCTCTATTGTTACGGTGAGAGAATTTGTTGCCCTCGGAACAAAATCTTCTAGCTCTCGGATATTTATACCTAAAAATATCGCAGAGAAAGTTGCATCGATCCCTCTCCTTATTACCTTCTACATTTCTTGAATCAACTGGTTTTCCCCCCCTGAATGTCCAAAACACAGGCAATATTCTAATTTGGTGGGGGCGATAGGAAGCTGGTATGCTAAAGAGAATATTTTTGGGCGATAGGTGTCGTTCCCTCTTATGTGATAATTGGCTGCGAAGTCATTCAGTGCCAATTGTCAGCAAACCCAAGCTGGTGCCCAAAGGTGATGCCATCCAAATAATTGCAGGGTCCCATATCCTTTTTTATCTCCTTTGATAACCAATAGATAAGCCACACTGTAGTCTACAGTATGTCCATCACCTTGCACTAACCCTGAACAGCATCGTATCACCTCATGCCAAGCAACTCAAAAGCATCCCTCTTTCACCATGATCAGTCGTTAACTGTTCAAGTTTATCTCGCCAGTTATCGTACCCACAGAAAACAAAAACAATGGAGGTCAAAGGAGCTAGTCATGATTTCGTGGAAGGTACCCTCGCATGATACATGTCATGCTCATCTATTATGAACTTGTGTCATGAGATTTGAAGCCAATTCACACTACAAACATGAACGCTAACAACGAGGGAGTTTACAAACCCCCCCATTGTTTACAAGCACGCACTCAAAGGATTACATGGAAAAGTCCTAACTGAAGAAAACTTCCCCCCCCAAGTCATGATAGATAGATTCCTTTGCACCTAGACAACCCCACTCCAAGTCCCCCAACCCTTAAAATCTCCTTCATTTCTTTTCAGCGCCTTTTGTATTGAATAACTTGGATTCCATCTCATACACATCGCCATCTAGCTTTCCACCTCCACTAACACCGCAACGCCACTTGGAAGCCCTCATCATCGTCGTTGAATCAACGTGGCGCTTAACGATACATGTTGCCCCCTGTAAAGCTAACCCAAGACTACCTACCAAGGGGAAGAGAATATCTCCATCTCGCCGCTGCTGTGATCTTCCCTCCTATCTACCCCTTGGACTTGGGACGTATTGGACGAACGTGACATATCGACACATGGAGCCTGAGATAACCTTAGCGCATCTGAAAACAAACGCTAGCTAGCAATGTGGTTGTCGCTCTCAAATAGCTTCGCAATTTCATATCTCTTGCATCTCTGACCGAGATTTGCAAATGAGGGGGAGAGTGACTAGTGAGAGGGATGGTTAGATTTCTCTTCTTCCTCCTCTCATTGACATGGGAATAGGTTGTTTTTTGGGGAGCCCACATTAGTTGTTCCGTTTGATGTTCAATCAAAGTCATTAAAATAATGAGATTATCATAGCCCTCGCGTAACAAGAAGCCCCATTAAAGAAACATCTCCTCTTTTGGTGCTGAGGCCAATGTGAATGCTCACTCTGAGTTCTTAAGCTGTTGTGCGGGAGCAAAGCCGTGGCAAAAAGTTGATAGAGGGAGCACAAATTTTACGTGGTGGGCTTTGCCGCATTAATTCAAAGTTTGCGGAGGGACTTGTTAATTTTGAGACGAAACGTTTGATTTGTATAAATTTGAAATAGTGAGGGGTCGTGTACACAAAAGTTTTAACCCGGAATGTCTTTTCTTTGGAATTGTGGGCGTCGCGATCAAGGTTGCTTTGGCGGCTGCAACTCACGCGCGGAGCGCATTTTCAACTATATAATATGCACCTCCCTTGTGTGGCTCTACCGTGTGAAAAAGATGCACGTTATTACCTCGTACGAATTGTAACTTTCAAAAGTAGTTGAGTTTTTATTAAGACATATGTATGATTTTTGATAATGAAGAAGTGAGCTCTGACTGAATGTTCTTATGTTCAAATCGAACTTAAATTGTTTCTTTGTTTGAGGGAGAGTCTTTGACTCTTGACAGAGCTCAGGGCCGCCCCAGTGCCCCCACTAAAATAAAACAAAAAACAAAAAAACAAAACCCACCCCTCCAAAAAAAAAAAAAAAAAAAATCCCAAAAGGAAGTACCCTAAACTAAATTCAAAACTTGGTGAAATAAGATTTGAAACTCATTTTCTATTACAAATATCATGGTTCATATAACGCAGTGTTTGACAACTCCATATGACTGATCTTGATTTAAAACTTTATTTTTAGCTTGGTAACAGTTGAGCTCAAGTTAAACTAATTCTTTCTATTTCAAAATCCGACATCTAAACTAGTTGTTTTATGGACCAATCTTTATATTAACTAATTCTGACTTGATTAAGAAAAAAAAATCAATTCAAGCCCATTTCTATTTTGAATATGCCAAACATGTCCTAAATTTACAAACATCATATCTACATCTACGTAACCATCATAATTTTACCAATACATGAGGATTAAAACCAAAGGGAAAATTTCATGTGTTTAGTAATTTCTAGAATGCAACTGAAAAGACCGGGTACTATGTCTATGCTCATTTAGACTACTCTAATGACGGTCAAAAGTTAATTGAAAAGGTTAAAAACAAGTAATTAACTATCTCATCAAGTCGCAGTTTTTGGGTCAAATACGTTTCACCGCACGCTTCACAAAAATTCTTTTTAATGAAAAACGTTCCACCAATTAGTCATCATCCCCGCAACGCACGGGCATCAAGTTTTACGAAACTACCCCTCAGTTTTGACTTCCATTTGCATTGTCTATCTCTATACTCTAGTGGCATGTTCGTCAATTCAAACATTGTCAGCCTAGTGTTCGGATTAAGGAAAAAGGGATCTAATATCCTTTCTTAATCAAGGACACGTGGCATCAAAAGAGTTGTTGTCGCCTCTAGAGAGTACATTCACACTTATCCTAGATGCCCTTCTAGAATGCTTAGACTAATATTTGTCCCTGATCTCTTGGCTTACATTAATCAATTGTTTCTTAGGTGTTGCATTGGCATTCTTCTAACTAAAACTTTGTTCTCATTAGTGAAGAATCAACGCTAATGATCTTATTTGTTATTATTTAAGTGGGTTAAGAGTTAAGTAGCAAGAGGAAATTATACCATCGATCGACGTGGCTATCACTACGACCCTATAGAGATCAACGTCAAATTAAGAAAATATTAGGCTTCTATTATTGGCAAACATAAATTAATGATGAAAGGAATGCTCAGATTCTAATGAGGGACGATTGGTAGATTAATTAGTGCTGTTAATCCTTTCGTTTGGTTTCTTAAACCTTGGAAGCCTATTTTACGTCTAAACGGGATAACGGCTGAAAACGTCGATCATATTGGAGATTATGACAGCGAATACTTGGATGTATGAATACGAATCAGATCTAAATTGATCTATTTGATCTGAGGATTTTATGTATCTAACCCACTAATATACATATCAAGAATATTATTGTCTAAGATTTGTATCATGTGTAATGTTGATAGGCATAAATTTTTTAGTTTCATTATTGGAACATGATCTTGCACATGATACCAAAGTGGCTTCATAGTGCTCAACATAATATCCACAAAATCGTGGAATTTCTCTATTTTACTATTTGCAATATAATCTAAATGGGTACGAGTTGATCGATTGTCTTTTTCATGAACGTATTCTATATAAGAAGCAAAAGATATTACTAAGATGGATAGATCAGCAAATCTGTTTCTTTAGGATGTGAGGATTCTTCTAAACTTATTTTGGTCACTCCTAATCCGTGATTTTTTTTCCCCCACAAACATTGCAACAAGAACGTAAATCTGTCTTTTAATTACATAAATTGACCCATTAAAGTCTAAACCCCAACAAATAGAGACTTTGTCTTCCGTTTCCTCTGTGAATCCTATAAAAATAGCATGTATATGGTGCCTGTTCTGATCCCTACATAGAGAAAAAATAGAAGGGTCTAGATCAGCCCATGGCATGCAGCATGTTTTGATAAAATTCAGACTCTGCCTTTTTACTGTCTTCTTGTGATGGAGGAAAATCCAAATTCATTTACTTGCTCTCCAATCATCTACACTACTATATTAAAAACCTATTAAGGGTAGAAAAAGTTCGAAGGACATGGAAAATTGTCTTCACACAATTTTTCCTCCTTCCTTTTCTCTTTCTTTATTTCCAGAATTTTCTAAAGCATATCAATAGAGCTTACTAATTAAACATTTATTACATTATCTATTATAAAAAGATATCAATATAAAATGATAAAGTTCTTCTCTATGTATATAAATACAATAGTAACAATTAAAATTTTAGTATATTCTAATATTAATATTATCAAAAGTGTATATCTAAATACTTAGTTTAAAAATAATTAAATAAAATAATCTAAAAATAAAACATGAAAAAAAAATCTCTTCTTAATGACATATCGAGGAAAATTATTATATTACTCAAATTGAAATATATGGCATATCCAAATTCAAAGAAGGTGAGAAAAAATATCTAATATTAAATGAACAAATATCATAAACATATCTTAGACATATCTATGATAATTTAGGGTATTAAAGTGACCATTTTTATATAAAAAGTTAGAATAATTAAGTTTTAATATTGGTTGCACGTGCATTTGCACGTGCGATAATGCTAGTATAATTTATAATAATAATAATAATAAAACCTCTTTTCTTTTTTCTTGCCTTCCAAGTTGTTGAGTGGAACCTAGGGAAAAAGCATGGAAAGGAAGAAGCCTCGCTTCATTCTTTATGCCTCCGTAATTAAACAATTTACTCTCAAGATATGGCCTTACCAATATTGTTCTAGAGATCGCGTATTCTTTAATATATGCAATTATTCACTTCACACTTGCTTTGTGGCAGTAGTCAAGGTAAACAAGAGAGCAACATAATGCAATAATGGAGTCTTTCATGAAATTGCTTGGTCTGGAGTCAAGATTATTTGCACGTATACAAAGTCTCAAAAAGGATATTAACTTTAACCAGCTGTGATAAACGAAATTAAAAGTGACTGTGACACTTCAAGGGAAAGAATAACGCTTGTCATGTTCAATTGTTAATGACCGACACATTCAAAGCATATGTTTGAGTGAGCATTAAAAATTAACAGTTTGGATCTTAAGATTCGTTGGGAAATAAAGATATATTTAATGTAAAAGCTTGATATATATAAAGTCATAACAAGTTTCCAAATATTTAAACGCTAACTAGGTGGTGGGTGTCTCTGTTCATTCGAAGTACGTGGCGTTTCGATCTAATTCTAATCGGGATAAACATCAATTATTGAGATGTTACCTCAAGAAAAGGTATTGCTTAAATACTTTGTAGAAATTAAAATAATTAATCTCCGATTTCACCTGCCGGAGACTGGAAATAATATTTCATGTCTAGAAATTGTGGACATAGATTATGACAGAGGATTTATTACAACGTTAAAAGTAAGGTTTAATTAGCTTCTCTACAAGTAGCTAATGTGAAAATATTACCTTGATCATGGTCTTATTAAGACGTATAGCAGATCATTATAGAATTTTTGAACGCTCTCAAGCTAATATTGGTGACTGTCTATCTCAGGAAGATATATCATGATCCATGTCATTAATATTAATGTAGGAAAGAGATATCAAAAGAACTAGGAGGATGAGTGACTTTCTGAGAAGTCCTCGTGTTACACCCCTCCTTTTTTAAAGGGGTGCAATTATACTATACTATAACAAAAGTTGCATATGCCCACACTTATTTTACACATTAGAAGTGTTGTGTTAATTGCAAATGATTAAACAACAATGACAGATATAAGAAACGTTGTAAGCCAAGACACATGTATGTGTCCTTGGATGCAAAATAAAATAAAAGAATCATAAATATGCGTTGTGACTTGCGAGTTGTAATAGATTTTCACATGTGTAGAAAGATCCTCTTCGCATATGCTCTACCTACAACTTTTTGACATGCATCACACTCCGTTTGTGTGATAGAAAAATATGAGGTGAGATGATAAAAAAATATCACAAGTTATAATTTTTGTTATAGTGCCAACATTAATGTGGGATTCCATCAGAACAGTTAACCATGCTTGGATGAGAATAGTACTAAAATTGGTGACCTCCTTGGAAAGTCCCCGTGTTGCACACCTTCTTTTGAAAATAATCTAGGTAAGCATTCTTTATGCTACTGAAATGCCTACTTACTAATTAAGGAGAAAGGGATCCAACCTAATCCTAAAGAGCGATGGATCCAAGTCTGCAAAATATGTTTTAATTAAATATATTTCTTATTATGTATTAATTATTTTTTAATTAATTAATTAATGGTTTTTTTCATATATACTCTTCAATATACATATATACCCTTCAACTTGTATATATTTTAAAATTTGCCCCCAAATCCTCATAATTCTAAATTTACCCTCCGAATTTTATAGTACCCTCGATATTACCCTCTTTTGTAACTATTGTTGAAATTTCAATAAATGTTACGGCAAATCACCTTTCTATCTCTATTTTAAAATGACCATGTGTATTCTTTAGGTTTTTTTTTTAATCTCGCTCAATGAATCATTGAAGACTCAGCTGTTCATGGCAACACCATTTCATTAGCGAATGGGCCACTAATTGAATAAACTTATGATGTTGCTCATCTGAGCACAGGATTTTAAATTCTTTACACTTTTTTACACTTTTAAATTCTTTACACTTCATGAGTGAGATTTTGACGGCTTAAAAAGGTCATCTTTTAGGCATTATCTAGTTCCATGGCTGTGATATTGTAGGCTGAAGAGACAGAGAGAATGGGAGCACAAATAAGAACGTAGATATGTTAATAACAATCTTTAATTTAAATTAGTTTATTAAAGAGTACATTAGGTAGTTTTTAAAATTAACTATTCCAGTAGAATATTCCTACAAGACTCTTTGTTAATTAAGTTGAGGGGTAAAATTAAAGGAGCTAAACAATTTGAAGGCAATTATAAAATTATGAAGATTTAAAGGGCAAATTTGAAAATGCATACAATTTGAAGGGTCTTGTATCAAAAAACCCCTTATACTTACTAATAATAATATTTTATTAAACATGAAATTAATTAATTAGTGATATAAGCAATTATTAACCAAAATTTATGTGATATATAAAATATTTCATTTAAATATTTTTATTATTATGAAATAAATATTTTAGATCAATTAATTAGTTAATTAATTAATAAATTTACTATAATAATTATTAGATTAATGTAAAATAAATTAATCAATCACAATATTAGATTTGGCAACATGTTCTTTTTGATCATTTGACAGTTATTACAATCTTATAAGTGATTTATTTATCAAATACATAACTACATATATATCCTTATAATTAAGTCAAGAGTTTTGCCAAATAGTTTCCATACTTCTTTTTTTACACCTTTATAACCGTTTTGGAAAACAAGTAACCTATAAGGTTTAAAAAATAAGTAGCATCCAAAAATGTTCTCAGTAGGAAAATAACAACTTATTCTTTTGAGCCTTGTAAGGAGGTTACTTATTATTTGGCAAAAAACCATTTTGCCCTCTTGCAAAAGAGGTCTATCTATAAGAAGCTATATTTATGAATTTAGGTTTATTCACCTAAATCGCCTTTAAAATAGGATGATTATACGAAAATCATATTCAAAGTTCATTTATAGAGAAGCCACCTTTAGAGTGGGGTTTTGATTGCAATCAACCATCTTCCTATTTTTAGATGAAAATTTTGACTAAAGTTTCTAAAGTGCCCTTAAAATACATGTGGCAAGCACTAGGTCTAATTATGAAGGCATGTCGCGTGACCAACAAGTGTGCTTTTTAAGAGTATTTTGGAAATTTTAGTTAAAGTTTCATCATATAATAGGCCAAGGTAGTTCATTGCTAGCGGAACTCCCTTTAAAGACGATTTCTATGTAAAATTGAATTGTATAGGTGGCTTTTGTAAGATCACCTATTTTAAAGGTGGTTTCCACGAAAAAAACTCTATAAATTTCCACAAATTAAATAAGGTTGGAGAAATTCTTGCATTCTCCATGAGCACAAAAATGACCAGAGAAATGCAAGGATGAGGATGGAAAAGCAACTCATTAATGTTGCTTACGTACTCGCATCTACCTGGATTGTGGTTGTCTCCAAGAAATCTATTGAGAAAATGGATTTTTTTTAATTTAATTTAAATCCAGATTCTGCAACTTCAAGGAGTATATTTCTAGTTTCTTCAACTTTATTCATTCCTTTTTCTCAATGAAGCTTTTAGAAAGTATATTATCCTTTTCTTTTTTCCTTGCCCTAAGTCCATTGTCCTGGTCTCTAACCTTATCCAGATATGAGATATCCCAAGTTAATTTAGATGCCAAGAATTTGAACTAAATCATTAGCGTCTCTTAAACCAGGGAAGGTAGCAACTATGTGGTCGGTCTAAAAGCAAGATATATATAATAGTGCAAACACAACCAAATTACATCTAATCTTCTGAATGCTACACTCAAAGGGCATCACCGAATCCTTTATGTTTCTCATTCTTAATTAAGTCTGAAAATGGCCCCATAATGGTAGTCCCGTTGGATTATATTTCAACACTCCTTTTATTTTTCCTCATCCTAAGTCCCCGAATTGCTAATATTTAACTAAGAGTAAACTACAATAAACCCCCAAATATTTTCAGCATTTTGTAGTGAACTCCCCATAACATTCAAAATCGCGCTACCCAATAACTTTTGCAGAAAGCCCAATATATTTTGGGTAGATTACACTTAACA
>JBAKGM010000326.1:12781312-12805218 GCA_037177215.1 Asparagus racemosus | reverse complement strand
ATTACCGAGTTTTGTAACGGTTCTTTCTCAACACTATATGTACACCTTCACTCTATTCGAAAAAGACACGACGAGAAAAGAGAAGAAAAAAGGAAAACAAAAAACTCTTCTTCCTCAAAATTATTTTGGTTTATATTTTGTTATTATTTCGGCCAACTTTTTTCATTTGAGCAGAAGCTCTGGACTCTCACCCGAGTACAGAAGCCGGCCATCTTCCGAAGGTTTTTACCACTAGGGGGAGAGGATCGACTGCGCAAGGGTGATAAGCAGACCCTCTATCTTCTAGGGCAGTGATATCACGACTGCACCCGATCAGGTCTGGAAATTCTAACGTTTTTTTAAATTTCATATTAAATTGATTATTTACACTTTTAATACTTTGATACAAAATATCCAACAAAAACTGCCCCTCTGAACCTACTATGAATAGAGGGACTGTCTACAGCACAAAGGTATGCAATTTCTGCATATTTAGACTAAAAACTTTTTCATTTCATTGATTTTTTTTCTCCACTCAAACTCAAATACTGACTTGATCGTCGGAGGAATTACCGGAGAACCCAACTCCGGTCCTCTAACGTGTTGCAGTTTCACAGGGGGAGGCACCAACTGTCTATTAGGGGATTAGCCACCAAAAGAGATAAAGGGACTCCAACCTCTTCAAAATCACCAATAAACCCCCTGTTTGATAACTGACATGAACATACATTAACTTGAATAAGGATTTATAATATGTTTGGCAAAAACTTGTACAAAATTGAATCAGTTCCTTTTAAATTAAAAAAGAGAATATAATCTAGGTTATCTTTGAATCACTTCTATCTTGATTCAATCCCAAACCGGTTAAAATCTTAACTAAATTAGTCTAAAGTTGTCAAACAAACCCATATAGTAATTACTTAAAAAACTGAAGAAAGAGGGAGGAGGTAACGGGTATCAAGAGGGTGAGCATGAGAGAGAGCGAAAGGGGGGTGCAAGAGGGAGTCACATGGGAAGGGAGATTTGAGTGCAAGTATCAGCAGGGGTGCATGACCTCATGGGGGAAGGTGGATTCACATGGAGAGGTGTCCTTTTGGGATCCAAGGGGTCAGAATTTGATCATGAACTCTGTCGCACTCATAATCATGTATCAGGTCACCCTTGTTATTAAGCCATAGGGTGTTTGTACGGCTATTATGGCTGGGAGGGGAAGGTTAACGTCGGGACAAAATATTCATCTTCACCTTTTATGGCTTTTTATTATAAGCCTATAAACAAATGAGTAATTTGAAATAGATTTTCTAGTAAACTGTATTATTTAATATTTCTCATTTGGTAACAAGAAAAAAGATTGTCACGTAGCTCTAGATGGCTCCAACATATGGTAGGATCCGGGCAATAGGACCTGGATGATTAGTGAGGATCATATCAAAACATTAGTATAGGAGCGACGTAATCTATACCATAAATAGAAAAATTATAATTATTAAATTAATCATCTAACTATCCATGAATGATAAAGATCACATCATTCTATGGAGTGTTCTGATAGAATCCTTACTCTCGGATGATAGGGATGATGGCCAAGATACTTTAGGAAGTTTTGAGGATGGGGAATGAGGCACTATCAAAGCCGGTCTGTACTAGCTGTCACTATAGAAACCAAACCATTATCACCCATCAACGAGTACAATGTCCCCATTCAATTCCCCTTCGCAACCACCCTCGATCCTTTAGCAACTCGGCATTGTGCATACCTAAATGGTTGTAAAAACTCTTCCCTGTCCAACTGACTTGTAGAGATGAACGTCTTTCTCAACTTCAGTATACACCTTTTGTTAAGCAGCTTCAAGTAAACACCGCACGAGAGCTTCAACAGGATTGTGCTATTTCAAGAAATTTTACACTACTAGTGATTGACACAGTGACATGTCCAAAATCACCATCGACATGATCACAAAAGAGAGCTCTTGGGTCCATGAACCACACAATTGATCCCATGTTGACTCACGCAAAAAGACATAGTTCACCTGTACAAACCGTTTTTGCTTCTTGATTGTTCGACCTTCCATCTGAATCTTTATTCATCTTCTCATTCTAGCAATCTCTATTCATATGACCTTTCTTCCCACAGTTCCAACACGCGCCCTGGATCCTCCCTTTGGATTTCCTCCCGCTTTTTGACCTGCACCAATTGTTCTTCCTTTTAACCTGTGCCCTGTTTCCGGTCTCCACCGTGAATGCAGCAGTCATTGAACTCCTATTCATGGCTTGGCGCCTTATATCATCATTCAATATGCAGCTAGCTGCATCATTGAAGGTGAGCTTGCCTGAGACAGAGTTCCTGACAACCATAACCATAGTGTCCCAACTTTCTGGCAAAGAACATAGAAGAATAAGAGCCTGAATCTCGTCCTCAAAGGTGATCGAGACCAGCTCCAACTAACTAGTCAACATGTTCAACTCGTTCAAGTGCTCTGCTACCGATGCATTCTCTGCCATCTCCAGCTTGAACAACTTCTTCATCAGAAAGATCTTATTTGTTGTAGACAGCTTCTCATACAACTTCTCAGAGTGTCGCCATAACTTACGCTATGGTTTTCTGATTTTTCATGTTGAACCGCACTTGCTTTGTACTCGACAACGTAATTGCCCCCAAAAGCCTCCCAATCCATACGATCTCACTCCGTCTTCTTCATCTCATATGGCTTCTTACCTGAGAGAGGCAAACAGAGATCCTTCTGGTACAGGTAGTTCTCCATCTGTATCATCCACCGTATGAAGTTATGTCTGCTGAACTTTTCCATCTTAACCTTTTCTTTGGGCATCTTTCATTATCACAAAGAGCCGCAGCAGCCCTTTTCAACCTAGTGCTCTGACACCAATTAGTTAGGATCATAACTTTGTGTTATCAGCCAAACCAAGCAGATCGCAACATAGATAAACGAAGGATTAAAGATGGGCAAAAAAAAAAAGCAGAAAGTTCAAACAAGAGACATGAAAACTTAACGAGGTTCATCCCAATTTAGAGCTACATCTTCAACAACGTGGAGCTTGCAAAGATCCACTAAAACTTCTCCATCAAGTAATACAAATCTCAAACCCTCCAGCAAACCTAGGACATCTCTTTCAAATCTCTCCACAAAGCCGCTATCTTTCACTAGCTCTTTCATTTGTTTAACTCCGTTTAGGTTAGAATTATCCTAGAGTGGGCAAAAGAGAGTATTTATAGAGTACTAAACCCTAGTCCATCAGAACCCCTCAAAAGACCAGCTTTAAACTATTTCAAAAACATACATTCCGAAAGAAGAAGAAGAAGCAGAAATCCTCAGAAATGCCCCACGTCAACCTGCGGTGTCCGCACGCTGTCAAAAACCCAACAAGTTACCGTGGCCAGTGATCGACCACTATCGGACTGCGGATTATGACCATCCACTGTTCCGCATTATTTTGAATGGTTTTGCTTGTCCTGACTTTTTACTGAAGAATCTCCACATCTTTGTCAATCTGTTTTTTTTTTTTAATTGCTTATGAATATTCCTTCCACGCAGGACAGAAGTAAGATTTTGCACAATCATTCTCTTTCCAATCACAAAAAAAGAAAAGAATTCACGAAGACCTATTCAAATATAAGAAGAGTGTTGAGTGCGGATTCAGTTCCAACGTGGAGAAAATACACGGCAATGAAGGTTATCTTCAGGGGTGTGTACAATACATTGAAATTTTGCGTTGAGTGCGCGGATCATGTGCTATTGCAGTAAATGGTGGTGCCAATTTGATCAACAGATCTTAGCCTCAAGATTCAGAACTGCCAAAGGGGTGTGTCGATGGTCATGTTCGAAGACACAGACTGACGACTGTTGCTGTTGACATCCACGGGTCGGTTTCACAAAACGGATTCATAATATGTTTGGTTTGTTAATGTTTTGGATTTGTATGGAAATAACTCCATATATTAGGATTTCCATTGGATCAGAATCCACAGGTTGGTTTCACAAAACGGATTCATAATATGTTTGGTTTATTAATGTTTTGGATTTGTATGGAAATAACTCCATATATTAAGATTCAGAAGCTAGAGTTTGTTGTTTCTTAATAAAGACCGGCAACAATAAAATGCTCTTGCTAAAGATGATTCGTACTCAAATGAAAACCTATATTGTTGCTCTACGAGAGACCAGAATCCACCACTAACTCTTTCTCCCAAAAAAGGGCTTATGAATCGCTGTTTCAGTCGTTATGCTGCCCCAAAAGTTTTCAACGAACGAAAAACGCTGCAAAATTAGCCACCTAGCCGGGGCCCAGGGAGCAACCTATCCCTTAAATAATTGAAGAATAATTAAGTACTAGAAATAGTGACACATGGGATGATAAAAGCAATTACCCATGGCTGTACTCTATCCATCAGATACATGGTACGGGAGTGAATAATTTATTTTTGACACAAGATCTCAACCCCAGATCTGACATTTGTCAAACAATCTTTTTCTCATATAGGTTGTATCGATGCTCTTAATTTAATATGTTCCAAGTAACTAGATCACCAAAATTGTAGCTAGGAAAAGAAACGTCCACGTAGACTTCAGCTACAGTGCAAATTTACAAAGATGATTAACAAAACCATGTGTTAAGATTTGGAACAGTAGAAACAATTTCACAAACCCCCTTGAACTTTGGGGGGTCTTGCACATAACCCCTGAACATTATTTATCTCACATGACATCCCTTGATCTTTAGGGTGTCTCACGAAACCCAAATTTTCGAAGAAGAGGTACGAGAGGTTGCTTCTTAATATATGGATGAGCAAGATTGAAACTTTTTTAAATTCATCTGACAGTCTGAGAAACCGAACTAACTCCCCCGACTAAGTATTCATGAGCCTACAATTGTAAGAGCTCCTCGGTATCATGGATAGTTATCAAACAATTTCCAGTCACTTTAAATGACTTGACCTCTCCAAGTTACACTACAGATTTGAGACATTTTCCCAAAGGCGACCACTAACCCCAGTTGAAGGACAGCCTTATCAGGTCCACTCACCGACCACCCCACAAGAATTATGGACAAGATTTCACACCCAAACTCAGCAGAGAGAATGACTGCAACCTAGCTCTATCAATGTTTTGTGTCGACAAACAACTAAAAGAGACTGAACAGTTAACAGAGGCGGCGTCTAAACGAACCAGACGAGCAGTAAAATTCCATGCTAGGAAAAATCAAAGGGCCAAAGATATTCATTCAGTTAGGTCGTTAACAGGAAGATGTTTATGAAACAGAACAACTTACACAGAATCGAACCGAAGGAAGAAAGCGGACACATTGTGACTCGTGGAAATTTGTGATACAGCTGCAGTTGTGCCGAAGATGATACATATATTTACCTTATAATGTAGCAGCTACTGCCAGGTGAATGTATGCACATCTCTGTCATCACTTGGGTTGATCCTTAAGACAAGTTTTCTAGGACTAATTGCACTGCCATGTTGATGCTAGTATGATGAGGCTATAAAGGATAGAATTAAGAGTATAAACTGGCTGTTAAGAGCTTATGAGATGGGACCGTAATTTCTAACTCTCTTCTTATCCTCTTGTCACTAATAATTAAAAGTTTCTAAAGACATGTTTGTATTGTTGAAACTGTCTCATGACATGGGTAATGAACCCTAAGTTATAAATTGAACAAGTAATTTTTTTTCCAAAGGAAAATATAGTCATTCCTTGCAGTTTACTCTCTCTCTCTCTCTCTCTCTCTCTCTCTCTCTCTCTCTCTCTCGTGTAGGCAAGGAGGAAATTCTCTTGGAATGAAGTGATGCAGATCCTTCTGTGTTAATTACTTCTTTTGCAGGTTCAACTTAACGTGCATCTGTAGGGTCAACTTCAACATCAAATTTACGCTAGAGCTTCGTGCAAATAGTAATAAATTAGGCCTCACTTAATAACACGAGAGATTTATTATCTTAGTAAGGCCACATGATAAGTTTTCGGAAAGGTCGATGACTATAAAATCTTCAAGTTCAAGTGCAGTAACCCATAGATAGAAGGGTTGATTGTGGATAGAACCCTTGAACTCCACCCAAATTGTGGATAGACCCCCTTGTACTCCAATCGTTGCAGAGAGTCATGGACTCCCTGATTCTCTACTGTGTTAGTTTTCCATTTACATTACTCATATGTAATGATCATTGTGCAAGTTTATAGTAAATAAATCAATTTATGAAGCCCTATCTTAGCGTGAAACTAACAGATTTGGGGGTCTATCTGCAACAGTAGTTGTATATCTGCAATTTGGTGATAGTACAGAGGATCTATCTGCAATTAACCTTAAGAAGAAAACATGACTTGGAGGATGCCTTGCTTTAGAAACATCAGGAACTCAAATGATCTAAACAGTGCAGGTACAAAATAAGAATTGCTTACTATACCTCATGTACTACTAAGATCTACAACTAAGAACAAATCTGCTAAATTCTTCCTCAACTACAGTTGTTTTTTTATCTTGAGCTCGAAGGAGGGGTGTTGGAAGAAGATGATTGCCCTACACATGTTTAATTAGAATGTTTTCAATGAAATGCTGCCAGGTCACTGGAACCCACCTGTTGTTAGGAAGCAACTTGCGTTTAATAAATTGGACTAACTGATACTAAGATAGTGATACATGGGATGATAGAGGTAGTTATCCTAATCATCTATCCATCAGATAGATGGTATGAGAGTGGATAATTTCTTTTTGAACACAGGATCTCAAACCCAGATCTGACAATTGTCAAACATCCTTTTCTCATAGCATGTTTCGGTAGCTCTTTTATCACTAAAAGAGGAACAGCACATTGTGCCTTTGACATGTGATTTCAACTCCAAAATTTAGCCCAATGTGTGACATTTGGAAGAGTCGATAATCAAACCCATGTGTTAATATGCCTTTCCATAAATAAAGTATTAAAAGTGAAAGAGAGGCATGAACCAAAATCATACTATTCCATAAAAGCCAAGAGTTGATATGTGGGTATGAGCCCACTACTGTCAAATCCCTACTCTTATCATTTGATAGCATAAGTGTTGGATCCTTTCCTTTGTTCTCTATTGGGTTACAATCTCCTTCAATGTCCCATCAAGTTTTAACTTTTATCCCCATGCTTTCATGGATATAACATCATCTCCCAGCCAAAGATATTCCCAAAAGATTTTAAGATCTGGTAATTCCTCTATTCAGTGTATAAACAGCCACATACACTTGGATAAGGATTGTCAAAGAAATAAGCTTCAGAATCACTGGGTTAAGCCTGTTGACCACTTTTCAAGAGCCAAAGCCACAAAGTCAATAACTTTCTCCTTTAACTAATTTATGTATACTTAACCTATGGGAAGCAATCATTCAGTTATGGCCTTACCCTAAAATAATCATAAGAAATGCCAAGAAGTTTAGATGGGATACAGCAAGAGAACTGGTCATTAGGGCACAAAACAGATCAAGGATTCTCTAATATTGTAATGACTTGATTCCTCCCTAACAGACGACAATACAACTATTATACCTCTAACAAAACTTACAAGCTTTACCTGAAGCCACGTAACCAACATCCAGACCTTTTTGCTATTGAAACTATTACAGTACATGTACACGCGCAAGTTTTAGGTCTGAAAATGGCGGAGCTAATGACTTGTGTTAGCTATATGCGATCTGGGTACATGACAATGTTAAAGCCTACAAGACTAAAATATAGGTTCATGAAACTGGTTGTTTTTTTTTTTTTTTTTTTTCCACAGTAATGCTGGTAATAATGTAATTAGATGTGGATGGGAAATGTTAGGAACACAAAGCCACTGTGAACACTTTACCTATTCACCAGACCACTACATGTGATTAGGCCTAAAAAAATTTCCCTATCACCTCAATGTGATTAGGCCTCTCCAAGTTGCACCAGGATTCGAGACATGTTCCCAAAGACAAGACGAGTAACTGGTTAAAGGACCAGCCGGGTTCCACTCACCGACCACACCACATAATAAGCACAAGAGCTGTGGATACCTAAATTAAAAAGAAGGAATGATTACAGGCTTGCTCCACCAACAGAAAATTGTTGCGATGCTCTATGTCATCAAACCACCAAAAAACATCCAACGGTTAACCGACGTGGGGTCTAAATGGACAGCAGCACAGCAATGTTTCAATCATACAGTTAAGACTCACATCCATGATAAAAGATGCACAAATTGACAACGCTTATTCACCTCAAACAAGCTTAAGAAGATGCTTATGGAACATTATGATTTTCATCATCAAATTAAAGAAAGAAGGATTAATTTCGACACATATTGGCTTATATTACCTACAATTAGAACACGGTAATTAGCAATGTAGCTGCAGTTGTGTAGGAAGATAATCCATGTATTTATCTAATAATATGGCAGCTGTTGCCAGGTGAAATTATGCACACATCTGCCTGTTACTTCTATTGATTCTTAAGAGTTGCATGTTTTGCTAAGACCAATTGCCACCATGATGATACTATAATGTGCTTACAGAGAGTTCCATTGGAGTATAAATTGAATATTGAACGGTAATAATATGGGAGTGCCAGTTTCTAAATCTCTCTTCTACTCTTACGGATAAAAGTTCAAAGTTTCCCAAAACAAGTACATCTACTTGAAACAGTATTCCGGCAAGGATAGTGCTAATGAACTCAAACATGGGCCAACAAAGTTTTTTTTAGAGGGAAATATAATCAAACCTTGCAGTTAATTCTCCCCATCATAGGCAAGGAGGAAGTTCTATTGAAATGAACTGATGCGGATTTGTGCCGTTATACCAATCCATTTGAGAGTTCAATATGAACTGCATCTGCAGGATCAATAACATGAAGTTTGTCATGAGCTTTCCATAAATGAAGAAACCAAATTAGATATGAGTCACTCCTCTTGATATACAGAAACTTATTTATTAATATAAGGCCTCGTAATGAATTTTTGGAGAGGTGAATGGTGATAAAGTTGTGAAGCGGCAAATATTATTTTGCAGTATGATATAGAAAAAACTATGGCATTGAGAGGCCTTGCTCCCTATAAATCAGGAAATTGACAATCCAGGTAATGAATGGTACAAAACAACAGTCAGCTGACTGTATTCAAAGTGAATAACAAAGGTTCGAGAAAGAAAAAAGATGTTCTACATTGTTCCTCAATTAAAGTTGTCCTTGAGGACGAAGAGAAAACAATTTCCCTGCTCATGTTAAATTGAGAGCATGAGAGTATATTAGGACATTCTATTCCATCTTTAGTAAGCCTAAATTATTTCACTTATAACCGAATTCTACTCAAAATATATTAGCATGCAGTTCTAGAAATTATATGAACTAAATAACCATAACCAAAAGGTTAACTGGTTATTAAGAGGTCATCAATTAAATTCTAATGAACCCATGTGAAAAGAGTAATGCAGAGATGCAAATGATATTTCTATTTTCTAGGTAGATAGTAAATCATAGGTGGAAAGGCTTAAAACCCATAGTCATAACTTAGTGACACTTAGTGCCCACCTATGTTGCATGGATACAGGTACGGGTGCCGGTACGGGTGCCGGTACGGGTACGGGACATGGTACAGTGGGAAAAAATAGGGTACGAGGACACGAATACACCCCCCCCAAAAAAAAAGTTGTTTATCTTTGTTTTATTTATCTATTCTCTAGTTTATTAGACCCATAGCAATGAGCTGTAGCCACTCAAAGTTATAAATTAAAAAAAAAAAAGAAACATGTGATATTCTTTTCCTTTCCAAAGCAATTACAGCCACATATCCCTAGTGCTTGGTGACATTACCATCCACTATCCACATTAAAAGAGAGCAACCAACCTTTTGCTTCCTCTATCCTCAAAAGGACTTAGAAGTAGCCATGTGGACCCAATTTATCCCCAATCTTGGCTTCAGAAAGCAAGTTCTAGGGACTGAAGTTCAATTTACCGAGTCCATGCCGTTTGGGTGCGGAGCCGCACCTGGTACGTACCCAACACGGGTACGGAACTCAATCTGCCGTGTCGGGTTATCCTAGGTGCCCACCCTCCCATGGTATGTAGATGGTCATTTAGTTCTTTACTACTTTGTAAAATAAACATTTAACACTCTTAAAGTCCAGCCACTACACCAATGCTCCGAAGTTGTGGTGAGGGTTGAGGGTTATAGTTTTATATTCTAATAACATGCCCCTGTAGGTTGAGGGCCTTTTATGTGTAGAAAACCTAGATCACACAACAATATCAAGTTTTTTAAAGTCCACTGAGAAAATTATGGCCAGCAAGATTTGAACTTGGATTGCTCTAATACCATCTTAAAGTCCACACCACTACACCAAAACTCTAAAGTTGTGATGAGGGTTGAGGGTTTTAGTTTAATATTCTAACAGATACAATTTTAAGTCTTTTGATAAATAAGACTACTAAGAAAAACATGAACGTTGGCACCTAATTTTTCCTCCAGTTGATATTTTAGAGTATGTAGTCGTGAAGCAAAGTCTAGTAGAGTCTATTCGTTGACAAATGACCTTATCACGTAATGGCTTAATCTTTTTCCAGTGCATCTACCAAAACCCCAAGTGTTCTAATACAAGAAACCATAATTACCATGGGACTATGAATTTCAACAAAAATGTTTTTTTTTTAATATAAGTGGGCAAGCACATAGAGAGGGAAACGTAAAACCACTTCTAGGATGAATTTCTCTTGGAACACAAAGCTTCAAAGAAAGAGATTAAGGAAGAAAGGAAAACAAAAGAATGTCCAAAATTCTTTTACAAAGTTTCACGAGCAATTTTCTTGTAGCCTTATACATAAATGCAAATTACTAGTTATGAATTTTAATTGATTCAGGAATCTTTAGGATCTAATTTTCAGAATAACTTATATATTAGTATTATTAGTTTTTTTTCATATTAGGAATTCATTTCTTGGTGATTAAGTTTTGTAAGCCTATAAAAAACTAATTTTACTTCAATAAAGGTATGAAGACGTTATAAAAAAATTCAGATTAATGTAGATTGTGTGATTCAATCTTGGATGTGAAATCCTAGTTTTAAAGTTGTGAGGCCTTATCGGCATAAAGCTGAGGTCAAATTCTTTTCTTATTGTTTCTGTTTCTCCTTCCTTGTTTTTTTTTTTCATCGTTCAACAAATCAACTTTAACAACAAAATATTTTCCATCCACAGTCCATATATCCTATTTCAGAATATTTTATTTTTATTTAAGCATACATGGACTATTTACAAAGCATTAGTTTATCTAAAATTAATTAATGAAGGTATGCTGCTGCTTTTGAGGATAGGCCTTTATCTATGCACCGTAAACTCAATTTATATTTTCAAAAAGAATTTTGCATGTGACTAAACTATTTCAGTCTGACAAGAACTTTCGTAGAACAAGAAGCCTGGTTCTTGTTTCAGGAAGTATATTTTGGGTGATAGCAATATTCTACCATTGGTATGAGTTGATACACATACCGGTGTCAAACAGAGAAAGGCGGTAATTCTGTTTTCTCTGGTTATTCTAATTGTTTCTATTTTATTTTCAACAGTTTGAACTACAGTGCCAAAATGCAGCCTTTGCTTAGTTGAAGCCTCTAAGAAATTTGGTTTCATTTTGCCTACCAAGGGTGGGAATTGATTTGACCCGTATTATTGTGTCAGTTAATAATCTTGCCATGTCTTCCATTGATTTCCATGTCCAGAGTCTTCTTAATTCCTTAAATAAAATAAACTAGACAAGTTTTAGGAATATGAAAAGCAGAATAAGATACTTTGAACATATTTTTCAAAAGTATGAAACTTTGACCTAATGCTATGATGCAGAAATAAAAATCAAGCCATGAAATTGGGAATTAAATCTTGGAGAAATAGTAACAGTGAAGGGCTGAAATTGTAAGACGTGAATAAGCTTCTGTGGATACCTCCATCAGTTGTAATGCTTTTGTATGATCTGCAGTAACAACCTTCTAAGTCATTTGCATGATTTAGGTTTTAATAATGGTGGCGTTGCTCCTTCAATTCTAATGTGCTCGACACAAGATTTCAATAAGTCCAAACATCTGGCCTAGACTGTTACTCATACCTGCTATCAGAAAAATCATTCCTGCAAGACATCATTTAACATATTCAAAGAGCACATTCTTTTTTTCAAATTAATTTGATGTGAAACCCTTTTCCCAACACATGCAGATTTGAAATAATCATTATTCTAAATCAGATCATGCATAGAAATACAACAGATTAAACTTCCAAGTGCATCTCTCAGTTATTTCTGATAATAAATGATAAAATATCAGTAGTAGTTTGACAAAAAACGGAAGTAAATGCATATACCACTAACAGACACCAATAAACTCATATACCTAACATTAACACATGCAAACTCTTCTAAAACATCTGTAAATTCTTCTCTGCTGTGTATACTAATATACTGAAGGATCGCTCTCAACTATTTGCATATATTCAGGTAAATACATGCTCCTATAACAGTCTAAAAATTGTAGACAACCATAGAAGTCACAGACGCTAAGAGAAACACCAGAGTCAGCATCTAAAGACAATTACAAACTTGAACATGTAAAAGGACTTGGGAAATTATTATGACTTCTTATATTCCCAGATTAATCAATTTGTTACACTGCATATAGCTTGTTTGCAAGGATGGCCTCTATTATTGAATAAAAGCACGCAATGACCTGTACATGAGAAATCACAAATGATTGCGTACATGGTTGAGGTAAATCATATCATTAAGAATGCTACAATATATGTAGTGAAAAGAAAGAAAAGACAGATTCATGTATGCAATGAAATGGAAAATTTTCAAACATTGATGAACTAAATGCTGTACAATAATGATTTCTGGGTTCGCTGCGTGAATCATTTTTCTCCATCAAGTCCTATTGAGGCCATATTGTTGTTAAATGGGAAAAAGAAGCTGTATATTGTCATTAATATCAGTGTCTGCTTAACAATTCTGTCTTCGGTTATCTGGTTTTATGCAGACAGTGATGCATGAACAGTGAACACAAGTATGACATAGTTCTTAGAAATAAGTAATACCTTGTGATTATAGAAATCCATTATATAAAAGTTACCATCTTTTCCATGAAGAATGCCTGAGAGCTGCTGCAAAAATTGCATCCAAGCCCATTCCACCATGACCTCTATACTGCAAGAGAATGCAATTCCGGCTCCATCATTGTGAGTTCTTCAATAGCCAGTTGCAAAATATGGTTAAAAATTTTCCCAAAAAAGCTCAACACTTCCCTTTTTTCGCTAGCTATGAAGTTAACCATTGAAGAATATTTATGAAACCAGGTCAACTTTTCTGTTCACAAACCACTTGGAAGTAGTCCCAGTAGTGTCGGTTTGGATAAGTGCCGAACAAGGATCAAGTGGAAAGGTCCATACAGAAATTTAAGAACCCATGAGAAATTCATCAATTGCATGAAAAAACTCTTCAAATCCCCATTCATGACTCACTAAAAAGCTACAGTCGTGAATAAACTTGACTTGTTTCAGATTCTGAACCCAAACAGGCCATGACATGAACTAAATGAACTGCTAGTAGTAGTATCTTAAAATGCATTAGCACAGTGCCGGAAGAGATCTCAAGGTTTCAAAGTAAATACTAAAACTCAGAAGTCAAATTACTTTAATTCAAGATATTAGTGGTCCAATTCAGTTGCACGTATGTACCAAATAAATCGAGTTTTATTCAAAAGATAGTTGCCACAATTACACTTGGAATTTCTTCAGAATTCAAAATACATTAAACAACCATACTCGCCTCCAAAAAGAACAAAAAATAATAGCTGGCTTTTGCTGCTACCTTTAATAGTGACTTTAAGAGAATAAAATCTCACAGAAACAGACCCTTCTTCCTGTAAACAGGATCATAGTCCACATCCATACATGTTTGTGTACATCAACACACATTCATTTGGCAAGCACACGGTTCAGTTGGTACAATTATCACTACAATTGTAATTGCCTGCTTACGTGATGATATAGAGAAATTTAGGTCCACAGCATGATTGTCTTCAAATTTCATAGAACTTGTATAAAACAAAATCAGAAAATCTTGGTAAAAAATAAGTGACTCTATATAGTGTGCATAGACAAAGGAGGAATCCAACAATATTGTATTATGGCTCTCTTCTTGTTGTTGATTGTAGCTATCTGCATATGTTTTCTTCTTGTATCCAATACTTACACCTCATTTGGTACGCCAGAATCAGAGCAATTGAGAATGGAATAAAGCAATGAATGGAATGAGTGTGGGAATGGAATGCTCATTTCCATTCTCACGTTTGGTGCGATTAGAGAATCAAACAGGAATGCAAATCTTTTTAATTTTTAGTATGGGTAATTAATAAATAATTTGAAAATACTTCGCATATATTTTAAAATTTTCATTCCCACTTAAGTGGGAATCCGTACCAACTCATTGGAAATGCTCATTCCCACAAAATGTGGGAATAAAGGAGAAGTGGGAATGTGCATTCTATCTTCCAAAAGGATGCTGTGTTTGGTACACATGAATGAGAAGAGGGAATGAGCATTCCATTCTCACTCATTCCAGAGTACCAAGCAATACCTTAATATCTGTGTCCATGCTTGTGTGCATCAGAGAGAGATAGAGGAAATTTCCCACATGACAGCCTGGAACCTCTATCTCCCTATGACAAACATGGGATTTACACCATTCAAAACCATTAAATCATCTATGTCACTCTAAAATATACATGCTGCAAAATAACAGGTTTTGAATATCTTCCATCCATGTATCAAGGGGTTCATGAAGGAACAACTTTTAGTAACAGGACAAATGCAACTCCCATATACATGGAGAAAAGGTGTCAAAGTCAAAGTATCATAAAAAGTTGCTGAAGTGAGGGTGAGCATATTGAAGGTTTTGATGGGACATTGGAGAATTTTCCTCCCTCCCTCCTTGTCCAGAACACCAGTACGCTCTGGACTCTCTGAAATAACAATGGGATGCTGAAAACTGCCTACAAGCATTGTATTTTTTATCTAAACTCCAGCTCCTGCTTAAGATGTTTTTTCTTATTAGAAATCTAGAGAGGTTCCAAGTCAAGTATATATTGACCAGATAAACCAGGTCCTCTCTCTGCATTGTCTGGAACCAAGAAGATCCTAAAAACTGCGAGCATCGAGCTTTTGCCTGTATTATAGGTCCTGGTTTTGAGATATCGTCCATCTAGAAATCCAGAAAGGTTCTGAATTTCAAGTATAACCTAGGTTGGTATCCCGTAAAGTTAGCGAACTTGTACAGTGTACTTACTAGTTGTAATAATTCGCAATCAGGTGACTTGGGGTAGTTCTATTTCTATGTGCCACAGTGAGCAGTTAAGTTTCTTTTCTGTCTTCCTAATATTCAGCAACATATATAGTATACTATACTAATAAAGTAGTTGCCTCTTTGGCAAATTTGAGATATTTGGCAAAACACAAGCAATGTGACTTTTAATCTTCTTACTATTAATTATTCTTTTCTTTTTTCTTTTTTCTTTTTTCTTTTTTCTTAGGCATTCATTATTCTCCTGTGTACTTTCTCCATCTAAAATCAATATAATAAAACAAAATTTTCTGACTTTAATTGTTCTCTTACAATTGTATCTATACGTACAACAGCATAACAATACTTAGTCTGTGCATCACATGGTAAAAACTAGTATAATATATGTTTAAATACATGGTAGAAACTCCTCTTCAGGTTGGTCATGAAAAGAATTTAGGTTATCTGAGGGGTTATAAGTTTGAGACTTAACCTAGGTTTTTTTTTCCTACTTCCTAAATCATAACCATATGCCAAGAATAAGGGAACAGTAAATTGTAGGCTTCCATAAACTGGAGCGGGAGAAGAAGAGGAAGTAGAGTAAAACTAAAAATATTGTTCACAGGCTGGAAGTCTGGAACAGTGTTTTTAACCCTTCTTGTCTGGCTAAAGCTGCAGAACCAAAATCTAGTCACTCCTATATTTGAAAATAATAATGTCGTAGTTGTGCCTTTAAATTCTGCTGTTCACAACTAAAACAGGATCAGAATGAGAATTAGAGTATTGCTAATAGTAAAAAGTCCAGATAACAATAAAGTTTTAATTGGTCATTACCCATTTCTTGATTTTAAGGACCTAAAGAACCGAAGTAGATTTCAGTTTTGATTTTAACTAGAAAACGAACCTATGTTTTTAGTTAGTCAGATTTTAGCTTGTTTTAGCTTTATCAAAATATATCTAAAAAGACATTTTTCATGCTGCCAGGATCAAAACATGTGACCCCCCCCCCCCTTTCTGAAATGTTTGTCTTGGCCGTAGATGTCAGGAATGTGGGACACTATAGTGAGCTACGACCTGTGTTCAATCGTCCCAAAATGCGATACACTGGCGCATTGGGTCGCATACCCGGCGACTTGATTTAGAATTCAAATTTAGTTAATATTATGGAAAACTTAAGCATTTTCAAAAAAATAAACAGCAAAAAGCATATCATAATTGCAACTTGAAAATTCTTTTACCGATAGTGATCCTTGAATTCGAGTCTTAGATAAAATTGTACATTAAGGAACTCATACTCCTATACTTAAAAACCGAACCTAAAGCGTATCATGTTCCCTAGCGTACCATAAAAGCCTAACCCCTTGTACCCAATTCCAAACAAGTGGCGTACCACGTGTCCGTTCCCATTCTGTGAATCCGAACGAACCACGTTCCATGCAACTATATATGGTCTTGCCTACTCCATTCAATTTACGCACAAACATGAGAAAGGCCCGATAATATCAGCGTCTGAAAATGAATTCAAACAATAAGAAAATTTGCATCACTTCAAATTTCCACAATGTAGTCGAATCAGTTATTCCCAACTCGTTCGTTACAAAAATCCCTTTGTGAGCATTAATGGGATACTAGTCTATACTCCCATGAATACAATGACTTTAATGTATCTTTAGCTAAATCTGCAACAGTAGCTTAGCAAGAATCACTGAAGACACAAACAATGTTACCAATCCGACAAAATTATAAACATTCATGAATCTGGTCCTGAATGGCCCAATAAATAAATAAAATTCTCAGCTCCGGTAAGTTGGAGTATAATCGATTAAGATAAATTATAATGAGCTAATTATATTGTGAAGAATCAAGAGAACGTTACCAGTCCCCACAAGAGAATGAAATCATCGTTGGTAATGGGAACTTCCATCTAAGCCAACGCTTTTCGCCGTTGCAAAGAACCTCATCAATGTTGAAGAGAACAGCGAGGCCTTTCCCCCATTCGATCGTCTCTCCTTGATTAGATCTTTTGCTTCATCAACTTGCTCCAGGTGTTGCCAAGAAGCCAAAGGTGAAAATTTAGGGCTAGAATCAGGGTTTTATCCGAGGAGAACAAAGCTGGGAGTTTCGGGTTCGCAAGTTTTTTTTTTTTTAACCCCCTCAACCGTGCAGAGGAATGGATGGTCGCTCTCTTGCTCCAGTTCTGCTTACGTGGCAGGAATTTGGTACTGCTGTAAATATGTTAAAAATGAAGGGTTCAGTTATTTTTTCCCCTTGTAAAACCCTAATTTCTAGAGCTCTCTATAAATATCGCTTGAGCCTAAATTCTCACTCGCCGCTGGTTTGATGACCATATCTTTTGTTGTATAATTCAAGGTTTGCATTTTTTATTTTCTTTTTTTTTTTTTCCTTTTCTTTTTTTTGCTGAAATAAGAAGCCCTTTTGGATCGACCCGTCGCCGATATACATGGTTAGGGCTTCGGCCATAAAAGGGCAATAAGAAATTAGGGGTTCTTGAGTCGCTTCGTCGCTCTGATTTCTGTGTGGCGCAGCGAATAATCTCCCCGAAAGAATCTATCATCTGATTATACTTCTTATTTTTATTTAATTTGAGTAGTTTTTTCGTAAAATATTAGAATATGTTTGATCCAATGATGGCATGAAATCTTTGAGACCTGATATCATTTTGTGATGACACTTACAAGCATTACTGCTGAGGATCCAGTGAAATTAATATTAATATTTGTTTGTTAGATGTTTATTTTTATTTGTCATTTAACATATTGCGGATTTGAATGATGAAATTAGTTTTCATCTAAAATTAGCTTGTAATTGAATGATGAAATGCACTGGGCTCTGATCTGTGCGCATGCATAGAGATCTGATAGAAATGCAATTGCCTAGAAAGCATTGTCTGACTTTATTCTTAAATTTTAATATCTTAATTTTTTGACAAGTTATTATGTTTTTTTTGGGGGAAATACTTTGTTCAAATTATTGTTGTATCTAACAGTGAAATGACATTCATATTGCAAAGTCTTGACGTTTGGAAAACCATGGTTTGAGATTAATTAATTAATTCATCTGTTGCAGCGTTCTATCATTATTACCTCTACCAAAAAATCGTCGATCCCTTATTGTTGACTAGAAAATTTTGACTATAAAATACCTTCATTTTCTCTACTTTATAAAAAAATTTTCTAAAAAAATTTCGAACCAAACACAGTTTATAGAAATTTATATAAATCTATTATTTATAAAAATTTCATTGTCAGATGTTTTCTCAATACTTTTCTATAAAATGGGTAAACCAAAGACCCCCTTTGTCTATAAAATGGGTAAACGCCCCCTTAGTCTTACCAAAATCACCAAATATGGTCAAAAATATTAGAAAACCGTACTAATTAAGTTCCAAGCCCGAGAACGCCCCAAGATGTCTTCTTCTTTGGGCTAGCTTGAACTCGGCCGAAGTACATGGCCGGTCCTTTGATTTTTGAGAGCGGATGGTTTCTTTGTCGCCGAAGAAAGCCATCTCAGAGTTGGTGATGATAATATCAGAGGACAAGGATGGAATGAATTTTTCTTTTTGGCATGTTTGGTTATTTTCCATAATTATAAAAGAAATTTATTTTCTTCACTTTCATAGAAACGTGATTCTCGTGCTTGTTTCACCAAAAAAACATAGAGTATTAGTAATTTCCATCACTTTTCTTAGTTTGGTTCAACTTGAAAAAAAATAAAGCAAATAATGTTTGAATAAATTCCCTCGTTTTCTAATGTTTGGTTTAAACTAAATAATTTAAAAAAAATGTCATGCTTGTAGTCCCTATGGTGTGCTTGCCACCCATGTAGGACAAAGTTGTTGCCAACGTAAATCGAGAGTTGAACATACTAACCATCACATAAACATGTTGAAGATTTTAAGGGACTAATTTGCAAAAATATTTAAAGATTTGATGTATTATTGTTTAAAATTTTGAGGGACTAATTTCAAAATATGAACATTTGAGGGAGAAATTCATAATGTTAAAGATTTGAAGGACTAATTTTAAATTTGAGGACATAATTTTTACCCTAAACATAGAGAGAAAAGATTTCATTATGCCCAGATTTGGTCACTATCGTCATAGTATACCTCACCATGAAATCTATAGTAGCAATGTTCGCTGCATGTATTGTCTCACCAATAGATTACTAGTATAAACTTTGATTGCATACATAAAAAAAAGACCATAATTATAGCACCATCTCATGTAACCAATATCATACAAACAATTTCAACCAACTAATAAAAAATAATGCTAACAACTCTCTTAACAAATATCATTAAAACCTACGGAAATGAATGAAAACTGTCATCTAATTTCCAGTCTTTGTCAACTCATCATGTATCAACCCATCAAACGAATTACTTGAGAGATTGAGAAACTGCAGTGAACCAATTAGCTCAACTACAAGAGATAAACTTCTCAATCAAACGATTATTTGACAGTAAGAGATTCTGAAGCATCTCCATTTTAGCAAGAGCAGCAATATACATGGTTCCAACCAAACACACATTCAAATTCATCATTAAAACAAACCCCATAGGATAACTAACAAGGCACTGAACTTCATTGCTTGTTAATAAAATAAATAGGTAAACTGTAATTAAAAAGGATCAAATAACAGAACTTCAGAAGAAGTTAAAAATCTAATTAGCTAATTCTAAGTCTCCATTATCAGCCTAAATACCCATTCAAGGAAATGGTATGGAACTTTTGCACATTCAATGTCGCAAAACTTCAAAATATACGCATGCATGACCCATGAAAATGATCACCATAAAAAAATCATTTTCGCGGAGAAATGGGAAAGGGAAACAAGGCGGAGAAATTAGCTTTGATTAAGTTTCAATAAGAAAGTTAACAAAGGAAGAGGAGAGTTTAAAGCTAGATCTCAGGAGGAGCTGCTCAATCTAGGGTTTCATTAGATATCAGAAGTAAAGACATGATTTTGAAGCTAGATCAAGCATCCAAACCATCCAATAAACAATTCATTAAAGACACAATTTTAGAAAACCAACAAACAATCACAGCAAGATCAAGCAAAATAGAAATCAAAACACCCTTCTGCCTAATTTTTTCTAGGAATTTTTCATTGCGACAGAACAATGGAGGCTGGAGAAAATAGAGGCCAAGGGGGGAAATAAGAGAGAGGATGTGGTGATGGAACTCAAGCCGTTTTCTCTATTTTTTGTTCAATTGAGAAACACAAAAGCTTTAGGTTGAATTTTTAATTTCGTAGATGTCAGGTTTCTTCCGAAATCGGTGGTTTCGTAAAGGAAATCAACTTTCCTTTTATGATGGCGTGCTACATGGTTTCTTCCCTTCTTTCCTTTTTTATTTTGTGATCCAAACATCAAAAAAATGAAGTAAAGTGGCAACTTTTTGGGGTTATTCTTGGATTTCAGATTTCGTTTGGGGCTTTTAAGCATTTTTTAAACCAACCATACAACCCTTTATCAGAGAAGGCCGAGGATTTTACCCATCCAGTAAATTTTTAGGGCATGTTTGGATTGAGGGTAATGAGGGTGAAGGGAGATTAGGGGAACTCTTCACCTTGTTTGGGAAACATTTAGGAGGTGAAGTATTCACCCCCTTTTCCCTTGGTTCACCCACTAATAGCTTAAAATTTGTTAACCTCCTTTACCCCCCAAATTGGGGTGTAACTAAGGGAAAGGGAATTCTCTTCCCTTCCCTTCCATTCTCTCACCTTGTCTCCCTTAACTTCCCTTCACCGTCACTAAATCCAAACAAGCCCTTAGGGTGCAAGTCGGGGCTTCAGGTATAAAAGCGGAAGGGGATGGTTTTTGTTTGTGGTGAAATTGAGGCTTTTCAAGTGCTTTTCTTTTTTTGGGATTCAAATTTTGAAATTTAAAATTCTTTGGCTGGGTGAAAGTATTGGGGCATGTGGCTGAAGTGGAGCTATTAGAGGGGAAATGTAAGAGGTGTCAGCCTAACATGCATAATTTTTGATTGGGGTTTTTGGATATTAGTCCCTCAAATCATCCCTTATTTTGTATTAGTCCCTCAAATTGCATTAAGTTGTTAGAATTGGTCCCTCTGTCAACATTTCTGTTGAAAACACCCAACCCTGATTAGGTTATGCTTAACCACATGTGGTTAGTTACTTGAATACCCTCACCCATTATTCCCCCAACTTAGGGCTTGTTTGGATTGGAGCAATGGGAGTAAAGGAAAGGTAAGGGACACATTAACCTTTTTTCGGAATTCATTTAAGGTATGTAATGAGGGGGAAACTAAGGTAATAAAGGAGAAAGAACTTTAGATTTTGGGGAGAGGGGGGGGGGGGGGGGGGGGGGGGGGGGGGGGGGGGGGGGGGGGGGGGGAAAACAAAGGGAAGAAAGGAGAAAAACTTTGAGGTTTTTCCCCCCCCCCCCCCCCCCCCCCCCCCCCGCCCAAAAAAAAGGGAGACGGGTGTAATGGAGGGGAAGACAAGGGAAAGCAACTTTTAAAAAAAGAAAATATTTTATAAAGATAAATTTTCCCATATATCAAGATAAAATTTAAAGAGATGAAATAACATGTAAGGTATTCATATAAATTTACATATATTTCTTTACCTTCCCTTTACTTTATTAAACTTCCCGGATGAAATAAATTCCCTTATTAATTTCTCAAACAAGTTTTACATGTTTTCTTACTTTTCATTAACTTATCTTTTCCTATGCTACCTTAACTTCCTTTCACTAGGAAAAAAAAATCCAAACAAGCCCTTACACTAATTTCCCACTCCCACCCCCCGCCGTCTCTCCTTCATAATTAGGATTTTTTGACTTTTTTTGATTTCATCCCCAAAAAAAGAGCAAACATCCAGTTAAATCCATTGCTTCGAAGTGAAAACGAAGAATCCTCACAAAAAATCCCTTGGTGAGTGAAGATGAAGAATCCTTTCCTGCAATGATAAATTGTTCTCTTTAAATTTGGATTTTTTTTTCTGGCTTCTTCTTTTTGGGATTTTAGTGTTATGGTAGTTCTAAAAGATGTGAGGTTTTCTCGTGTTAGTATGTGCCCTAAATTTTCCCTAATTTTAGACCCAATTTCAGTAGATTTTCTGTACGTCTGTTAATATCTTGTGAATTCAAAGATTTAGGCTCAATTTCATGAGATTTTGTAATAGATTTTGTGGCTGCGTGTTAATTTCAGTAGATTTTTTTCTGTGGATTTTAATCAGTCCCAATTTGAGTAGATTTACGGCTCGATTAAGCATTTTTCTCTATCAATTTCTGTCATTATAAATTTTTTCAAGGGAAGAAGATTTTTTTTTAGAGTTGTTTGGAAGGCTGATTGTCACGATCTTGATTCTTTTCAATTTCATGTTCAAGAACACTGCATTTGGTTATTGAAAACCAAGTCAAATGTATTTGATGTGTTTGAGAGAATTCTTAGAAGCTAGAAATTCTTTGCTGGCCGATCATTCAACTGATTCGTGCTAATTTTCCTACTACTCAATCAAGAGGTAGAGTTGTCAGAAATAATTGGGTGATTATATCTTTGATACTTGGAGAAGCCGTTCTTTTTATGGGTTCCCAGAAACTTCAACGCTGGGGGAGAAGATGAAGTTAGGATTCTTAATGGGTTCGGGTTCATTAAGGGGTGTTTGTTTCAAATTTTTTTGGGGTTACAAGTTTATGGATTTGGAAGTTGGGGTGTTTTTGATTTTTTGGATTCTATAATTTTGTTTGTTTCAAAGTAAATTTTGAGATGTTTTAGCATTTGAGATTCCAAAATAATAAAATTCCAATATATTTTGAGAGGTTTTAGCATTTGTGAAATCCTCTTTTCAAAAGAGGATTTCAAGAGAGGATTTCATAAATGCTAAAACTTTTCAAAATATATTGGTATTTTATTATTTTGGTATCTCAAATACTAAAACATCTCAAAATTTGTTTTGAAACAAACAAAATTATGGAATCCACAAATCAAAAACACCCCAACTTCCAAATCCATAAACTTGTAATCCCAAAAAAAATTTGAAACAAACACCCCCTAAGTGTGAGTTTGGGCTTTGTTATGAGGGACATAACTGTCCATTATTGCCTAGTGTTAAAGTTAACGGAAAATTCCCTTACATTTTTAACATCAACTAACTGCAGAGACCAATATTAACAACTTAATGCAATTTGAGGAACTAATATCAAAATATGAAGATTTGAGGGACTAATGTCAAAATGGCTATGAAGTAAGGGACCAATATGTAAAACCCCCTTTTTGTTTTTAACAAGGTGCTAAGTTGAAAAAAGTTATCAGCCAAACAAATGGGGCCCAAATTTTAGTGTAGCAACCCAGAGGTTTGCTATCATATTTAAAGTTGTTGGGCGCAGAGATCACACCCATACGCCGCGGAAGCGTTATCTCCTGAGAGAAGCTCCTGAGTTATATTCCCGTCTCACAAAGGAAACAAGAATAGTAAGTAAAATATCCCAGCGAGGTGAGATATCTTACTCTTCCTCTCAACAGTGCTAGGACTGAATCAAGAGAACCTACAAACTATAGACAATTACAATAAATAGCAAAGACACAAGATTTACGTGGTTCGGCAAACTTGCCTACGTC
>JBAKGM010000326.1:12716931-12746240 GCA_037177215.1 Asparagus racemosus | reverse complement strand
ATATTTCTTTTTTCTAATTCATCACAAATATCATCACAAATATATGTACATGTATATGTATTAATCATCACAAATATTATCCAATAATCATCACAGATCCTCGCTAAAAACCAATTCTTCTCTATAACTAACTAAATATCATCCAATAATCATCACAAATTTCATCCAGCTAGATCACAGTAACATGATAATTCTAAAATTTTGCTCTAGAGAAAATTCAGCAGTAAAATTTTCAGAAATTATACCTTAGCTTGATCGAGCAAAAATCTAGTAGAAATACAGCAAGCTTGAGCAAAAATCCAGCAAGAACAAGCGAGCTCAAGCAAAAATCTAGCAAGATCAAGCAAGAATCTAGCAAGAGCCAATAAGAACTAGCAATAATACAGCAAGCTCGAGCAAAAATCCACTAAGAACACGCAATAATCTAGCAAGATTAAGCAAGGTCGAGCAAAAATCCAGCAAGATCAAGCAAGAATCCAGCAAGAGCCAACAAGAACTAGCAATAATCCATCAAGAACTAGATTTTTCAGCAAAATTATGAAATTTAACCAATAAAGATGCTGCCTTTTTAGTAAGATCCAGAAAAAATAACTGATTTTGAGGATCTGAGGCTTGAGAACTCTCGTAAAAATAAAAAATTAAGCACTTCAGAACTCCCGCCAACATGAAAAGAGGAACAAGGCTCGAAAACTGAAAAAAACGAGGGAAACAGTGATAACCATAGCAAGCACAAGTTTTCCACCTCAAAAACTGCAGATCTGACAAAATTAGAGGATTTACAGTGATTTCCTCTCATTTTCGAAGGAAATGGGGAAGGCACGGAGCTGAGGTGGAGGGGGTTTTCGCGGCTAGAGGAAAGAGGCGGAGAAGTGAACCAAAGCGGAGAAAAAACCCTAGACTGGGTTTTATCCACGCTGGAAGCTTTGTTAGAGGAGTGAAACGCGTTTCACCCCTGATTTTAAGCGAACCAAACAACCCCTTATAAGAGGTGATCTCACTAAAATTTAACATGGAAAAACAGTCAATAACCGCATCTATTTGACAGGAAAAAAATATACGAAACCTGTAATAAAATGCTTACCGTAACAGTTATGAACTGCGCACCTGATTATACTTGAAAATTACCTGATTTAACTTCCAAAACCTGTTTGATATAGAAATAACACACGAAATCTATAATAATATAGTTATTCATAAATTTATGATAAACGTACCTGAATTAGTCGTAATTTCTTATGAAACCTGTAAAAACCTGTAAAAATCTATAAACAACCTGATGAGTCATTAATATCTGTTTGACATGAAAATATACCTAATTTAACAACCCGAGACATATTTGACATGAAAAAAATCACACGTAACCTGTAATAACATGATTATTGATAATTTTATAAAATATGTACCTGATTTTAAAATAAATCCTTATAAAACTATTGCCAATCTGAGCAAGGAATGTATTGGAGAGCATCGTGGACTAGAGAGCTACTTTAAATCTCTAAAATAAAATCTCTAAAATAAAATGTAGTTTATGGATGTGGGCTTAGAAATATCATCACAAATATCTTTTTTCTAATTCATCAATATCTTTTTTCTAATTCATCACAAATATCATCACAAAATATATGTACATGTATATGTATTAATCATCACAAATATCATCCAATAATCATCACAAATTTCTTCCAGCAAGATCACAGTAACATGATAATTCAAAAATCAATCTCGAGAGAAAATTTAGCGGTAAAATTTTCAGGAATTATCCCTTAGCTTGATCGAGCAAAAATCCAATAGAAATACGGCAAGCGCGAGCAAAAATCCAGCAAGATCAAGTAAGAATTAGCAAGATCAAGCAAGCTCGACTAAAAATCCAGCAAGATCAAACAAGAATCCAGCAAGCTCGAGCAAAAATCCAGCACCAGCAAGAGCCAACAAGAACTAGCAATAATACAGCAAACTATAGCAAAAATCCAGCAAGATCGAGCAAGAATCCAGCAAGCTCAAGCAAGCTCGAGCACAAATCCAGCAAGATCAAGCAAGAATCTAGCAAGAGCCAATAAGAACTAGCAATAATCCATCAAGAACCAGTTTTTTCCAGCAAAAATACGAAATTTAACCAATAAAGGCTCTACCTTTTTAGCTAGATCCAGGAAAAAAATACCGATTTTGAGGATCTGAGGCTTGAGATCTCTGGCAAAAATAAAAATCAACCCCTAAATCAGAACTCCCGCCGGCATGAAAAGAGGAACGAGGCGCGAAAACTGAAAAAATGAGGGAAGGAGTGGTAGCCATAGCTAAGCACCAGTTTTCACCCTTAAAAACCACAGATCTGACAAAATATAGTTTTTAGAGGATTTACAGCGATTTCCTCTCGTTTTTGAAGGAAATGGAGCAAAGGCACGGAGCTGAGGTGGAGGGAGTTTTCGCGGCTAGAGGAAAGAGGCGGAGAAGCGAACCAAAGCGGAGAATAAAACCCTAGACTTGGTTTTATCCGAGCTGGGAGCTTTGTTAGAGGAGTGAAACGGGTTTCACCCCTGACTTTAAGCGAACCAAACAGCCCCTATATCAACAAGAGGAGAATAATGTATAATATTATAATATCTCTCAAAGTTTCGACATGGCTTGAGACTCTAAAAAATAATTGAGAAATACTAGGTTTGCGTCTGTTAAACACTGTAGTTATGCACTCTTGTGTTCTTTTCTTTTCGTCCACCGTTGCTCAGGATACTATAACTATTCCACTTACTCTTATATATAAGAACAAGTTAATCACAGAAAATCCCCCTCAACTTTGGGGAAGTTGCACCAAAGCCCCCTCAACTTTTTTTATTCTACTAAGCTCTTTAAACTTTAGGAGTTATTGTACATAACCCCTCTAAACTATTTCATTCCTCTAAAATTCACATAATTTTTTTTCCATTTTATCACCAAAACAGCACCATTATTTCTAACATTTCATGTGACAAGTATGTGCCGAGAGACAGATGAAAATAATCCCTTAGCCCCTAAAAGTTACATATTTTCTTCTCTTTTAATAAAATGTTACAACCAAACATCATGGCGCAAGCATCCGAGAGCCCTCCTGCAAGCTCTCACGACCGCATCCAGTCACCAAGACCATCGACCTCCTCACGCCCACTAAATGATCTCCTACCACGTCTCCGCCCGTCACGCCGCCGGAAGCCAGTGATCTTCTACATACAGACAGAGCGCCACCGCATCTCCTATATTACTGCATTCCTACATCCCGTGCCCTGCACACATTCGTCCCGCTCTCCGCCCCAACTCCCTCTTCACCCGCGACACCCCCATCCTCTCCTACAACCGCCATGAACAATATACCCATTATCTTTAACGCCCCAATATCTCTCGTGGTTATCCCAGAATTATTAAAAAAAAGAGGAAAGGAATGGAGGAAAAAAAAACTTAAAAGAAGGCCCTCCCTCTTCATGCGAGAGCAACTAGCTTGCCCCGAGACCGCTCCTCCAGCCTCAAGAAGACAACATTGAGAATACAACATCCTTGAAGCCAAAGAAGTTTGTGCCCAAGACCCGCAACCAACAAGATTATCCAACTCCTATTGGCGAAGCTAAGCACACAAAGAACCCAAAGCTAACAAAAGGTAATGAACTATTTGCTTAATAATTGCTTCTCCCTACTTGATTTTGGCCATTCTTTTGTTTTATTTTCTCCATGAGAACATCACGAGGATGAGGAGAAAAGCTAATGGCGTCATCAACATCCATGGATGGATTCTTGCCATCGCGGACTCTACCGTTGCAAGAGTCATTGCTGCTACATTAAGGTCCAAGCTTTCACTGCTACTCAAAGCCTTCGCCGGTGTAGCTGCCCTTTCCGGTTGTGGTCGAAGCGCAATACAGAGCCATCAAACCTTTGCGATGGTTGTCAGATTGTAGAACCGCAACACATGCATCGCGGCATCTCAAACCCCTTACTGCTCTGGCCTTTCCGTCCTTGTTTACCCATTCTCGGACATTCGTATCGAGTCCCTCAACGCCTTCGAACCAATCGCCGGCGAAGAGAATCACCGCTTGGCAGCCCTTCATCCGCTCGTGAGTTCCCCAATTCCTTTCTTTGTTGAGATCAGAGAAGTAATTAAAGGAAGAAGAGAAGTACTGGATGGGTACACATGTCTCATATGGGCCAAGACGAAAGAAGAAGGCACAACAGCTTAACTAAAATAATAATAGTAATAATAAAAGAAAAATAAGATAAAATAAAAAATAAAAGAGAGGAAAAAGTAAAGCACATGTGAATAACTTAATGATTGAAATTGTCACAATAATCAAATAGACTTCGACCTACGGTCCTCGCGGCTGGAAGACAGTCTTAATGTGACTTCGACCTACGGTCCTTGTTGCCGGCAGGCGGTCTTTGATCGACTTCGACCTACCTGGTCCTTGTGATCGGCAGACAATTTTGAAAAGAAACTCTGCTACGATGTTATGCTGCCAAATTTTGGAATGGAGGCCCAATACACACATATAAATAAATAAAATAGAATTAACACAAAGAGCAACAAAACCAATTGTATAGTTCATCTTGAACCTTTTACTAAAAGAAAAATAACAGCAAGAGAGAAAGCATGCAATCATGATCTAGAATTTAATTCAGAAGGGAATTCTGTTGTAAGGCAAACAATTCATACATTTCTCAAACAAATTACAAAAGAATTAGAGTCACATATGTTTAACAGGGACAAAACGCATACACATGTGCTCTCGAATCATGAGTTCACCTCATCTGAACAAATCCATACGCTTACAGATACAAATTTGAAAAATATTGACATATTAGTCCAATAAAAACTTGCATCCAAACCCAAGAACTTTAAGCTCGTCGCACATCCAAACTAAATATTACAATACAGTCCTCCAAACTCTTGCAACTTGCAATTCAGTCCTTGAACCTGAAAAATTACAAATCATCCCTTAAATCCAAAAAGTTGCAATTCAGTCCTCAAACTTCTGAAATTTGCAGTTTACCCCCTGAAATCATGAAATTGCAATTCAGTCCCAAAGATTTAAAAATCGCAGTTCGTCCCTTCATAATTCTCGAAAGTTCAAGTTCCTGCAAAATTACAAGAGATAAGCTCAAAATATGTTAAAATTGCAAAAAGAACCCCAAACGAGTGAAATTCATAAGTCCAACAAAATTGCAAATCAACTTAAAGTACTAAAAGCGCAAAAGTATACAGAAACTACTAAAGTTCTAAATTCACAAATATTTGAATCAAAATGGACTGCAAAGTCCGTAAACTAAAATATAAATCCATCCAAAAATCAAATTAATCAAAATCCGAGTTCAACTCCAGATTCAACTCAAACGACCGAGATGTCATTAAACTAAAATCCAAATTCAAATTCAAAACCAAATCAAGTTCAAATTAAATGACTGAAATGTCGTTAAACTACAGTCTAAATCCAAGCCCAAATCAAATCAAAATCAGATGACCGAAATGTCGTTAAACTACAGTGAAAATCGAAATTCAATTCAAATCAAATTGACCAAAATGTCATTTAAAGTAAAATCCAAGTCCAAATCAAATGACCGAGATGTTGCTGAACTAAAAACAAAATTAATATTGACTGAAATGTCATTTAAACTAAAATCCAATTCAAAAATTAAATGACCGAGATGTCGTGTAACATCCGTGATTTTCAATATGTAGTTCCTAGTATTGTTTTACTAATCTTAAATATTAGTTCTAGAATTTAAGTAATCAGTATTTTGCGGTATTAAAATACTAAATAATATTTTAAATAATTGGATATTGTATTACCTATATTTAATGATTGAGATTATTAATATTTAATTGGAAATATTATTAGATTAATCATTACAAAATTTTTCTGATCATTATTAATTTGATTGTATTATATTATACGTAAAACATAGTATTTAGTCTACGTGCAATTACACGTGTATTTAAACCCTAATCCTAGTTCAAACCCTAATCCCATCTACTATATATACCTCTCTCTCTCTCTTCCCTGCACAGCCGTACAATTTCAAAAAAGCGAGAAAGAAATTCTCTCTCTCTCTCTCTCTCTCTCTCTCTCTTCTCCCCGTGTGCTCATCTCCAACCCCCACCCTCTCTCTCTCTCGTTTTCTCACTCTCTCCCCACCTCCTCTTCCTCCATCCGACACCCAGGCCAACCTCGCCGCCAGCCAACCACCCCGAGCGCCAGCCACCTCCACCACCACTGCCCCACCCCTTCCCGCTTCCCAACCATCACCACCACTGCCTCCATCTCCTCCTCAGCCCAGCCCACAGCCAATCTCCTCCTTCCCCGCACGCCATCACCCTCAACCCGACCAACGCCGACCGCCAGCTCACCCACTTCGGCCAGCCAACACCGCCCCCCCTCAAGCCACCACCAGCCCCTCTCTCCCGCAACTCCATCGTTTCAACCCGAATAGCCCCAACCCGCAGACCCGCCAACGCCGCATCTCCTCAACTCCGCCCCGTCGACGCCGTTGTCGTCCCGTACGTCGTAGGAGCCTCGTCAGCACCGTCAGCTGTCGTTGAACTGTTGTGCAGCCTCGCCATCAGCTGTCGTGCACGTTTCAGCAGTCGTCGTGCACGTTTTAGCAGCCCGTCGTGCACGTTTCAGCCACTGTCACATCGAACCATAGCCGATTTTGGCCGTAGGCAAGATCCCTCTTGCCTTGACTCATATTTGCTTTTATTTAAATAAATCATAAATTACTATGTATTTAGTTTGATTATAATAACTGCATGGGTTGTTTGATTTATATTATCATATTATAATGTGAGATGATTCCGGAAAAGAGAATTAATTAACTGGATATGTTAGTTTAGAATAATTATGAAGATAATATATTTTAAAAGAACTTATGTTGAGGAAAAGAATTATTTTTATTCAAATTAACTTATGATTAATTCCGTGTTGTTTGGAAGAAAGAATATAATTAGAGGATTTTTGGATTATTTATAACGAGAAAAATATTTTTCTAAAAAGAAATTATTTAGAGAAAAGAATGTGATTGAGAATTATGATAGAAAACCTCATCATTCCGTGTGAATAGTTTCTTCTATTTTGAATTTTCGTATTGTACAGTTGATATTAGATATTCATGCTTCTTATTCATGATGACACGATACTTAGCGTGATTGAGTCGTTATTCCATATTGAATGCATTCTTTCATATTGTTGTTGTGTCCAGAACTGTAGCAGTTCATGACTTAGGAGCTTGGTTCGTCATGAACATGACTTAGTGACATGTGTGAGTTGATTTGTAGGAGGTGTACCCGTGTTTTGGTTATGACCGGTATCGTTGACTTGGTTACTTGAGACCATGGGATGGGAGAGTCTTGGTTCATGTTATCGGATGTGATCATTTATGTATCTTCCAGACTCGTGCCAAGTGACCTTGTTTCCGCACTTGGAGCTGGTTTGTTGGGGCAGTGTTTCGCACATGGCCAGTGAAATTGTTTATCACCCTGCGTCCTGCTTGTGTCCGGACAAGCCAGAATTTGATTGCGCGTAGTCCTTGATCACAGTGATCTGCGATATTGGATGCGCATAGAGGAACGTGAACCATCAGTTACCCGACTATATGAACGTTGACTCTATGTGAGATACAGACCAGAGACCTGTTATAGGATGACCAGGCAGTTACAACGCACGGGTTGGTTATTTGGTGTTTATTCTAGCCTGTGTATAATTCGGGGTTAATACCTAGTTATTTACAATCTGAGACATACGGTATATACATGAGGGTTTCCTTGTTTGGATTATTTCGCTCGACGTACTACGTCTCATTTTGTAGATTCTAAGTATTAATCACTCGCGAATTACATGGATAGTTAATCGTATTATTGTATGTGGAGTTGTTCGTATTTTCTGATCATTTACATTCATTCGCATTATTATTATACTGCCATTACTTGTGGGATCTTGCCGTGTGTTATACACGCTGACGTACTCCATTCTCTTGGTGTACGTCAGATTTAGATGACGGACAGGTCCAGTATACAGTGGCACCTGAGCTAGGGTTCCCGCAACAGGAGTGCCTCCCAGATGTTGGAGAGGATCCAGTAGGAGCATGATTAGTTACTTTTGTTCCTGAGTTGATGAACGTTAAGGATGATTTAGTATTTTCATTTTGGTATAACATTGTTGGATTTCTTTTCCTGATTTCTTCAACTACATGTATTAGTTCAGACATGTGGACTCTTTTATAGACCTGGATGTTATTTCGTTTTTGTGATATGTATCCTGGAGTTCTGGATTTATTTATTATATCGTATCATCTGTGATTCTGTGACTGTGATTTGGGGATCTGTGATATGTATGTATTATGATGACATGACGCTTAGCGTATTAGATTGAAGAGAAGAGATTTTATTTTGTACTCCCCGATCTAATACGTCGCAGACTTGTTCGCGTTCCATTTCCGTGTATTTTGGGAAGCGGGGTGTGACAAATACCCTATCAATGAAGATTTGAGCTACATTCAGAGCAGTATATGGATGTGAAAGGGAGAAAAAATGTGCATATTTACTTAGTCTGTCAACAACCACTAAAATCACTGTTTTACCCTTGCTTTTAGGCAAGCCAACGATGAAGTCCACAGATATATTCTCCCAAATTCTGTCAGGAATTGAAAAGGGTTGTAGTAATCCGGGTGAGGCCACATTTTCCCCCTTATTTCTTTGACAAACATCACATGATTGTACAAATATCTGAACATCTCCTTTCATTCCCTCCCAATAGAAAGATCTCCTTAATCAGTGGAGTGTTCTCAGAATTCCAGAATGACCTGCTATAAGACTACTATGGTGCTCTTGTACTAATTTCAGCTTCAAATCATTAGCTTTAGGACTAAATATAATCCTTCCATTATAGTAATATATTCCCCTTTTAAGACTATAATGTTTAGCACTTTTTTCCCTTGAACTAAATTGACATCCAATTCCTTGGAATAAGGATCTGTTACCACCATTTGTAGAATATCCTTCAACCAATCATTATGGACATAGGAAATAGTATAGAATTGTACATCCTCCTCTTCAAACATTCTAGAAAGCCCATCTGCAGCATTATTCAATTTTCCAGGTTTATACTCAACCTTATAATCAAAACCGTGTAGCTTTGCCAGCCATTTATTTTGAATTCCTGTATGTATTTTCTGCTCCAACAGGTATTTTAAACTTTGATGATTAGTGCTAATAACAAAGCTCCTACCCAACAAGTATTGGTGCCATTTCCTTGTAGATAGAATGATTCCCATCAACTCTTTTTCATAGGTTGACAAATTCAAATTCCTCCCTTTCAACACAAGACTGAAATAAGTAGTAGGTCTTTCACGTTGCATTAGTACAGCTCCAATTCCTGATCCAGAAGCATCACATTCAATAACAAAAATCACATTGAAGTCTGGCATAGCTAGAACTGGAGGATTTATTAAGACTATCTTCAAAGCTTGTTCAGCGGATTCAAACCAACAAAAAGCTCCTTTCTTCAGCAAACTTGTTAGAGGTTGAGCAATATTACCAAAACCCTTTACAAATTTCCTATAGTACCCAGCTAACCCAAGAAATCCTCTCCAACCTTTCAAATTTTTAGGCACTGGGCACTCCAAGATAGCACTGATTTTGTTAGGATCAATTGCTACTCCTACACTTGACACCATGTGTCCCAAGTATTCAACTTGTTGCTGCCCAAAATTGCACTTAGATAACTTGGCCACTAGTTTATTATCCTTCATGATTTTCAGAACCTATCTTAAATGCTAAAGATGTCCCTGCCAATCCTTGCAATAAACTAATATGTCAACAAAGAATACCAGCACTGATTTCCTGAGAAGTGGCCTGAATAGTGTGTTCATGAGAGCTTGAAAGGGTGATGGGGCATTAGTGAGTCCAAATGGCATCACTAAGAACTCATAATGGCCACTGTGAGTTCGAAATGCTGTTTTTGGAATATTAGACTCAAACATCCTAATTTGATGATAGCCAGACTTAAGGTCAAGTTTGGAGAAGAACTTTGTACTATGCAATTCATCAAGTAATTCATCAATCAAAGGTATTGGAAACTTATCTTTGATGGTATTCTTATTGAGAGACCTATAATTTACACACATTCTCCAACTTCTATCTGATTTTTTTACCATAACCATAGGAGAAGAAAAAGGACTATGGCTCAGTCTAATTATTCCCTTCATTAACATTTCATCAATCTGTTTTTCAATCTCTTCTTTTAAAAAATGTGCATGCCTATATGGTCTCATACAAACAGGTTTAGACCCCTCTTCTAAGGGTATTCTATGATCAATGTCTCTGGTAGGAGGCAAATGAGGAAGCTCCTGAAAAACTTCTCCAAACTCCTCAAGTAGATAGTGCATATCTTCAGGTACACTCTCAGAATTCATTTTCACCTCCACACTTTGTAATTGAATTAGAAACCCTTCACCTTGTTCTCTCAGTGATTTTGTAATTGCTTTTTCGCTAACAATTTGCATTTCTCCAGGTATTATTCCTTGACGAGTTCTCACTGAGCCCTCAGATTCAAAAGTTACCTGCAACCTGTTGAAGTCCAAAGTGATGTTTTTTAGAGTTTTCATCCAATCTGCTCCCAACACCATTTGACTTCCCCACATAGGCAATACCAACAAATTCACCAGCAAATTGACTCCTTGACAGCTTAATGACACCTCCCTACACACACTGAGACCCTTAACTGTATTCCCACTAGCTACTAGCACTTCAAATTCATTGCATTCTGAAATGTTCAACCCCAGGTTCTTCACCAATTTTGCATTTATGAAGTTATGTGTAGAACCTGAATCTACCAATATGCTAATGGCTTGCTTCTTAAATCCTACAACTCTAATAGTATGGCAGTAGTAATTCCACTAATTGCTTGAACTGAGATAGTAGGAGCTCCTTTAATTAAATTTTCTGCTAGCTCAACCCCTACAGAAGTATTCCCTTCAAGTTCTTCTTCAATTTCACCAACACTACTCTCCAATACTCCTTTTAAAACAAAGAGATGCTTCTCCTTACACTTATGCCCCTTATGCCACTTTTCATCACAAGTAAAACATAAGTTTTGACGACTCCTTCTTTGTATCTCTTCATGAGTTAATTTTTTGCAAATGAGGTGATATGTCATTTGCTCTTTGAGTACTATTCCCTACCTTAGCCACAGGTTTAGGAGGAAATAATCCTTGACCTGAAGAACTCCAATATCCTTTTGCACTCCTTTTAGATTTCAGCTTCTCCTCATAAAGCCTAGCTAGGGAAATGGTCCCTTTGAGTGTAAGAGGCCTTGTAATAGCTACTTCAAACCTCAGCTCATCTTTCAAACCTCCTATGAATTTGTCTAAAACATGCTTGCTAGCTGGAGGATCATCTATGATTCCCAATACTTGTTCAAATGGACTCAAATAATCCCTCACAGTTGTAGTTTGTTTCATACTGGCGAAGGCCTCAAATGGTCTTGCTAACTCACTAGGACCTAATCGAGTAATAATCTCCTCTTGAAAAATCTCCCAATGATCAAAATCAACTGTATTGTGCTCAAACCACCTATACCGCTGTAATGCCTCCTCCTTGAGATAAAATGAACAAACTCTAACCCACTCATCACTCTTAATGTCATAATAAGCAAATATTTGCTCAACTTGACCCAATCAAGCCACCACATTTTTAGTTCCAGCAAAAGATGGAAAGTCCAAATGTAACGATTTAGGTTGGACTAATTTCTGATTGCTGAGAAAAGAGTTTTTAGAGGTATTACCCAATTGTGACAAGGATCTGAAATCTAAATTATGCTCCGTAGCTCCAGAACCAAGAATTCCTTGATCATTTCTCCCTTCAGATCCAAGGATTCCCTTCTCTTTTCCCCCATTGGATCCATCTTCAGACCCCTTTTCTACCCTAAAATTCTTCAAATCTTAAACTACGAAATGTAATTGGGATGAAAGCTCCTCCATTTTTGTAGATAGCTGCTGATTGAATGGGGTTTGCTGATCGATCCTCTCCTCCACCTTAGCTAATCTACCGCCATACGAAGACTCCTCACCTGAAAGATTGTCAAGATCCACTGCTGCTTCGTCCATTTCGAGCTACTCTGATACCAATTTGTGAGGCTCTGTGACCTCTATTCCTTCTCTTAGCACCATTTTTGGTCATGGTAGAGCTCGAGAGCTCTAGGATTATCAAAGAACAAAGAACGAGAGATAAGAGAAGAAGAAAGAGAGGAACAAGAACTCAACTCTTGATTTATTTCTTAGCTTCCCAACAATGAACAGTATCTACACCCTTTATAGGTTCCCAACTCAACGTTTGGCCGTTGGATTTGTTACAACTAACTCCACGTGGCCAATTCTAAACACCCAGCTCATAACTAATACAGCTGGTTTTTCATCTAAAGAGGCTAAAGACACTTTTACAAAAAGCTATATAAGAACTTATTTTTGCAGTGTAACTCACTGTCCAACTTATGTGCACATCTTGTGCATATTTCATTTTGCCCTCATCAAGGCTCTGCTGCTTCTGAGTTAAGGCCCTGACAGAGGAGAATAGCTCTACTAAATTGTGATGAATACATGGTGGAATCTCTCAATCACTCAATCCTAGATCACACCCAAAAAGTCTAATACAATCTCTTTAAAATAAAGGAACAAAAAGAGCTAATTTATCACTAATAGGCTTCTTCACCAAGAGAACCTCTTGTTTTCTGTCCTGCAGTGAATTTAACTACAGTTGATTGATATATTGCCTCTGTCCGCTCTACGAACTTCTCCTTTTATAGGAGATTCCCCAATTCAGTGAACGGCTGAGAATTTTGTCACATGCTCGCATGAAGTCTTGGCCGATAGGAAATCCAAGAGGATTGAAATCCTAATGTTAGTTTAATCAGGATCAGGTAACCCAATTCCTAGCAACTCTTGGACATAAGAACTCCAACAAGGCTCCAACTTGAATTACAACCAAAGACAAACACTTGTTTTTCTCTCCATAAACAGAGCGTCATATTATCATTAAGATTAGGATTTTGTACCTAATTAAGAACTCATCACCAACTCAAATACTAACTCGTTTCCACATGCAGTCACGGTCGAGAACCCCAAACTGAATCATACCTGCTTCAATATTTGAGTCACGCGAGACATGTTCCCATGCTAGCTGGTAGCTAGAGAGACATGGTATAATTTTGGGTTTAGGAAAGAGAGAAAGAAAAAACAATAAAGGTTTGATGACACATTAATAGACGTAGCTAAGCTGAAACAACGGGTCATAGTATGAAAGATGACTATTATTTTTTAAAAAAGAGTTTTAAAGATATTAGTCCCTTAAGTTACATAATAGCATATTAGTCCCTCAAATCCAATAAGGTCTTGCAAAGTGGTCATTCAAGGTAAATCGTGTTAAATGAGGGGAATATTCCGCTAAATCCAAAGATTGGAGGCAATGTGGCTGTTTTACCCCTATATTATGTTCCCTACTTGTTTCTTAATTGGTTTAAGCCTAATATCCACTTTAAGAAAATCCAAACTCACTTGAGTACTTTTTCTCCAATGGTTAGAAAAGAATTCTAACCTAAAGTTGTGCTTCACACAGGTTTAAAACATCAGGGAGAGGGGGTAGTTTGGTAATTGCAGGTGTTGGTTTAGGAGTTAACCTAACCATGATTCGATTTTTTAACTAAAATATTAAGGAAGGGTCCTTTCGTGACCCTATTGGATTTGAGGGGGCTAATATGCAATTTCGAGATTTGAGGAACTAATATGCAATTATTGAAGATTTTAAGGAACTTATATCTAAAAAACCCTTTTTAAAAAGCCAACCTCTTTGATGCTCCCCAAAATGATTTGGGAGTTCCGATGGCATGAGATGTAATTATAGGAACGGATATTTATCTTTCTAATCCTTAATTGTAAGATATGTTAGTTAAAAGGAGTTCCGCTGGCATTATGAGAGTGTTTGGCAAGGAGGGTATTTGGCAAAATGAAAGTGAGTTGAAAGAGTGAAAGTAGTTATTGAAACTAGAAAAATAAATAATTATTAAAACTAGAAAAATAAAGATAACGTGGCAATATCTTTTTATTTATTTATTTAAATTAATTTCCAAATACTTTTCAAAGTAGTTAGATCATTTGTTGCCATCATTAACCTATTTTATCTAAATTAAACCTTCACTATTCTTTTTTTTTAACTAAAAGATTGAACTCCTAGCTAATCACTTATTTATGTCATTCATGTGCATGTAGTTTTGCGCATAAAGGATACATGAATATTTGTAAAAAGATGTTCAGCGCATGTGAAAAAGAAATATTAACCAAGCCTTTGTTGTTGCCTCCGAATTGCCGAGAAAAAGCGGAACTAATAATAAAATTAATGGAGAAACAAAAAAGAATTTGGAGCGATTTAGTTATGAGACAAAAAAGATAAAATATAATTATAAATATAATATTTTAATTGAGAGTGGTCCCTGCTTTTCTCATTTTGTCGACTTCAGCTCTTTTTTAGGGTAACTTATACCTGCATTAAATCCTACGTGTCTATTTTTTTTCATTTCACTTTAACAATCACCTGCATGTAAACAAACATCTAAAGTATTAAAAAAACATATCACTTTTTTATTTCAAATTTCACGTGCGTGTAAACAAACACCTCGCTATAGTAAATAGATTGAACTTTTAATTTAACCATAGAAACAATTTAGGAACTAATACAAAGATTTAGGAACTAATACAAAGAAGTTAAATTGTAGAAACAGATGTCCCTGTTAGGAACTAATACAAAGAAATTAAATTGTAGAAACAGATTTTAACGTAGCTAGATTCTAGAATTTCTTGCCCGCGTCTTCCTATAAATATGACTCTGCTCTAAAGATTTTCAATGATTTTCATATCGGTTTTTTATTTATAAAAGTTAGCGGCATTCCACGACGACGTTATCATGTCCGGAAGCTATACCATATGAACTTAATTGTGACAATGTTAAGATGATTATTCAACTATTCATATTCATAATTTTCCCCACTTGATTCTGTTTTCTTTGTGTTATTCATTTCATTAGTATTTTCGTATAATATTACCAGACATAAGTATAACACAAGATGCATTTAGCAATACAGCATCGTCGTTTGGAATTTGTAGAAAGCATTAGCCTTTTTTACATGTTGATGATGGCCGGCGATCTATTAAAGGCTTCATTGCACTCATACCTTATTGTCTCCCCCACGTTGTATTTATGTACACTTACTTATTTTTGGCAGCGGTTATATGCCATAAAGCTTTTAAAATTTGCACTGATATACGCTGTTTTGGCAGCACTTATATGCTCTAAAGGTTTTAAAATTTGTAGTTAGATACTCTAAATTTCTTGAAACTGCCACATAAATGCCCTAAAGTTTCTAGAATTTACACTTAAAACTTTTTATTTTTTTAAACTGCCATGTAAATACCCTATTCTATTTTAAATTTGTAGTGTGTAGTTGACGCCTTTCATCTTGGCCTTCAAGGTGGACGAGAAGTCAGTGTGTAGTCTGCTTAAAACACATGTCAGTCAGTTGAATATGATTAATACCTGATTATTTCTATAATACAACACTGGCCTCTTTCGCTCGAACTCAGGTGGCCGAGTCCAATTGAAATTGAACTGTTGCCTATCATGTTTTGAGGTACATTTATGAGGGATCATTGACAGGTTGCTACTGATGCGATGTTTCTGACGTCAGAAAAAATCTAGCGCCGCCATCGCCTCAGTTCCTGAATGCAGATTGCGTGCTAGTTAAAGTGAATGATGCTTCGGTTATTGAGCGGTGGCCTCGATTTTCGGGGATCAGTCTAACTGCCTATCAATAGCTATGTGTATCGTTAGGATCTCGACGTGTGTCGACTTTTTTGCCTATATATACGATCGTTCTTAGATGGGTAAAGTTTACTTGCTTTTGAAAACCTCGAATCTTCTTCTACAGAGCAATTTTCAGCCATCTTTTTCACTCTTCTCTCGTGATCATCAAATCAATGGCATCTTCATCTTTAGTGGCTTGAAATGAGGCTCAGATCAATCACCTCTGAAAGGTCCCACTCAAAGGTCCAGTCAACGATGCTGGAGACTTATTATGATAAGTTCGATATCCCTTGGGCGTTCCCTCTATCGGTGCCGGAGAAAGGTCAGGCTGTGTACAATCACAGTGATAATATTGCTCTGGTGTACCTCAAACATTTGGAGTACGCCTTGTGTCTTTCGCTCCACCATTTTCTCTGCTGCATCTTTGAATCCCAAGGAGTTTCACCGTCGCAGATAAAGCCAAACTCCATTACTACTCTGGTGGGGTTTCTACAACCGACTAGGGGTTGAGCCGACTCTGAGAGTTCTCGGTCATCTCATTAGTGTGAAGGTTAATCAATAAGAGGGCCACTACTATCTTCAAATCTTGGGTGGCCACAAACTCGTCTCTAATGCCTCGGAATCTAACAAGGACTAGAAGGAGAGATTCATGTGGGTCTTTGGAGTTGACGCTATCTTCGCCTACCCCTCATGGCCCGAGATCAACAAGGATGCACTGTCATGCCCTGCTTCCCAAATTATACAATAACGGGACGAGAACAAGCCCGCGACGTATTAGATCGAGGAGAGTAAAGTAAAAACTCTTCTCATCAATCTCATACGCCAAGCATCAAGCATTAATCATAATAAAACTGCAGGTCACCCAATCACAGTCACGATCAGCAAGAATGTAATAAACAAATCCAGAACTACATGATACATATCACCAAAGAAAATATTATCCCAGACAAAAATAAATAATAGTTCAATACATCCAGATAAAAGCTAAACTGAATAGTCAAAAGAACATCTACTAAACTAAAGAAAAATATGACGAAGTCTAATGTCCAACATCTACTGCATAAATGAAAAGACAAGGCTTCTGTTGGTTCTTCTACCACAATGGTACGGCACTCCTGCTACAAATACTCTGGCTCCGATACCTCTCCATACTGGACCTGTCCGTCATCTAAATCTGACGTACACTAAAAGAATGGAGTACGTCAGCGTGTATAACAAATGGCAAGATCCCACAACAAAATGACGGTATAACGATAAATATAAATAAGTAATCAGAAACTGTGAATGATCCAGGTATAACAACCCGATTAACTATCCATATACATCTGGGTGCTTAATATTTAGAAATCTACAAAACGAGACGTAGTACGTCAAGAGAAATAATCCAAACAAGGAAACCCTCATGTATATACCATATGTCTCGGATTGTAAATAACTAAATACAAACTCCGAACTATACACGGATGGAACATGTAACTAAATAAACATCAACAAGGGCAACTCGTATAAGCATGTAATCAAGTGGCCTAACTGTCAGTGTCTCTACACGGTGTCAAGTCCAGCCATTTTATACCAGGTCTCTGGTCTATTTCTCACAAGAGTCAAAGTTCATATTACTCGGATGACTGACGGTTCACATTCTTCTATGCGCATCCAATATCCGCAAAACTACGATCTGAGGACTACACGCAATCCGATTCTGGCTTGTCCAGACACAAGCAGGACTCAGGTTAATAAACAAGTACACTGGCCACGTGCAAAAACAAGATCACTGGCCCAACAAACTAGCTCCAAGTGCGAAACAAGATCACTTGGCACGGGTCTGGAAGATACATGAACAGGCACATCCGAATACATGACCCAAGACTTTTCCATCCCACGGTCTCAGGTAAATCAAGTCAGCGATACCGGTTATAACTGAAACACGGGTACACCTCCTACAAGTCAACTCACACATGTCACTAAGTCATGTTCATGACGAACCAAGTTCCTAAGTTATGAACTACTAACCGTTATCAATGCAACAGATAGTGAAAATATGACCACCTCGGTGTAACATGAAATAGCATGACTGGTACATGAAAATACTCATAAAACAAGAATAATATTTGTGAACAGAACGTAGTATACATGAACAATATCCAAGAATAATTAAATGCACTGGTAAACTGGAAACATTGATAACTCACTACTTAGAATTCGAAACGTCTCGTAAAAATTATCAGTGACTGAAAAACACTTTATTAATAATAGCGTGAAGAAGAACTAAAAAATAACGTGCGTTCCTTACATGAAATGTCACGTTTTGTATCACATATACGAACACTATTAAAATAATCAAAATAATCCTTTTTCCAGGAATCCCCTTTAAAATTAGGTTTTTCATCGTAAAACTCTAAAAATAATATTTTTATTTTTAGAATAATAAATCAGGAATTACTTTAATATCCCAAAAATATTATTTTTCTTTTTAATATAATAATTCTAAAATTACTTTAATAATTCAACAATTCTTTTATAAAATAATACATTTAAAAATACTTTACCCGCGATCATTCTAAAAATCTCCTTTTTTTTGGTAAAATCTCATAAATTATCCAAAAATCTATTTTCTCCCTGAATAATTTCTTTTAAATCATAAAATTATTTAAAAATACTTTTATTAATATTTCCACTAAATAATTACTCTCAAACTTAATTCCATCATTACAATAAATTCTAAAAATATTTCAAAAATTACATTCTTACCCCTAAATAGTATGAAGTTAATCATAGATTAATTCTGACATATCCAATCATCACGAATAGTTTTATACAGCTCAATATTCCCCGAAATCTTACATATACTGATTTATAAATATTCTAAAAATATCCTAAAATATAAATACGAGTCAATAACAGTACGAAATCTTACATTTAATATTAATTTGTATATAGTTCTGAAATTGTAAAATACGAGGCAGCAGTAACAGGATTCTTGCATGTAATAATTTGTAATTATTCTAAAATATAAAACACGAGTAAAACGGTGCAAGATCTGGTAGGTAACAATTCTAAATATTCTGAAATATTAAACACGAGTCTAAAGGGTAGTAGGATCTTGCATATACTTATTCAAATATGTTCATCCAAGTATAAATTCTTTTAAATCATAATAAATACCCAAAAATAATCTTTTGCTCAAATAAATTCTTTTTCCCAAATAATTTTGCTTAAAAATATTTTCCTTGTTATAAATATTTCTAGAAATAATTTGTAAATATTTCTCTTTCTTCCAAACATCACGAAATAAATCATAAACTATTTTTGAGATAATATTCATGTCACATATAGCATCGTTTCATAGGATATAATCACGCAGATAGTAATATAACATGATCGAGCACAGTCTAATCTACACATAAACTTAATAAAATCATAACGAGTCTAGAAATAAAATAGGCAAGATGATGAGCAAGAGGGATCTTGCCTACGGTGAATCGCTGCGATTCGGACCGCGTCGACAGTGAACAATGGTGACGAGCGACTAATCAACGGCGCACGACTCAAGACGATGGCAACCGGCGATGAATCACGGACGATGGGTGAACATAGACGAACGACGACGGATCACGAGCGAGCGGCGACAACGCGGGCGATGAATCATAGCAACGGCGAGCGGCGATGAGCCACGGCGACGGGCGTGCCGCGATGAACCACAACGATTTGAAGTGACAGCGCGCGGTCGTGGTCGTGGTCGTGCGGGAAGGAAGAGGGGTTGCGTGCAGTGCGTGGCTGTTGGCGGGTCTGCGGAAGGAAGTGGGGCGATTGCGGGTGATGAAGGTGTTGCAGGGGCGGGCGGCTTGGCTGGGGTGGAGGCGAGTGCGGGTGGCTGGCCAGCGACGAGGCTGCGGGGTGGAGCGGCGGGAAGGGATGGCAGCGAGGAGGCTGTGGGTGAAGTTGCTGGCTGGTGGTGGCTGCGGTGTGGGTGGCCGAGGACGTCGGGCGACGGCGATGGAGGAGGAGGGGTGCTGGTCGGAGGTGGAGAAGAGAGCTGGGCGGCGGTGCTGGCGGCGGACGGCGGTTGGGATGGCTGCGGGCGGCGGCGAGAAAGGTGACGAGGTCGAGGGGCGGCCGCGGCGGCTAGGTTGGCTGCGGCGGTGGTCGTTGATCGGAGTTGGGTTGGTCGGTGAAGAGAAAAGGGGCGGCGGCCTGGCGTTGGGCTGGCAGTGAGCGGCTGGTGGAGGCGAGTGCGGGTGGCGGCGCTAGCTGGCGGCGGTCGTTGGGCACGACGAGGAGGTGAGGGAGAGGGGAGGGAGAAATGGTGCGGGCGTTGAGTGAGAGAATGGGTTCACGGGATTAAAAGGAGAGAAGTAGAGGGGGAAGAGAGAGGAGAGAATAAAATAATAAAAATAATAAAAAAATAAAAACGTGGGAATAATTGTACTGTGGGTTTGGTGAGATTTGAAACTGAGATTTGGGGTTGGTGAATGTTGAAAACAGGGGTTGGGCGGTGCGGTTTGAATTTTTTTATATATAGTTATATATATGGTTAGGGTTATAACACACGTGTAAAATACACGTGGCTGCTAAAAATACACAATTAGTTATTATTAGCACGAAATAATATTATGAACAAAATACTATTTCCTTTTCATGAAAATTTTCTTAGTAATTGATCAAATACCATTTTTTAATCAAAACATCAATAATTAATATTATTTTTTATTATTAAATATTAATGTCCAAAAATAAAATAATAATAATAAATAACTATGACAACAATAATAATAAAAAATAGCACAAGAATAATAACAATAAAATTTTTTAAACAGTTTGAGCCTCAAAATGACAATACAGTATTAATATTATTTTCATTCAATAATTAAACTTATGTTTACCATTATAAATATAACTGAATTTTAAAATTATAGAAAAATATTAATAGATCTAAAGATAAAATACTCTTCTAGAAATGAAATATTTAATATTTTAAATACCTGAATATTTACTCAATTTTGTATTAAAATTTACGGGTATAACAAAATGTGTAAAATACCATCTAGTATTTTAATAAAAAAATTACGTATCAAAAAAATATGTATCAAAGTATTTTAATATATAAAAATACGTATCGAAAAATCACAGGTGTTACAGGGTTTAAGTTTATAATTTAGAAAAAGTCCACTGAGAAAATGATATTTGCAAAAAACTTCCTAAAACTTTTAAAATTTACAAAAAACAATCCTCAAAATTTAAATTTTACAAAAAACACCTTGAAAATATCTACACTTCTAAATAATAACAAAACCTACGAATGCTAAACAGTATCATAAAAACTTTGACCATGGACTCTATGTTAAGTACATGAAAATTATAAAATAATTAAATGAGTCACTTGGGTCGGTGGGTAACCCGTTTAATAAACAGGTTAATCCGATTATTTGATGGGTCGGATCAGGTCAATATTATACGGATCAGGTCAAAATTTATAGGGGTCGGGTCTAGTCGGGTCGACCCATTTGCCACCCCTAAGGCTGGGTCCTCTTCGGTCATGGACCAGCTGAACGTAATGGGAAACTCTCGATGCAGTTTGGTTGAACCCACAACAGGCAGCAATGGAGTTGATGCAGTCATAAAAAGAGTTTTTAGCTTTGCTTTGAATCTAGTGTGATTTAGTTAATTATCCATTATGGTTTTTAGTAGCATTAGGTATTCATTATTAGTTTAGGAAAAAAGTAGCTTCTTTCTATTTCTAAATTTAGTGGAGCTTGTTAGAATGCTATTATACAGCAATCACGTGGCATTCATAAATGATGAACATGACTAACAGTAACAAACCCAAAAGCTTATAAACCGCAGCTCTTTTCTCATACAACCAAGAAGTTTTGTACATAGCAATGAAGTAGAAAAGTCATTCAAGTGTCTATAAGTATTTAAATTGATACTTTCCTACAACTTAGAGTATTAAAATGTTACTATCTTATAACTTAGGGTATTAAAATGTTACTTTTTACAACTTAGAATATTTAAGTGTAAATGTGGTGAAATAATATAGTGTTTAAGTGTTTAAGTGTTAGTTTTTCACAACTTAGAATATCAAAGTGGTAACTTTTACAACTTAAGGTATTTAAATATAAAGAAATGCGACTGATTTTTTATGATTTTGTAATGTTATCTCTTCTCACCCTTTTTATGATCTTTATTTATTCTTTATCGGCTAGCTTGCAAGCCCACTGCTTTTTTCTAGACTAAGCCTGTTTAAGGAGGCTCCATTTCATCTTCTTTTCCTCACATGGGCCGCATTCATTTTTATTCACTGTGAACTCATTTTCCAATAATTCCTCAACTTTTTTAGGTTCAACAACATCATCAGATGATTATACAAAGAAAGGCGCATGTAATACATGAAAAGCACTGGTGCTTGCACAAGAAAAACATAATGTTTTATTTAACCACGACGATCTATGTACATATACGAGAGTCGAATAAAGTTTTGAAATGAATTGTAACTTCTGTAGATGCGCACAACGAGAAATTGAAAACATATGAAAGAAACATTATTTCGAGACCATTCTTATGGTTGATTTGGCAGCCATCCTTCCTTGTCAATAAATCTTATGCTCGTATATTTCTGCAAGTCATCTGAAGATAGTTTTTTTTCCCACTTCACTCTTTGTTTAGGTTTGTATCCGTCACCCCAACAACTAACTTCTCCATATGTCAAGTTTTGCCTGAAACAGACACAAGAAAAATTAGCTTGATTTTAGTTCTTGTAATCCACTGTCAATTATCATAGGACACAGTTTTTTCTTCTTTTTTCAAAAATGTTTTTTGGGAGTTTTATGATAGTAGTTTGCAGAGCGGATCGCACAAATCATCATTAGTTCTTAGAGGTATTATGTTTTTCGACTGGCAGTAAAAGTATTGCATGTACTTCAGAGATTTAATACATATAGAGAGGAACACTAAAATGAGTAGTTTGATCTAAAGGATTTTCAGTTTTTTTATCGGTTTATTGCAACCAAATTTTTTTAAAAAAAATAACTGCAGAAGATGGATACATACTCATGGCCGACATAATGCCAAGCATCCCATCCTTTGGGAACAACAATACCCGACATGTACGAGTGATAGAAGATGACAGTGGAGAGTGGGCCATAGGCTCTTCCCAAATAGGCCTTATTGCTTCCGATCACCACTGAATACTTGAACACAAACCCACCTGGATTCTCAGGGTTTCGGCCTTGTGCAGTTATATAGCTTACAGTCCCCCTCGTATCCGGGGCCTTGACTGAAAGAATGCAGTTCTGCACACCAAACACAAAATAATAATGATACAATAATGATAATAATTTGGGAAAGACATTAGCAAATTTATATGTATCTGTATCCAGCCGGTTACGGATATAAAAGAGAAAATGAGCATCACTGGTATCAAAACAATATTGATCTGTTGTACTGGCGTGGTCACGTCTTAACCGCTAAAAAGAAAATGTGACACGTTCCATCCAAATAATCTCTTTAGACGAGTGGTTTTATTTATTGCCTTTGGCTTTCAAGCATGTGTACCTCATATATAGACTGAGCAAAGCCAAATACGAAATCGGTAGAGCCTTCGATCCAGCAGTTCTCAAAGTAGTGGCGACCAAGATAATCGCAGAGAGTATCCTGAGAGCTTTTGAAGGCGCAGTTATGAAATGAGGCCTTGTCCCCTCCGACTAATGTTGTTACCGCACGTTTTAAAGGATTCTTGTTCCCCATATCGAACGTATTCTGCAGCAAGCATATCAAGCATTTAAAGGATAAATGTCGACACTAAACTTTTGTGAAAAACTAAAAGATGACAAAGATGTTGAAATTTCATTAGACCCATTATTATGTCATGAATAACAATTGTAGAAAAATGCTAAGCCTAAAGTTATAACTAACAGTTCAATTTGTACTGATTGTAGAAAAAGTTTTTAATAAAGTATGTCATGAATATTATTTATTCTTACACATTTTTTTCGTGCTTAATTATACCTGAAACAGGATGCCCCGAGCAACAAAATTGTCTGCGTAGAGAGCGAACGTAGCAGTGGACATTGTATCTGTTGAAGTAAGCGTGGTTGAATTTGATTCCGGCTCATAATTGACATAGTCTCCCCATTCAATTATCGTCCATTTTGGTCCTTCACCTTCCAGTAGTATATACTCCTTGCCACGTGGTATCATAACCTTCTCCCTGTTTAGAATGTTGATCAAAATCCAAAATCATATCCACATAATAACACAATATATATAGCTTTAATCAATGCATAAACTTTTAATTTAATTATATTTAAATCATATCATATCATACCCCCTTAAAAGTGGGAGTTAAGCTAAAACTTTTCTTTTCCGAAATTTCCCTTTACATTTCATTAAATTCACTAAAATACATAACTAATGTAACTTATTATATCCTTCTTAATAATTAAATTGTGTTGAATTTTCAACTTCATTTATTTCGTAACAAAAAATAAAACAAATAAAATAAAAGTATAATAAATAACTATTTCTTGAGCCTATAAACTCCAACCGCTGGCTTTTGGATTTTCTTCTTTTTTTTATTTCAATATTTTTTAATTGCATTAATCTCCATTATTCTATCTACTCACCACTATCCATTTACTCCCCATTAATTATTCATTCCCCTTCATAAAGTCTTCAGCTCCCATGACCTTTCAATTCTCCCTAGCCTCTATTAAATCCTAACCATTTCCTCAAAGAAAACCTACTCCCTCCCGTTATCCAAACTCCACTTCATCTCTCTTCTCGCGGAGAAATTCTTAGGTGCTCATATGGAGCTCCTGAGCCCCTACACCACTCCAATAAAAGGGGCGCATGTATCATTAGATGGGTGAATGTGATGTCACATTCTCCCCTCTGGTGCCACATGCCCCTTTCTCATTGTAGGGGCATAGACATCTTGCCTACTCCATGACTAGGTAAGAATTTCTCCTCTTCACGCCATCCAAGCAGTGAATTAATCCAAATTATCCCCCCCCTCCATCTCTCTCCTCAAGCCCATTATCGCTGGCTTTTCATCACTGCGCGCTCTTTTGGTAACCTCCGGCTGTCTTCCAAAGTGACATGCACCGAAAATATCGTCGTTTAAACCCACGAACAACTCTGCCATTGTTGGTCTACTACTTGCATCACCGGATCTCTACATCTCATATCTATGGATTTTATTACATTTTTTAATTGGATATCCGACAGGAAGAGAAATGCAAAATTTTGAAATACATGGATTATATTGGATATTGAGTATGTTTTAATGTCTATGGTTGTTCGGAACTATATTTAATGTTTGTTATTTGGTTAGATGAAATTGTTAGTATTTATTACTTCTTCATTCAAGCTATTTTCTTGAGGTAGGAGGGAGAGCACATAAATATTTCAAAGTTTTCTCTTAATATATTTAGGTATTTCTGTATTTATATGTTTTTGGTTTAAAAGTAAACCTTTACCATGAAAATTTTCATAACAAACCAAGCGTAAGAAGCTCACCGTTTGCGGTAACATAGCATGTTACTTAAGAACACTCTTAAGTGATTTTCTAAATGCGCAAATATGAGTTTACCAGTACATGTAAAAATTAATGTCTTGATATTTAAGTATCCTCCTAATTCCCTTTAGAGTTGTTTATGTTAAAATAATTCTACAAAGGAATTGAAGAAGGAAAGTTCAATATATAGAAAATAGGCTAAAAAAGTACCTTCACTTCGACAAAAAAAAAAAGAAAAAGACAAAAAGTTCCAAGTTTAACACGTACCATTTCCAAACCCAAAAAAAAGACTCTTTGGTGTTGTTACCCAATGTTCCATAAGTTTTCATGAACCTCAAACTGTTAAAACAAATGTTTAGAGCAACTTATTGATTGATTGATTGATTGATTAACATTTTACACTCATAAATTTTTAAACTTTTTGTCTTAAACTTCAAACTTCCGATCTTTATCAATATGCAGAAACTGCACATGGCTCAAAACAGTGAAGATAACGAAGCAATTTGGTTGTATATCAGAATCGGAAGGATCGGTATTCAAAGAGAGCTCGATCAATTCATACGTAATAGCTATTTGGTTGTGTCAACCCTCTCCTCCCTTCGAACTTGCCCCTGTCAATCCTTTAATTACACTTAAATACCATATAGCTTCAACTTGGTAGCACTTACATACTTTCAGTTGTTTTTCTCAGAACTTACATCATCCTAATGTTTGAAAAAATTTCACTTATATACCCTCACTAGTTTATGGATACACCTATATCCCCTAAAGTTTTTAAAACTTTAAAAAGTTTAAAACTTGCACTTAAATGCCCTAAAATTTTTAAACTTGCACTTAAATATCCTCAAGCTTGCATAACTGAGGGTATTTAATTGCAAGTTTTAAAAACTTTTGGACGTTTAAGTGCAAGTTTTAACAACTTTAGGGTGTATAAGAGTTGTCAAAACAACTGAGGGTATATAACTGTAAGTTTTAAAAATTTTAGGGTATCTAAGTATTCTCAAAGACAAGTGAGGTATATAAGGGCAAAGTAGGAGAAACTATAGTGTATTTAAGTTCAACTAAGCCCTTTTTATCATAAAATTTTCACATAAAACTTTTCAAAATTATCTACATTATATAATAAAACTCTTTTCCTACTTTTAGTTATAGATATTTGTTAGTATTTATTTAAACTATTAATTGATTATTTAAACTCACATTATACACTAAAACTTAAAGAGTTTGAGTTAAATGCACTCCCATTCTCCATATTTTGTTACTAAAAAAGGTTTATTGATTAAAACTTCTTGTTATATCAACTATCTATTGTATTACACCGAAGAAACTTGCATTGGTTGCAGATATTTGACACATGCATAATACCTTTTAAGTTTTTCGATCTTAATTGACATAATAACATGACAGTGAAACAAAGGAACAATGTCATTTGAAAATTGCTTACTTGCACTTAACACCCTATAGTTTACCCTACTTTACACTTATATATCCTTATTTATTTTTGGCAATTTGCACTTTAATACCAACAGTTATGTAGATGTGATAATTTCCCCCTAAAAAAATCTCATGTGACACTTATGTGCTAGTTTAGAAATTTTAACTCTTATTTTCTGTTAAGTTACTTTTAAAACTACAATATTTATGATTTAAAACTATAATATTTCTATTTTAAATAAGATTTAAATAGTTTTAACATTAAATTTAACAAATATTAAGAGTTAAAGTATTCTAAAATTAGTACATGAGTGTCAAATAAGAATTTTCAAGGGGAAGTTCTCATGTTTGCCTACGTGAGGGTATTAAAATGCAAATTTTGAAAACTGTAGGGTATGTAAGTGATGCCAAAAAGCAAGTGAGGTTATATAAAAGCAAAGTAGGGGAAACTATAGGGTATTCAGGTGCAACTAAACTTTGGATTCATACGATACACATGTTTATATTATATTAAACTAATTAAGTATGTTATTTATTACTTTCAACATTGAACAGTCCAAAGCGTCAACGTTCTATAGTCAACGTTTGCATAGATGCTATGTTCTTAATATATATATTTCCTAAAAAATATTGTCGTTTTTTTTGTCCCTCTCACTTGGTTTTGGCATGTGTAACACATGAAATATATAAGGAGATTAAATTGAAAGGTAATAAAAATCATTTGAAAGGTAATAAAAATTAATGCATTACAAATATCATTTGAAAGGTAATAAAAATTTAGACAGTAATATTAGTTGATATTAGTTGACTGTTTTTAGTTTACTATGGCATGTGTGTCATAGATGGTTATTTAGCAAGTGGTTGAAACCAACAAGGTTTTACTCATAGAGACAAGTGTAAAATTTTGACATATTTTATGGTAACAATATATTATTTCACTACCCAATTATATTAAAGAAATATAAAACAAACAATTAAGATATTTGGCCACATGCAATGCACATGCATCTCAACTAGTAAAAGAGAAAAAAAAGAAAATGACATTCAACCTGTAAGTTCCTCCCTTGATGTGGATGCGGATCCATTCTTTGTTTCCGAATGGAACCGAGTTGATAGCGGATTGCACTGTGGTGAAATCACCATTACTAGATTGATCTACTACGATGCTCTTTGAAATTTGGCCACTACCTCCATTGGTGTAGCTACAACTCAAAAGGAAGCACAACAAAGACAAGGGAAAAAATGAGCTAGTGAAGGGCATTTTAGAGCTAGTTAATTTGGAGGTTGAGAGTATCCATGAAGTGACTATGGTTATATAGGATTCATTCAAAGGGATAATTTCCTTTATTTCTATTAATAACCCAGACATTATACTCCATTTATACGCATTGCATGCTCATCCCAAATATGTCAATATAAATGCCTATCCTAGCAAATCAATATGCGAGGTGGTTGTGACAACCTAGACATGTCTGTATTTTTCTGTATCAAATACTTTACTAGGAAAAGATTAAAGGCATGTTACCAATTTCTGACAACCACCTGTCCAAAGGAGTATGGATTATAAAACATATATGTTGCACGTTATAAGTCATAATAATATACTATGTAGGATGTGTGTGGCTCTAAAATTTCGATTTTGGAATTTGACAAATTCAAGTTCTTTAAAATCATAAATATTTCAAAGTTCATGTTTATTTGCTTTAGTGGAAAGTATTATATGAGACTCACCTCTTTCTTTATCTGCAAAATCCGCGAAAGAAGAGAGTATTTCTTAGGCAAAAACTTGAGCAAGATATTCCACAAACTTTTACATGAAAGTAATTAAAGCAAAATTTTGGTGGAGGATTTTAGTTCTGATGGAATTATTGATGTGCGACCCGCTTATTCCATGTAATTCTAAGAACACCATGAAACATATGACTCTATAATATGAAATTGTATGTTTAATCATTTACTCAATGTTTATAAATTTAAAATCAAGTAAATAAAGGAAAAAAATTCCTTACTTAAAATTTAACAGAGTAAAGTCACACATCAATTGAAAAGACAATCAAATTTCTTTAAGGGAGAATTGCCCCTTAAATAAAAGCTACAATTAGACTTCTAGATAATCAACATCTACCTCAAATCCAGTGATTGAAAAATCAAAATAATTTCAATGGTCTGTCCATTGTCCAATACATTTATTCAGATATTTGAGTATAGATCCAGATATTTTACTTATATATTAGTACTCATATTTGTATCGTACTGAATATCAATATTCATATCCATATGTATTTCCGTGGACGAATACATATATATTTGAGGATATCACATCCATTTTGCATCTCTGCTAACAAGAAATTAGAATATATTAAAATTCTCAAATTACTGAATCTATTGTGATTTATGCATCAGAGTATTTGGGCTTATAGTTTAGGCCAAGTTAAGTTTAAAAGTTTCTTTGATTTAGAACAATTATCCAGGCCGATCTCTAAAAGTCTCTTCTACTTTTAAATGAAA
>JBAKGM010000326.1:12672996-12691963 GCA_037177215.1 Asparagus racemosus | reverse complement strand
TTACCACCAGTAGTCATGTCACTGGTTGCAATCTTTCGAAGATCATCCGCTAGAAGCACTGTTCTAGTCTCACCCATTTTCAAATTGTCTCCTATAAGCATTAGTGTCTGCATTAGGTTCTCATAAGATTTCGGCAGAGACAGAAGTAGCAGAAGCACCTGATCCTCATCTCTAACTTTCACATCTATATCTTTTAAGTCTGATATGATCCTATCAAACTTATTGATATATTCCCAGATTGATGAGCCCTCCACCATCTTGTAAGTATACAATTTAGATTTTAAGTAGATCCGGTTCGTTAGACTCTTCGTCATGAAACTACTTTCTAACTTCTTCCACACGCCCGCAACCGTTTCCTCTCCATCTATCAAGAAAGATACATCCCTTTCCAGGCATAGGATAATCGACACTCGTGCTTCCAAATCTAGCTCCTCCCAATCCTCATCAGACATATCCTTGTGCTTCTTCTCTTTTCCATCTAAAGCATTGTGCAATTTTTACGAAATCAATGTTCTTTTTATCTGCATCCTCCAATAGGAAAAATCATTCTTCCTATTGAATTTTTCAGTCTCGAATTTTTTCTACTTTGACCGATTTACTGGTAGACATTATTCTCTGTTTATATTAACAAATTATCTTATCTCAGAAAGCACCGAGCACTAGCTCAAATCAGAAGCTACACCACTTCCAATCTGAATAATAGCTCTGATACCAATTGTTGGGTGCAGAGACACGCCCACACGCTGCGGAAGCGATATCTCCAAAGAGAAGGTCCTGATTATATTCACGAAGGAAATATAATCGCCGACGGGGATTAGTTCACCAAGGAGATAATCGCCGGAGTGGGTGAAATCGACCAAGCGAAGTCATGCACAGATCCTGAGATTAAGACCAAGCTTAATCATGAGGGTGGATCTTGTATATCTGAGAACCTACAAACTATAGCCAATACACAATAAGCAGCAAAGACACGAGATTTACGTGGTTCGGCAAACTTGCCTATGTCCACGGGAGGGGTTGAGGAGAGATTCTACTATGAAGAAGAACACCGACGACTTGTACAATCCACAAGCTCGTCTGAAAGAAAAAAAATAAAAGCTTTGATTTTTACCCAAGAGAAATTGATCTCTCTCTTGTAAAATCTCTCCAACCTCTCTTTTTCTCTCTCTAGCTTTTTCTCCTTTTTCTTCGCACCTTAACAAATCCTAGGTTTAATTCCCTATTTAAAGGGAATTAAGTAAGGATTTTTCTTCATGTTTGCCGATGTGGGACTAATTAATAATTTTTTTCTTTCGCTGCTGCAGGCACCCAAAACCGCGTTCCGCGGTTTATAGCATACGCACCCACGTGGGTGGGTCCCCACCACGTTCAAAAAATGAAATTACCATCATCCCCCCCCCCCCCCCCCCTATGTAGAAGAAATTACTCTTTCTTTTCATTCTTCTAACTTTTTTCTTTATTTACATTCCTTGCAGTATGCCTTCTAACCACTGAGCCATTGCTATTATATATCAACTTGCAGTCTATAACTGTAACGATGAGTTTTATACATTGATTAGTGATTACTGTTAAATGAAATATATTAATATTTGGAGACTCCAGGTTAATTTAATTGCTTTCAATCTTGGTTAAATAAATTTAAAAAAAAAGAAAATTTTCGCAGATTAATTGTGAGACTGTCTTATATCGTCGCAGGAGAGAATATTGTCAGCCTAAGTTTCAGAAGCACATCCAAGTTCGTAATAAATGATGATGACAAAGAGAGCCCAAAGATGCCTGGAGCTTTTGTTATGCTAAGGCTAATATTGACCATGGTTGGCCGAAAGCTTTCTCGAAATCCTAACACTTATTCAAGTGTATTAGGCCTCCTTTGGTCCTTGATCTCCTTCAAGTGAGTCTTAAAACGTGAGGAAATTAAGAAATTAAAAAAAAATGCCTTTTTTTCATTAATGCTATTTTTCATGATTTGTTTAGGTGGGGAATTGACATGCCAAGTTTGGTAAGTAATTCGATAAAGATAATTTCAGATGCAGGACTTGGAATGGCCATGTTCAGTCTAGGTAAAATGCCTAATATTGTTCCATATTAGTCTTGACTAAAGTAGTCCATTTAATATTTTTTGAGTTAATTGACTTTAAAATTTAAATTTAAGGTTTATTCATGGCGCTTCAACCAAGAATCATCGCTTGTGGGACTAAGTTGGCAATTCTAAGTATGTTGATCCGTTTTATTGTTGGACCTATGATAATGTCAATGACATCAATGGCTGTTGGATTGAAAGGAGCGCGGTTGCATACTGCAATCGTTCAGGTTATAAAAATACACCTGTTTACATATACATATACATATATATAGTAATTTTAGATTACTAACTGTAGAAGAGCGCACTACACTCGTTGTGAACCTTTTGGCTCTCAAAATTTTTTCAGGCAGCTCTTCCTCAAGGAATAGTACCCTTTGTGTTTGCAAGAGAATATGGATTGCATGCTGACATACTGAGTACCGGGTACATTCTCGTTAAACATTTATACAATGAATTCAAGTTTTTCCGATCATAGCAAAAATCAAACAAATTTCTTCCCTTCAGTAAACTTACTTGAATCATAAAGCTTTGTGTTTTTGGCTCGTAGGGTTATCTTTGGCATGCTTGTATCTTTGCCCGTGACACTTCTCTACTACGTGCTCTTGGGGCTATGAAGGAAGGGGGAAGGACGCAATCATCAAATAAGACTGAGTAGGAGAGTCGATGCAAAATTGACACTCATTGTGAGCCTAGATTGAGCTATGATCAAGAGATTGTTGTTTCAATCTATAATCCTCACGATAGCAACGCAATCCAATATGAGATTCTTATCAATTATCACAACTCTAGAGTCCTTTTTGTTAGGTTAAATCTAAGAGATATATAGGATTCTCATGCGTGTTTTGACTTTCTAGCATCTAATTATTTCATCCACTATCACCTTTTGCGCTTGTTACTACTGTACTAATGATTGTCTTTAAGTGCAAAGTTTATGATTCCACAAATGGTAAAAGTATTGAAGATTAAATGTAAATGAACGATGGTTCTTCCTTCTATATATGGAGTTTTTCTATTAGATTTGAATAATGCATATAAATTCCACTTTATTTAACAATCATAACAGTTTGACAATATCTGGATGATTCCAATAAACATTATTTGTTAGAATATAAAGTTATAACCCTTAATTAAACCACACCATAGCCTCGGATTTTTTGGTAGTAATAGACTTTAACATGGAGCAAGCTAGGTTCAAAGTTTTCTAACCTAGATTAAAAAGGATATACCTTTGTGAGTCTACCTTAATTTTCGGTACATAAAATAGTCCTCAATCTGTGAAGACGTTATAGAATAAAAAGTTATTATTAATCCTCATCAGTACTTTAGAGTTTGATATAGTCAACTTTTAAGATGGTTCAAATCAATCTAGGCTCAAATCTTGCTGGGTATAAATTTCTAAGCTGATTTAAAAAAAAAAACAGCACTATGTGAAATAGCTTTCGATTTATAAAAGAGCCCTCAACCTACAGGGCAAGTTAAAATAAATATAACATTCAACCATCATCACAACTTCGGAGTTTTGGTACATTGTCACAGTTATTTGACATGATATTTTTTAAAAAAGATTTCAGATTCATGATATCAATAAAGAGGTTAATAGACATCACATGTCATATGAGGCTCAGTCTCAACCAAGTGTGGCTATGAAATTTATATCTCCTCTTTTATCAATATAGTTAAGATTGAGTCACACTATTGCCATATGGTAGAATCCCCTCATATGACAAGAATATACTAAAGTTATACTAAAAGTTATACTTTCTTTTCACTCCTGCTATATCATAACCATCTATTAAATGGTGGATGATTAAACAGTACTACTACTACTATAATAGCAGTAGTAGTAACAATAATAATAAATGCAACCAACATGCCACATGTATCTAGTCTAAACCAGTACTCGTCTACTTATTTGTTTTATGGGCAAATAGTTCAATCCATGAGTCTTCTTAATTTATAACTGTATATATTAACCTATAAGAGAATAAAATTGACAAAATGATCGAGCTCTCTTTTGTGGCTAAATAAAATACTATGAAAGAAGTGAAAAGAATGTTAACGCAAGAGGATAGCCCAATCCAATTGTACCCAGGCCCAGTCTGAGAGAACAAACGACAGGCTAATAGTTTTAGTCCCGCATCATATGGGGAGGACGTGGAAACAAAACACCAAGGCGTTGTTTGGTTGCTTTCCTTTATTTTCCAAATACCTATTTTCCTTTACTTTTTGGTGTTTCTCTCACATTCTTGGAAGAGTATTTCTTGTGTTTGTTTCGTCAAAAAACATGGGGCATAATTACTTTCTATCACTTTCTTTAATTTGGTTCAATTTGAAAAGACAAGAAAGTAGTTGATGTGTGAATTGATTCCCTCATTTCCTAGTGTTTGGTTCAAACTAAAAAAAAGAAGAAATTATAGTTATGGTCACCATGGTGTGCTTACCACCCAAATAGGATAAAATAATTGCCAAACATAAGTTGGGTGAGAATACCAACCATTTAAGGGAATAATTCCAAAGTATGACCACTTGAGGGAGTAATTTTAAAATGTTTAACAAATCGAGGGACTAAATTTAAATATGAGGTAGTAATTTGCAAATTTTATAAAGATTTGAGCTACTAATTTCAACTAATTATGAACATTTAAGTGAGTAATTCATAATCTTTAAATATTTCGAGAGACTAATTTTAAGTTTTTATGAACCCACTTGATAGACTAATTCAAAATATGAACATTTGAGGGAGGAAATTCAAAGTGATTAAAAATTTGATCAAATTTAAGTTAGAAAATTGAAAAATATTTAGAGATTTTAGGGACTACTTTCAACTAATTATGGAGATCTAAGGGAGTAATTCCAAACCTCTAAAGATTTGAGAGACTAATTTTAAGTTTGATGAAGTAATTTTCAAAATTTTAAAGTATTTAAGGAAATAACTGTACGTATTTATTAATTGACTGACTAATATTAATACTTTAGAGGTTGAGAGACTTTTATGAAAACTCTTTATCAAATTAGCATACCAAAGTTTGGAATGAAGCTAAAAAATGTCTAGAGTTGAGAGTTCATGGGACTGCTAGTCCCGTGGTGGACTGTGCAGAAACAAAATCCACGGGACTAGCAGCCCCGTTTATTTGCTGGATGTGGACGAAAATGTGCAAGCATAATAAATGGGATTACTACTCCCGTGGATTGTGCAGATATAAATTCCACGGGACTGGTAGTCTCGTGGATTTCCTAGAAACAGCATCTAACAAACTGCACTGTGTGTGCTTTTGTAAATAAAATCTTTTTTTGATTTTGTATGCAGGATTGCTGTTTGTTAATAGTAAAATTTTCTGAATTTGAAATGGTGTTCCCATGACGCGAAATGTATAACCTCATCATCGGATAGTGCTTCCGTTATTATGCAATTAGAAGCTTTAATTGCTCAATAACAAAACACCAACAGGCGACAACATTAAGCTGGGTGGATTAAAGTGTATGTTAGTAAAAGCTTTGTTATGTGGTAACTGTGTTGTAAAAGCTTTGTTATCTGGTAACTGTGTAGTAGCGATTATGACTGAAGTTTTCGGTTCTAGGTCTACTTGGTTTCTAGGCATTATTTGTTCACGGTAGATAAGCATGATAATATATAATACCTTGCAACTTTGTTTATATACATTCATATGCATATATGGCTATCCTTTTCCCCTAGAGATTTTTCGGAATCAAGATTTAGTTGTTACTCCGGTAGAAATGACAGTACATGCGTCTGATAGTACTGATTCAATACAAGATTAGTAACATAACTCACGCTACTCTTGTCTGAATCAGGATTATTGCAGTTCTGTTATATCATACCATGAATCATAATTGATAGTAGAGCTCAGTGTCATTTCAAGAGAGCTCAAGTTGTTGACATGAGTTTTCATCCATCAGACAAGGACCGAGACCTTGACTCAATCCCGCACAATCGTAAAACATATATCATATCTAAAAACAGCTGATAACATATTTGAGGGTGTTTTCTTTTTGAAAATAAGTGTGGCGCTTATTGCATGCAAATGTCTTTTGTTACAATAATACCTTAACACAATGTTTTTATTTTGGTAAAAACACCACGAAAATGGAAAAATTGTTGGAGGAAACAACGGCAAAGCAAATAATTAAAGTATAATACGTATGAGGTGAGATTTAGCGGGAGAAGCAAACAAATAAACTTTATTCAAAAAAAACTCTCTCGGGTTATTGTAGATTACTGTAGCTACAGTATTCAACCACTTTTTCTTTCTCTTTTTTCTCTCTTAGATACAATGATGCATGAATACCTATTTAAAGGCTTTACAAAGTGTTTCATGATAGAATTCTAGTATGCCTATAATTCCTAGGGATAACTAATTCAAATCCTAGTGTGATTATGATTCCTAAAGATAACTAATTTAAATCCTTTTAGAATAAGGATTAACTTCAACAATGGCTACCAGGCTTACTACTGACTGAAAACTCCTTGTAACTAACTTTATCCCATCCTTTCAAATATTTAAACTTTGATGTACGTAACATGGCAATACGACAGCAGTTCACAAGTATTTATCCTTGCCTGTACCTTTAATTCATTTTTGAATTTTTATTTATATGCTAGTTGTGAATAAGTTAGGCAAGCATTTAATTTGTAAAATTAAAGACCAAAAGTTCGGGGAAGTTCTTTATTAATGTTCTCATTTAATACACTATGACCATCTGGCTGTACGAAATTGGGGCATTACTATCGGCATTAATGCGCAGAATAAGAGATTGGCTTGCCAATAGAATCCATAATAGTAGTCATATGTATATTGGATGAAATTAATAAAGAGCACAAACTCTCTTATCACAATCAATTTAGAATGGGTACGCACATGTCTGTCTGTATTGGCTAAATTTTGAGCACTAAATCGTTGGGATGCTGAAACTTTTACGCATGAATTTGCACTTCAAAGTCCAAAGTCTGGCATGTTCCCGAAATATGGGGAATCTCTTTTAAATAGTCTTGGGATCAGTTATCTGATACGACTATTTCAATAGTGAAATAGTCATTGAATCACGGCAAAAGAGCAACTACAAAGTTAATTATTTAGAAACTATATATGTTATAATTATATGAGTACAAGATTAGCACCACACACCCAAAATACTGAAATACCACTTATTTAGCACGTCTCGTCCTCCAGCTATAAGTAATATTTCCTTGGTGGTGATCTTATACCCTGCCTCCTTCAAATCCACCACCACCTCCGCCGCCACCGCCAGCTCCGCCACCTGCACCAAATCCACCACCTGCACCGCCACCGAATCCTCCACCGGAGCCACCACCAACACCAGCTCCTCCCCCTTTTCCACCACCGAATCCACCACCAACACCTCCTCCATGACCACCACCGGCACCACCACCAATTCCTCCACCAGCTCCCCCACCGGCACCTCCACCTGCTCCAATACCTCCACCAACTCCACCTCCTGAACCACCACCAATGCCGCCGCCAATACCATGCCCTCCACCAGCTCCACCACCAATTCCTCCTCCAGAACCACCGCCACCTCCGATACCTCCACCAGCTCCACCGCCAGAACCACCACCTATACCATGGCCTCCACCGGCTCCCCCACCTCCTCCGATTCCTCCACCTGCTCCACCACCAACTCCCCCTCCGGCACCACCACCAGCCCCGGCACCACCTCCTCCGCCAATGCCTCCACCATGGCCTCCACCGATTCCTCCACCAGCACCACCACCTCCGCCAATACCTCCACCATGGCCTCCACCGGCTCCACCACCAATTCCTCCACCAGCTCCGCCACCAGCACCACCACCTCCTCCTATACCTCCACCATGGCCTCCACCAGCACCGCCGCCAATTCCTCCACCAGAACCACCACCCCCGCCAATTCCCCCACCATGGCCTCCACCAGCACCGCCGCCAATTCCTCCACCAGAACCACCACCCCCACCAATTCCCCCACCATGGCCTCCACCAGCACCGCCACCAATGCCTCCTCCATGGCCTCCTCCAGCGCCACCTCCAATTCCTCCACCATGGCCTCCTCCTGCGCCACCTCCAATTCCTCCACCAGCACCACCACCTCCTCCAATGCCTCCCCCATGGCCTCCACCAGCGCCACCGCCAATGCCCCCACCGCCTCCGCTACCTCCACCTCCACCTACGCCGCCACCAATGCCATGACCACCACCGGCCCCACCACCAAAACCGCCGCCGCCACCATGACCCCCACCAATGCCCACACCACCACCTTTCCCTCCACCAAACCCACCACCGATGCCGCCACCATGACCACCTCCGGCACCACCACCAAACCCCCCTCCACCTCCATGACCGAACCCTCCACCACCACCTCCTCCTCCAAACCCTCCCCCACCACCAAGAAAAGTATCTTTCTCGAGTTTCCGTCCTTCAGCAATCACAGCAGCCATTGCCATGGCTACCACCATGACCCCCAACACCCCAACACATTTTACAAACCTCCCCATCTCTCAACTGGTCAGTTGTTCAGTTGCTCTGCCTCTGGTAGAAGAGTAGGGGTTTCCTTTTATAGAGTGAGAATTCAATGCAGGTGGTTGGGGATGATATCATATCCTACGCTCATTTGCTCATGTAGTCAATGCTTAACCGATCAATAGTGTCCACAGTGTGGAAACAGAGGAGCACGTCGGCATAAGCTTTTGACACTTTGGGTGTTGCCAGTGCTAGCTAGCTCATTTAGGAATTTAATGGAGTTAGTTGAAGAGGTGGGATTGATGATCTCATGGGTATATTTCTTGATAATGGGTTGATGATAGTCTTGCAGTAGCTCGGGTGTGCTGGCTTGCTTAAGGAAATAGAGCCATGAAAGTCCACGGAGCTTTGAAAATGGAGGTGTTCGTGTCGGATGCCGGTGCTTAACTCCATTAATGCGGGTGGGCAACGCTCAACTAACCAAAGTCCAGATAGGCTTCTTCGATCTATAGCAATTGCTCTTTCTCTGGTACTCTGAGTGGGTACGTACGAGTGCATGCATCTATTCATCTACTTGCCGACGGATCCCTGCGTGTACGTTTATAGTACTCAATAATAAACGTAGGTATCAGTAGCTCAATCGCTTAAAATATAAGTTTTACCAGATTGAAATTTGAGGTGTCATGAAATTCTATTCTTGAACTTTGTATGTTAAAGATAGAGTAATATCTCTTTCTCTGTAATCTTGAGAGAGATCCCTCCGCTATATGTAAAGAGAAATATTGGTGGCTTGCCACTTAGCTTGCATCTCAAAAAAACTGTGACATGTACTTTAATCATTTCGATCCCTACTCCTATCTTCACCTAAGAATTCTGATTAAATTAACATTATTCATAATCAGAAAATTCTAATAATTAAATATTAAATATTTGGTAATTCTAAACAAATTATAACTATTATGTAGGCAGTCAATCCTGTCTTCGCCTAGGAATTCTAATCAAATTAAAATTATTCATAGTAAGAAAATTCTAATAATCAAATATTAAATATTTGGTCATCCTAATCAAATTATAACTATCCATAATTTTTATTCCTTTTATTTTTTCCGTCATTTATTTCCTTTTATTTTTTTCATATTTTATCTTTTTTTTTTCCTTCTGTCTTTTTCCTTACATTTCTTTTTTTCGTTTTATAATGGTATTAGGTCTGGCTGATCAGATTCCATAATGAATAGGATATTCATAAAATTAAGTCCAACGCATTTATGCGTAGGGATTCATTGGGTACTCTTACTCTTTGTTTATGTTTTATTAGAAATTAGAAACAGAATCCTCTACAACAGTTAAACTATAATTACAAAAGGTATTTGTATTATCAGACTTAAAAAAAGGATAATTATATTATATAAGAGACATTGAAATTAAATTAAATTTAAAATTTAAACTCTTAAATAAAGAAAGGTTGGTGGTTTACCTTAATTTCAACTACAAAACCTGTCACATATTTATATTTTATTTAGGATAAATTTCACAAAAATCCCCAATACTTTTGAGTGTTTTTGATGAAACCCCCAAACTTTTTTTTTCAGCTTAACATCCAAAAAAAATTCCCACATAACCTCTAAAGAACAAAATGCCTCTTCGGCAAAAAAAGAAAAAAGAAAAATATTTCAAAAATTGTTTTTGCAAAAGTGACCCTCATATTATACAATTTTTAAATAAATATTTTCTCTCAAAAAAAAGCACGAGTAGACCTCTCCTTCACTCTCTCTCCCCCTCCGCCTAACCCTGTTCTTATTGCAATCCACAATCGTCTCCCATTAAATGAGTTAAATATCTTTCTAAAAATATTAACTACTTTGAAATTAGTCCATCACATCAGTAGTAAAATTAGCAATCAAAGGGATTAGCTTAAAATAACTTTTGAGAATTGTGCGACCTAATAGAAGTTTAGATAATTTGAAAGACTAATTTCTGTCAAATTGATGTTTTTACTCTTGATTGGAGGGATGAGTTTCAAAATAACTTAAGAATTAGGGGACCTAATAGCGATTTTAATTATTTGAATAACTAATTTCAAAATACCTTATGAATTGAGGGACCCAATAGTAATTTCAATGATTTGAACGGCTAATTTTAAAATATGGAAAATTAGGGGTATTTTGGGGATAAATAAAACTAGTGTTGGGAGAGGGGGCTTAACAATTGAATTAAATGTTTAGAGGGGTAAAAAATTTTAAGTTTTCACTTGGGAAGCAAAGCTTGATTTTCAAAAAAGAGGGGGGGGGGGGGGGGGGAGCAATTTTTTCAAACAAAGATGACTAAAAAGTCATGTCACATCAACAAAAGTTAACATAAAAAATAAAAAAGGACTAAATTTAATAACAGTGTAAACATTAAGGACATGTATTCATTAGTTTCACATGTTAAGTACCCAAATGAAGTAAGGCTAAAACATTAGGGACTTATATTGAAGTTTTGCCATAATATTGATGTGGCATTGAAATGAGCAGGAAACTCAACCGCGTGTAGGAGCAAGGTTAGATCTGCCTCAATTGTGCGCTGTTGTTTATCTGTGCTTAACCGTGTGTCATTGTTCATCTACGCGTCGTTACTAACCCTGAACCACTTTAACCTCGCACCAGACTGACTTCATGCAAAGTTAAAAGTTGTTTTGTAATCAATGTTGATTTAGGGTTCTGTAATCTTTCATCCTTAGCGAATTAGTGAGTCTCTTGACTTTGATGAGTACGTTGATTATGTCAAACAATCAAATTATCTTTGGTGGTGTTGAGGTTATTAATATATGAGTATAGTCCCATATTAGATAGGATTAGAAAATATAATTGACTTAAAATAGAAGTTGGGGCCAATACCTAGTAGCTATAACTCTTTGGTTAAATTTGGTTGCTAGCTTCTGTTTAACGCTCATTAACTCTCGATTAGGTCGATTTGTACCCTCAACAAATGGTATCAGAGCTAAGGTTATGATTCAAGTAGCAAAAGAAAAGTGAAAATTCAATGTCCAATATGAAGCCTGAAGATGTTAAGAGAATTCAGAGATGTTCATAGGAGCTCTATAATTTGGTTAGCCACCATGAGTGAAATGATGGAAGATCCTACAGGTGGTTGATAGTCATGTGGTGGAAGATCCTACAGGTGGTACAAGTGGTTGATAGTCATGCGGTGGCAGATCCTACATGTGATTGATAGCCACGTGAAAGATTGAAATATAGTTAGAATGAACTATACTCACAAACTAAGGGGGAGTTGTTAAGATTATTAGTATGTGAGTATAGTCACACATTGGACATGATTAGAAAAAGTGATAGATTTAAATTCGAAGTTATGGTCAATACCTAGTAGCTATAACTTTTGGGTTACAATTAGTTCCTACATTCTGTTTAAGGCTCATTAACTCTCGATTGGTCGTATTTCTCCCCCCAACAGGTGGGGCTCACGCTGTCTTGAGTTGATCTTATCTAACTATTTGCATTTTTGACGTTATGGAACTCCATCAGGAGAATAACATGTGGTCTTCTTGCTTAGTTATGACTTTCTTGTTCTTTTATTTTCTTTTCCTTTTTTCCCCGTTTGGGTTTTGATGTTATTGTGAAATTTTTGTGAAGAGTTTGGTTTTATTTTTGGGGAAGCCCATCTCCATTTTTGGTGTTTGGGTTAGGCGAAGAAACCAATTGGGGCTTATGCTATGAGTGAGTTCAGCAGCTTATGCCATAGTTACTATGTGTTAGATAGACGAAGGAAGGAGATTCAGGAGGAAATTCTTTTAAAGTGTAAGGGGGTACATGTTCATAAAAGATCACGTGTTAAACACATGATGATTTTTTAACAGAATCTTCAACCGTCATCATGTAACGAAAGGCACTAAATAGTATGAAATTGGTGACCTTTTAGGGTACCATTTTTTGCAGTTATGTAAGCATCCCAGTATCAATATAACAAATGGGTGAAACTTTGTTATTAAAGTGAGATGCACTAGCTCCCTCTGAATGTTATGTGCTAGGTTTTGGGTCCAGACGAGTTCTTGCAAGTTTGCATGGAGAACCCCGGTTACTGAACGGGTGAGGAGGAGCTTTTGGCATTTCATTGATTATTTATCAAAGCTGTGTACTATCAGCAATTTCCTCTAGCCGCGTTGACGCTCAATCATCTTCAGCGTTACGTTCTCTAGGATTTCTGTTTCGCTACTTTGACATTTGAATTATCTAACCAGTTCATGTTTATTTTATTTTATTTATTTATTTATTTATTTATTTCCCAGAGAGCAAGAATTGGCTGCTGTCAATATCAATCCTCTGCTGACGTAGAAATAATTGCTAACGAGCTCGAGGTCAGAAACTAGACCTTGTATTTCCTTCATTTCACAAACGAGATCTGTTAAAAATATGATTTGTCACAACAATTTTTGTGACTACAGATATCAAATTAATAGGGAAATGCATTTAGTTTGTTCCTGACAAATTCTTGTGAAGTGATGCATGACTCGTCGTATTACAGTTTTGTATGAAATAACTCATAGTTTGCAGTTATTTCATTGATGATCTCTATGGCAAACTTCACCTAGCTAGGTGTATAATGTGTTGCCGTTAGATCTGAAAACTTGTCTCTTTGGCACCCTGAAGTCGACGCACTATTCGACGACATATTGTTATTAACCTCTAAAAATTTATTGAGAAAGCAACAGAACATTTGCGCTGTAGATATATTTATGACTGTATACGATCATCTTCATCAAATTTGCTTCTACTTCCTTTTAACTTATGGCCTGCACCTACAATAACCCAGTCACATAAAAGAAATTTATAAAAAAGTTAAAACGACCACAGACGAGAAGACAATAAGAATTTAGACCAGTTTGGCAATCGCCAAACTGAATACGAAACGGGAATGTGCGCTGTAGGGTTTAGACATTTCCAAATTCGCTCATCAACTTGCAGATTCAAAGCTGCTGGAGGACTCCATTTTGCTCCGATTTAAACTAAAAAATACTGATCTCTGATTGCAAATATGGGACTGCATTTGATACAAGAGCCAGAGACCCAATAATAGTAATCACTCTATAGTACTCAAATTTTAGGCATTCCATTGTAGGTCTGTAATAAGATCAGAGTCTCCCGCTGAAACTGTCAGGTTCAACAATAACAAGAAGAAACTAACTTCAGCATCTATGGCCTGCAGCCATAGGTTCTGCAAATGTTAACACAGGCAAATACATGTTTTTGTGACAACTAAAGTAACCAAGTTGGATCTCAGCAAACCTATTAGTAGTTCAATCCACAATAACATGTACAGGCTCTAAGAAATCAGATGCAGAATAATATACAACAATTAACTTATACAACACTACAAGGCACACAGTTGGTAGCTGACTTGCCATCCGAGTATCCAAATGAGAGAATTAGGAGAATTTATGGGAAGTTTCAAGCTATTTTACTTCCAAGACCCCTTTGGTAGGGCATCCACCTGCTGCTTTAGGCTCCAGCTTCAACAAAGCGCCCCATTGGTCATGTAATCGCTCTAGAAACATGGAAAATCATTTTAGTATGGATGAGTAGCTTTAGCTTCCTCTACTTTCACCTCTCTGAGGAAGTGAAGGGAGTTCCAAGGAGATGAGGAAGTAAGATCTCTCAGACTCCCTAATATATTGGACCTCCCCATTCATCAACTTCACTATTTTCCTAGACATGCTCAGGCCAAGGCCTTCTTGGGTTATCCATCGAGAATTGTTAAACATATCTTGGACCAACTCTGGCGCCAGTCCCTCTCCGGGGCACACAATCCTGGCATAACAAAGTACGCAAGCATATTTTTTAACAAGATAGCAAGTAGTTGTAGGCATGAATCATTTACAGTCTTTCTGATGAACAATTCCTCGAAATTGATAATACCCTCAAATGTTTACAAAAACATAAGTTAAAACACAGACGCAGCTGCCTTGTAAGGTTATGTTCATGGAGTTTGGTACAGACATAAGCTCAAACTTCTTAGCCTGAACCCCTTTAAAAACTAACAAATAAATAAATAAAACATCTTGGCCTGAAACACAGTTACAACTAAAAGCGTAGGTTATCTGCATTATATTAGGGAAGCATCATGTTTTAGCGTGGTCCTAACTAAGACCTTTCATTGTTTGTTGCTCATAGGTTGAGATTAATTTTTCAATCTATTTCCCCTTTTCTTCTAAGTCTAGCAAAAGAACGCGTCTATAATTGGCTAGACAATTCACAACCCAATCACATTGCCCAGACACTTTAATTATCGGTGTAAATGTATAATTATCGGTGTAAATGTACCTTAATTCATTTTGACTTGTACAGTTAAGATACATTGAGGAGTTGCATTTAATTATGTGATTACTACATCAAAGGACAATCTGATACGAAGGAATTGCTGCTTTTGATGAGCATGTGAAAAAAAATGAGTTTAAGAGAAAAAGAGAGGAGGAAAATAGCAAGAAAATAGTGCTTGTACTTGTCTATTTTTCATAGTGATTATCTCTCCACAATCCGAGGATGTAGGCCGGAGATTTGGGCTGAACCTCGTAAATATTGTCTTGCTTTGTTGCATTGTGGTTTTGTGCTTTCGTATTCTTCCGAAGTTTCAATCTCCTAGATCCTGTGGTTCCGTGTGTCGGGACCGACATGCGACAATCGATTCGCAGCCGTCATTGGATTATTCAATTGATAATCAACAACAATTAGCATCAAAGCTTCTAGTGGAGTTCGAGCAAATAGAGTCAAAATTTAAGGTTGAGAAGTTTGACGGTAAGGGAAATTTCTTCTTGTGGCAACGGAGAGTGAGGGCACTCTTGGCACACAAGGCCTCCACAAAGCGCTAATGGGGAAAGAGAAAATGATGAGTTCAATCCCTATAGTTATGTCGGCATCCTCGGAAGAAGGATTGACTTCAATATCCACCTCGAAGGCACCGATGACAAAAGAAGAGTGGGAAGATTTAGATCTCTGAGCGGCAGGGATGGGTAAGTTGTGCCTCATGGATGAGGTGCTTTGTAACATGATCGATGAGAAGACAACAGCCAGTCTATGGCTAAAGTTGGAGTCTTTATGTGTTAAAGAACCACCTCTTCAAGAAGTTTTATCTTAAGAAGCAACTGTTGGGTTGCATATGAAGGAAGGCACATCAATTCATGACCATCTTAGTATCTTCAATAAGTTGATATCAATAAGTTGATTAGTGATTTGATGTGCGTTGATAAGAAGTTGAAAGAGGATAACAAAGCCTTTCTACTGTTGAATTCATTGCTACCTTCATACGAGCATTTGGTGACTTTTATCATCTATGGTAACAACAGCCTCAAGTTTGAGGATGTTATAAGTATGTTGGTGTCGAACGAGATTCAAAAGAGACCTGTGAAGACAAAGGAATCAAGGGAAGGCTTGTTTGCATCATCTCCGACTAGAAGAGCTAGAAACAAAGATCGGAAGGAGAATGAAGATTGTCGAAGAGGAAAGTCAAAGGGCAAGACAACACTGTGTCACTTTTGCAAGGAGCCGGGGCATTTTCTTAGACCAAGAAATACACCAAGCACATACAAAAGAAGGGGAACAAGAGAAAGGGAACAAGTAAAACAACTTAGCAAGTATGGTGATTCTCGAAGCCGAAGTGCAAGCGGATTTGCTCACCGTGAGTTTGCCAGGAAGCCAATATGCAAATTAGTGGATATTGGATTCGGGATGCTCTTATCACATGACCCTATATAAGGAATGGTTCAAGACAAATAAACCGCTTGGTGATCAGCTTTGATGGGAAACAACGCATCGTGCAAGATGGTTGGGATCAGAACCGTGAAGATCAAGATGCATGATGGTGTTGTTTGAGCTTTCACAAAGTGAGACATGTAGCAAAGTTGAGAAAGGATCTTGTCTCGTTGGCCACACAAGATTCTTTGGGTGTCGTATGGAGCTGAAGGTGGAGTATAAAGTGACCAAGGCGGCATTGGTGGTGATAAAAGGGCAAATGTGGGCAACTTATACAAGTTGTTGGGCAACTCAAGTAGCGGAGCGGCGGCAATCAAGGGGAGCAGCAAAGATTACACCAAGTTGTGGCACATGAGGCTTGGCCACATGAGTGCACAAGGACAAGTGTTTCATAAGAGGGGCTACTCAGTGGTGTTAGAAGTTACAAGCTCGACTTTTGCAAGTATTGTATATTTGGTAGACAACACAAGATCCGGTTCAAGATCGCAACTCATAAAGCAAAGGAGTGCTAAATTACATACATTCGGATGTCTAGAGAATTGTGCATGTACGGTCCAAAGGAGTCGAATATGTTGTTACCTTTATCGATGATGTCTCAAGAAAGGTATGGATTTATTTTATGTAACATAAATCCAAAGTGTTTGAGAAGTTTCAAGAGTGGAAGGCCAATGTTGAGAAAAACACGGGAAATTTGTGAAGTGCTTGAGTAATAACGGAGGTGAATACACATTTACCATATTCAACAAGTTTTGCAAAGTTTAAGGCATAACTCGACATTATACAACACCGAGCGGAGCTAATCAAAATGGAGTTGCAAAACGGATGAATAGAACTCTTTGTGAGAAAGCAAGGAGCATGAGGCTAAATTCGGAGCTACCAAAGGAGTTTTGGGTAGAAGCAATCAACATGGAGTGTTATGTGGTCAACTTAGCACCGTCTACAGCAATAGAGTTGATGATCCCAGAGGAGGTGTGGCTTGGGGAGAAGGTTTATTACTCAAGGCTGAGAATCATCAGTTGCCTAGCGTATGCACTTGTAAATGCGAGCAAGCGATTAAAGCTTGATACAAAATTCAAGGAGTGTGTGTTTCCTGTGTTCCTGCATAGGCTGAAAGGCTATAAGCTGTGTGATCCGATAAATGTCTTTCTAAGCAAGGATGGTCTTTGATGAGGATCACATGACTAAAGGCTTGGAGAACACTATGGGCAAAGAAGGTAATGGACAGGAAGCTAAAGTTGAGGTGGACCTGACCACATGTAATGAGAAACTAAACTGGAAAATGCAAGTCGAGAAGACAATGGAGTGCACAGAGCCATCAGGTGGAGTTAAACCTACAAGAGCTAGAAACAAGGCAACTAGAACAGAGATGCCTTATAGCATTGTATTTGATAGAGACCGGAGGGTCATTAAAGCTCTGATGAAATACGGATTTGAAGAAGATTTGGTTACTTTTGCTCTTGTAACCGAAAGGGATCCATCAAGTTTCAAAAAAGCTCTTGAGCATAGAGAGAAGTGCAACTGCATTATAGCCATGAAGGAAGAGATATCTCTCAGGAAAAATCAAACACGAGAGCTAGTGAAACTATCTACTGGAAAGAGAGCTATCGGGTGCAAGTGGGTCTACTACAAGAAGAAAGGTTCTAATCCGCAAGAGAAGATATTTAAGGCGAGATTTGTTGCAAAGGGGTATTGCTCTTGAAGACGTTAAATGGGTAATGAGGTACGTGAGAGGAACCATTAAGAGGTGAATTATGTTCTCTATAGACGGTATACACAAATATCTTCTCTACCGACGGTATGCACAAATAGGTGGAGAGATTTGTAGATTCTGACCATGCAGATGATTGGACAAGAGGAGGTCCATTACCACATATGTATTGACATATGAAGGAAGCCCACTTAGTTGGAAGTCTACACTTCAAAGCACAGTGGCACCTTCTACAACAGAGGCCAAGTATATAGCAACAATTGAAGCAGCGAAGGAGGCACTGTGGTTGAAGAGCTTGGCGAGATCACTGGAAGGGAGTAAGATGCAGTGTCTATTCACTATGATAGCCAAAGTGTCATTCATTTGACAAGAGATCAGATGTTCCATTCCATAACCAAGCACATTGATATAAGGTACCATAAAATCTGAGATTGGATTGAAGAGGGGAAGTTCCTTCTTGAGAAGATTGATACCAAGAGAAATCCAGCTAACTTCATGACGAAAGTTGTTCCAACAGATAAGTTCGAGTTATTCTTGAATGCCATCAATGTCATCCACTATTGATGGTGAGGGGAAGCTCTAGGCGAGAGCACGGTGGATCCCATCCAGGATGCCTTGCGAAGAGAAGCACCAAAGAGTACTTTCATGGCGAGAATTAGAATTAAGCCATGGTAGAGTATGTTGGTGTAAATCAGTAAATGTGTCTTAATTCATTTGACTTGTAAAGTTAAAAGATACAATGAGTTGGATTGAAATTATGTAGGGGTGTCCAATTGGACTTTCGGCCCGGACCCGACCAGGCCTAAACCCGACCAGGGCCCAGGAAAATCCCAGAAAATTTGGGCTGACCTGGCTCCGAGCCCGGGTCCGGGTTGTGTTGGTCAAGCCCGACCTGAGCCTGGCGCGACCAAGTTATTAAATTTATATATATATATATATATATATATATATATATAATATATTTTTT
>JBAKGM010000326.1:12636571-12672896 GCA_037177215.1 Asparagus racemosus | reverse complement strand
CTTTTTGAAGGAAGTGACTGCTTAGTCCAGTCCTGCTCTTAGGGCGAAGTGGATACAGATGGGTGCACTGACATGGGGAAAGGTCTGTCAATCATTTTCACTCAAGAAGAGTTTGTTCCTCCCATTTACTTCCTTTAAATAAAGACAGATAGGTGCTAGTCTGGGAGCAAGATACACATTCTGTGATAGTGTTTTACGCACCCAGTAGCATTGACCCATCAATGACGCTTAACAGCGCCTTTCTTTTTCTTGGCCGGATTGTTGTACAGGAAGTAGAATTCCGCCTCTTACATAATGACGCTCGAAGAGTACGCGCGCTACAGCAAGACATCGACTCTCCGCAACTTGCTGCTTGCTGGTCTCAACTTGATCGGAGAGGTTGGGTTTATAGGATCAATAGCAGCTAAGAGTTCGGATAGAAGAACTTTTATTGACTTCTCGCTTCTGTTTGTTTTAAGGCCTTTTTCTTCATTCGATCGAATCGGAACTAGAGAGAGCCGATCTCCTCCTGCCTATCATGAAGAGAAGATCTCCTCTTGCTTATCATGACCCGGGACCAGAGATTCGATGTCTTGTTCTCTCCGATCCCCTCACTTTCGAAGTGGGATGGGCATGAAATTGAGTAGTTGACTAAAACCCTGCATTCGATCCGAAGACTTGAACAATTTAGGGATTACTCGGTCTGCCCCACCTGACTGAAGAAGCCTTCCTGGGCCTAGCAACTAATGCTTCCAAACACGGAGAGGATCAGAATGATTCATATTTCATGCATCCCTCCGGACATCCGTAGTCACGCTAGCCGCTCACTGCCCATGGTCTCGCACCCTTTTGCTTGCTTATTTTCATTGAGATTCGTGAAAACAGAAAGAAAACTGACTCCTAAGATCATTTATCGATTCACAGCTTCGCCTTCCCTTCCTTCTTAGCGCTATGTGAGAAATAACAAAACTAGCTCCGACTCCTATTCTTCCTATTGAGTCGGGTGATTGAACTCCGAAATCAATTAATCAGTAAGTTCCTTCGTTCCCCGCCGTTATCGAGAAAGAGAAATCTAGACTTTTTTTTGGCTTTCTTCCTTCACTTCGATCAAGGAAGGCGGATCTCCACTCATTGAATAAGTGCCTGCGATGAGATGCGACCCACAACAAACAAAGGGGGTGGAGGGAGACCGAAGAAAGAAGAATTGTATTGAATGCTACACTGGGATCAACAGCTTCCAGTGAAGACAAAATGGGTCGGGCAGGCGCTTGGAGGGAGGATCGGGCGGAGAAAACGGGGTTCGAACCGACGACTTCTGGCGTGACAGACCAGCACTCTAACCAATTGAGCTCTTTCCCCCTTTCGTCACTACCGTCGATTTCAACGTCACCTACCGGTTACCTGTCATCCTATGCAAAAGTAGCTGTACAACTAGGCAACCACAGGAATTCTCATAGTTAAGGGAGGACCATTCGTGGAGAGGTCGTGGAAGAATTGGGTTCGATTCCGATTATACGCGATGTGGCGAAAAAGACTGATACGACTAGATATGACATGCCTACATTAAGATTTAAAACGTGTCGTCTACTTCCAAAAAATGTTCAGAACAGAGAACTCTCTCTAATACAACGCCGCATTCTCCAAAGACTGAGGAACAAGAGGCAATCGATTAAAAGAAATCTTTCTCTAAGAGAAAATCTAAACAGTAACATCAAATCACAAACTACATGAAAGTTGTCCCTTTATTATGGGGGTTTACCCATAAGGGAGATGCACAGAGGAAGAGAACGAACTTCGTATATCCCTTTTCTACTCAATCAAGAAACAAGATCGGACATGATTCCAGTTCGTCTCCATTTTAGTAACACTCTTCCTCAAGCAAGGCAGCCGATAAGTCATCGAAGGGTTTGTGTGAATAATGGACTAGTAAGCATTACTCATTTTAAAGTTTCCCACGGTGATCTAATATCTTTTCAAGAAAATGAGGCGAGAAACAGCGGTGAAGAAATAAGATCTTTCTATATCGACATCAGTTGGGATTCTTCAATGACACTCGTCAAGGAAATGCAGACATCTAGTACTCTGAAGCAAGCCTCTTATCTGCCAAAGCTGTCTCTAAAGGCAAAGAGGGGTCTTTTTATTCGCCGATGTTTTAGTCTGAGCAAAACCCTTCCTATTAGGATAGCGTCGAATACTGGAGATCCCCCAGTAGCTCCAGTGCCAGTCCCACAACAGATTCAATAACTGCCTATGAGCCTATGAGTCAAAAAAGAAGCGATTTTTTCTAGAGCATAAGCCCTTCTCAAGTCATACCTTTGATCTTTTTATAAGATACCACCCATCAATGCTACCAGAGCTGGTCTCAGTGTAGTTACGATTTAGTCAGATCGGGGATTAGTTAAAAAATAAGATAATCCAACAATAGTCAATTCATCAGGATCAAGGAAGGAAAAATAGTGATCGAAGGTACTAAGACTCAGTACATTCTCTACCATTGATTCTAGCACAAGACCGCTTACGTTGATAAGATCTACACCGCTTTCTGATAGTTGACCCAGAGCGGATGAAATTGATCTTCTGTCCTCTGCTTTCTTTCCCTCAAATCCTGACACCAACAGATTAGTTCAAATTCTTCCAGAAGCGAATGCTTTGGAATATTCCATCATTATAGCAGCCACTGCTTCGGATGCTGCTCCTATGCAATTTGTGGCCCCATATTCTAGGTGTACCATGGGGGAATATTTCCGCGATAATGGAATGCATGCATTAATTATATATGATGATCTTAGTAAACAAGCGGTGGCATATCGACAAATGTCATTATTGTTACGCCGACCACCAGGCCGTGAGGCTTTTCCTAGGGATATTTTCTATTTACATTCCCATCTCTTAGAAAGAGCCGCTGAACGATCGGACTAGACAGGTGCATGTAGCTCGACTGCGTTACCCGTCATTGAAACACAAACTGGAGACGTATCGGCCTATATCCCCACCAATGTGATCCCCATTATAGATAATCGCTTTAGTGAAGTGAAAGGCTTTCTCTACCACCCCCACTGCCTTCTCCTTTATGATACGACCAAGAGCCCTTCAAGGAAAGAAAGACATATTGCACCTACTGAGCACCCCACCTAGTTCTCTAACGGCACCTGTCCAAAAGTACTGACTTTGCCCGAAATAACCTCTAACCTAAGCCTGACTATCTCGAGTGCCTAGCTGTCGAAAGCGGGACTAGAAAGAGGAACTTGAAAGACTGACTTCCCCTGCACTACCGGCTAACCAAAAGTGGAATGCTACAATACAAGGAGAAAGACAATAAGCTTTAACAAGGGTTGAAGTGACTCACTACCCAGAAAGGAAGGTCTGACTTTCAAGGCAATTGGAGTGAGACTTACTTAAAAAGCCTACTGCCTATGAATGAGATATTTATTGACTACAGCCTACATGGAAGGAAATAGATTCTCTCCCTTCCTCGCGAGCAGGGTCAAGAAAGAAGAAAAGTTGTACGCAGAGATGACTAGGTGAAGAAGGCCCCGCCCCTTATTTATTCATTCAAAAAGGGAGTAGCGGAGAGAGACGTTCCTGAAAGGCACCTATCCGTGGGAGACAGAAGATGAATGAGCCGACTAGAAGACAGATAAAGGAGCAGGCTGAAGCAAGGCTTTAGGAAAAAAGGGGCCGTAGATGGACTTGGATGATGGAAAAAAAGGTCTTCCTCGCTTGCTCCAATGGTTGGCTTGATGAATCAGTCAATGGGAAATTGCTAGCGATCTCAGAAGTACAAGGAAGCAAAGCAAAGAAGGCCCACCAAAAAGAGGGGTTTGGAGACCCTAGAACGATGTATGAAAGAGACTCGTCGAAAGCCCAGAACCGAGCTTCAGATGTCACTTCGGTTGACCGATTTGAAACCCCATGCTTAAGTCAAGACCTGCAAGTCCAACCCACCCACACCACCACCTGTGAAGAAGGATAATGAGTGACAATCTACCCTAGCCAAGTCGTCGGCCGCTGCGGTATCTGAACTGAAAACCAAATGTTGAGGTTGAAAGGCAACCCAGATAAGCTTATTCCTACCTGTATTTTTAGTGTCTCGATTCATCTGCTGCTGCTACTGAGAATGGAAAAGGTTATGAAGTTTACTTGCCTTCTTAGATGAAGGTGTGGTCTTTGTCCCCTTAATGCATTATAAATTTAACGGCAAATGAAAAACATTAAAAAAAACTTGAATTCTATAGGTTTAGCTAAGACGATTTCGGACTTTAATTGGAAACTTATTAATTTTCTGTTTGGTGTGAACTCAACTCAAGCTATACATTGCCAGAGAAGAGCCGTTTGGGGGGCACCCAAGCTTTTCAACCACTTGCGGCAGAATTTTGAAATCTATTTAGTACGGAGATGTTGCAACAAGAAGTTGAACTGTCACCATATATCAATCAATCTTTGCTTTGGCTACTATTGACTTGACTACATTGTCTCATTGAGCAGTGTTTTCTCATGGAGGAAAGAAACATGGACCGAATCATGCAGATAAGTGCCCAATCCATTTCATACTAGCTACTTCCACTACTGTCACCCCTAAGTATCGCATTCTTTGTGAGAGTTCGGCCATTTGAAGAAAAGACATCGGATTAGTTAATACAAAGTGTCCCTAATGCTATGATGTTGACACAATCTGGTAAGTGTCCCTAATGCTATGATGTCGCCACAATCTGGTAATTGCCCAATCGATTCGTCCACTACTGCCCCTCCTATTTTCTAGTTCAGCCACCTTAGGGGTAACTTAGTAGTTCACACAATTTTTAAAATTTAATACAACTCTTGCCTCTTCTCTATTTTTTCATCCCCCAACTCATATTGTCTGTCTTCATATGCATTTACCTAGCCCCCTAGCACTCCTCATTGGCAAGGTAAGCGTTTTCATCCTAGAACTGCCTAGACATTTTGACCCTACCTCCACAAAGTACAATGAATTAAGAACTTATCGAGTATACATGACAAGTGCATGCGCTATGATCAACATAAAAAGTCACATAGGCATGGTTTCATAACCACTCACCTTCTGATAGCACTCCTCTTGCCAATCAATAACACTCGCATTCCCTCTTTGAGTAGTTGAATCCACTGATGCTGTAAAAGAAAATATATTCAAGTTAAGGAAAAACTAAGCATACATTTTGCTAAATCCTCATCAATGTGTCGATTTTCAATTCTGTATCAAGTGGTTACAAGGACCCTACTTACAAAATACAATGTTTGTGCCAGCCAAAAGCTAATAAAGGCTTGCTTTCCTCACAGACTCACACAGTTGCAAACGATAAAAAATGGCCATACAATAAGGAATCATCTAGTCTTGTTTACACTTTTATATCAGGGAGGAAACAGAATGTTCAGCCATAAGTAAAATAGACAACTGACAGGTCAGTTTTATTTGCAAGTTCTGCCTCATTATTCATTTGCATTTTTCTTTGTCCTAAAAAAATCCTGCCATTGAACTCTTAAACATCTCAAGGAACATCTTTATCTTTAGGAATAAAGAGGTCAAGTATAATACATGCCACAAAATTTAGCAAAAAAATGCTTTCCTGGAACAAAGGAAACAAGCATAAAAGCATAATGAAATGACAGCTGTTTATAGCAAGAGCTCTGTGAGCAAGGAAGAAGAAGCTTATAATATATATAGCTAGGGCTGAGCAAACTTCAGTTCAAACCGATAAAACCAACCGAACTGCCCGATTTTGGGAGTTCGGTGTGTTTTTGAGTTATTTTCAGTTCGGGTCGGGTTGAAAAAATTTTCAACCTGTAATAACCGAACTGACCGAACATAAGTGTGCATAACTTATTTGCTCCTTTCTCTTTCACACACTCACATCAGGAATAGAGAGGAAACTTTCCAAACAAAGTAACCCGTTCCTCTCCTTCTTTCCACTTCTCATCTAATCATGATACAAACCTATGGCCCATTTAAATATCTCTCAATCATCTACTTCACAAGATTCACTCTCTTGTTTCTCTTTGATTTTCATTTTCCTTAACTCCTAGTATGCTCTCTCTTTTTTAATTTTGAATTAGCACTTGGGCCCAGCTGTTAAATAGTCTCCATTTTCTGGACTGTCGCCATGGTAGCCACTGTTTGGAGCTTGGTGGCGAGATCCCATAGAAACCGAAATAATCGACCGAACTGAACCAAAATAATTCGGTTCGATTCAGGTCTGTTCGGTTCAGTGTTTATTGCCGGTTCAGTTCGATTGCATAAAAATTAATCAAAACCGACCGAACCGACCGTTTGCTCACCCCTATGTATAGCAACACCAAACTTGAATAGTTCAATATTCAACTACATTGTGAGTTTAAACAGATAGTAACCTCTGGAAACCAATTAACGAGGTTAAATATAATATCAGTCAGCAGAAAGTATGAAGATTAATTTGACACAGAACAATATACAAGAACATATAGCAACAAGTCAAACCACAGAATAGAGGGATGGAAAACTAAAATGTTCCCAGTGAGGGTATCTCTGGCATGTATCTTTTTTCATATCCAAAGCACAAGAAATTGCACTTCATGAAATTTTACCCATGTAATGAGTCTAATGACTTACTGCAAGATGAGATCTCTGCAAGCTCTTTATGTGTCTGAATGCGTGGCTTCTGCTCCGTTGTATTTTGAACATGAAGCAGAGGACCTGAACCTTGAAGTTTTTGTTGTGTCTCCCATCGCAAGGAACTTGATTGTTGCTGCAACTGTGTGGTCTGAGGTTGGAACCAGGACATGAGTTGCTGCTGTGATGATTGATGTTGAGATCGTTGACCTTGTGAATGCAAAAATGTAAAAGATGAATGTGGGGTTGGCAGTTGCTGCTGGTGCTGCTTCTGCTGAGCAAGCTTTTGCGTAAGCATTGCCCTTTGATGTGGCTGTGTATTTGAGTTGCTGGGAACCTGTCCAACTACAAGCTGTGGCTGCTGCAGACTGGACATCTTAGTTTGAGAACCCAACTGATGTTTCTGCTGCTGTTCCGAAGCTAAGCCTTGCTGATACATCATCTGCTTTGGCTGTTGCATGCTTGAAAGACTATTTTGCTGGACAGGCAATCTCTGTTGCTTCTGCTGAATGTCTGCAGTATTATTTGACATATTTCCTTGCTGAGCCATAATTTGCTGCTGCTGTGATAACGTTGATTGCCGAGAGATGGATTCTGACTGTTGCTGCAAATAAGGTTCCTGCTGATGTGAAGGATGAGATGGCCGTTGTCTGGCAACTGAATGTTGGATTTGATTCAGTTCATTCTGTTGACACCCAGGTTGTGGAGACTGTGTGCTTGCCGCTTGAGCCTGCTGAACATTAGACTGGTTTGATTGAAAATTGGGTGATATTTGCAAGAACGGGTGAGAAGACTCCAGCTGGTTAGGTGATAAGAGAGATTGTTTTGGCTGTCCTTGTGGTTGCTGCTCTTGCTGTTGCAAGAGTGAAGAATGAACATTTTGGTTCAACAGCTCGTGCTGGATCTGATGATGGGAAATAAGTGGCTTATGCGACTGTTGTTGCTGTTTCTGCCTTCCTTGCATATGTTTCTGTTCCTGGGCATAAATCTCAGTCTGTGTTACTTGTCCTATAGCATTATTTATAGAGCTCTGTGATATGCCAGCCATGTTCTGCAAGTTTGATGCTTGGGTAAAATCAGATTTGGTGGGCTGACTAAGTCCCGAGATGGATGGCAACGCAGGAGATAGGCCAGAAGAATTTTGTAAAGAAGCAGAGCAGTTATTTTGGAGGTTCTGCCGTAAAACGGATCTATTAGAGATGATTAACGGTTGCCCAGGGTTCTTAATTTGTGACTGTATGCCAAGTGATCCTGTTGGAGAAGGTGCCAATGCAACTAACTCAGTGGTAAAAATGAAATGAAATGAAACATAATCAGCCACATACCTAGCTATTACAGGGGGAAAACTCACTTGAGAAAACTGAAGTATGTGACCTTGTAGAACAAAGCACTGATATCCCTTTTATAGTTTAAAGTAAAATAGTAAAATATTATAAAATAAAGTTTGTGAATATTTGGCCGCATTTAGAGGCAACTGTCTTGATGATGATAATATCATATTTTAGACCATTGTACTAACTGTTCAAGAAAGACCATACGAACAATCATATAAAAATAAACAAGAAATTTTACAATAACCCAGATAATAGAATAGATGATGATAGATTTAGGTCTTAGGGACTTGTGTGCAGAAAGCTTTTATCGAATGGATTAAAAGATTAAAATCACTCAGAATACTGAACTCTGACACATACATGGAGGCTTTGTGTTATGTGTAGAGAGATGTAAGAAATGCTCACATGCATACACATGCTCGCACATACACAGCTTGTTGATAGTAACTAAATAACTGATAATAAGACATAATAGTGCAAGAAAAATGCAATTCAAATGAAGTTACGCCAATTTTGAACTGGGATAAGCCTTCATCTAATATCCAAAAATACGTATAGTTAATAACAGTACCTGGATCTGCAAGATTTTGATTCACAGCACCAGTGTTTGGTATTGATTGATTAATTGGAGCTGATTGCTGAGTCTTCCCCTCCATAGAAAGCATTTTCATAGAGATTTTGTGCAGATAATCTGTCTGAAATAGGTTTGAGCAGAATAATTATTTTCTCTGAAAGCTTAGTTTCAAATAATGACTAACAAAAAACTAAGGGAAAAGCCGTTTTTCAAACAATAATTGAACATATTGATCCTCGTGAATTAATCATACAATTTAGACTCAAATACATTTGGTAGACAATACGCAGCTGAAAGCTTATTAAGTAGCAAGCTACACAAGACCAAAGAAGGCAAAGGTGTGACCTGCAGAATGAATTGTGCAAACTGGACACTTTTCTAGCAGCAAGTTGACATCTATATATACTAAACATCAGAGATAATGTGGAACAGACTGCTTTTGTTAAGGGGAAGAATTTGATTAGTAATGTTCTAATTGCTCATGATATCCTTAAACACTATAAGAGAAAACATCTCCCTTAGAATTATGCTCAAGGTGGATATTAGGAAGGCATTTGATTCAGTTAACTGGGCGTTTTTAGAGCAAATCTTGCATGGTCTGCATTTTCCTCCTTTATTTGTTAATTGGCTTATGACTTGTGTGTCTAATGTCTATGGCTAAATTCTCTATTTTTTATTATAGTTAGCTGCATGGATATTTTCAAGAAAAAAGGGTTCTTAGGCAGGGGGACCCTATCTCTCCGTACCTCTATGTTTTATGTGCGGAGAATCTTTCTAGGTGGTTGAGGAGGATGAGTAGTGAAAGAATTTTAAAATTAACCCTGTGTTCAAAGCTGGGGATTTGTCACTTTCTCTCTGCTAATGATTTGCTGCTCTTTGCGAAGGGAACTATATCAGCTGCTAGATTCATTATTGCAGCAAGTAGCCACTTCTCTCTTGTATCTGGTTTATCTGCAAATTAAAAGCAGTGTACTCTGGAGGTGTAAATGATGATATCAAGCATAGTATTCTAGCAGAATTTAGCTTTGCAGAGGGCTCCTTACCAGCTCCTTATCTTGGAATGCCTTTATCTTGTGGCAAATTGAGTAAGGTTCATTGCCAATGACTTATTGATAAACTCTTGGCTCAAATTTCTTCATGGTACGCTAGGAAATTTTCATATGGTGGCAGAGTCACTTTGATCAAATCTGTTCTTTTTGCCATCCAAGTTTATTGGACTAATGGCTTCTTGTTGCAAAGTCAGTTCCAAAGGGGATTGAACTTGTTTGTAGAAGATTCCTTTGTGTGGGTGAAAGTTTGGGTGGGGGTGGGGGGTGGGGGTGATTCTTCTCATAAAACCCCTCTAGTAGGCTAGCATGATGTATGTGTAGATCAAAACAAGCTGGTGGTCTAGGAATTTTCATGCAGAAGTTTGGAATTACTCCTCTATTGCTAAGCTTATTTGGGAGATTCAGTTAAGAAGGATTCTTTGTGGATCAAGTGGGTTCAGGAAACCTACATGAAAACCTAAGATATCTAGCATGTTAATGCAAAACCTAATGATGCCTGCCAGTGGAAATAGGTACTCAAAGTTAAGAGACGTGTTGCTGGAGAAATAGAGCTCACTTGATAAATATAGGCATCATCTTTCCCTCTGTTTGGTTCATAGCAAATTCAAGATCTTCCCTATGTGTTATAGTATGCTTTATGATCATGGATATACTGCTGCTTGGTCTCCTCTCATTTCGGGGCCTTGCCCAAGCATAGTTTGATTGAATGGATTGCAGCAAAAGGCAGACTTCTCACTCAAGATAGTTTAATAAGTGAGGATTATTGCATCAAACAAGCTTTATCTTTATATACATGAGGAAGAGACTCTGGTTCATTTGTTCTTTAACTGTTCTTTCTCTTCCTCTATTTGGAGTTCAATAATGTCTTGGGATCTTGTTACCTCCTATCCCTCTTCATGGCCTGGTTTGCTCCAATGGAGTGTCTCTGTTTCTAGAGGCAAATCAGTTCGAAGAAAGGTTCTTAAAGCCAGTATTGATTCCTGCTTGAATCATGTGTGGTGCCAGAGGAATAGAAGACACTTAGAGCAGAAAGCTTCTTCAGAGGGTTCTTTGATTGTTGAGATTAAAACAGAAGTTTTGACAAAGGTTTTTAAGTCTAAAGTTCCTTTTCATAATGTATATAAGAATCTCTGATACTTCTTTTTTTAGGGCTTTTCGTGTATCTTTTTTGGTGATTGTTGATTTCTCAGGTATGCCTGGGAGTTTTGTACGCACATAACTTTTCATGTTAGTTAATGAAATTTATTCATTTTCCCAAAAGATAAAAACATCAAACTTAATTCAAAATAATATGAGCGAATCCCAGTACCCCAGAGATCTGTCTCGAAAACTGTCAATTATGGATTCCACTTAGGAACAGTTAACTTGCATAGAATTCCCATACCATGTGAACTTATACTTCATAAAACTAAGAATCAAGTAGTTGTCAGTATTATTCATGTTGTTTGTCTTCAAATTGTTCTTGAATTCAAGCACCCACTGTTTGGTTGAATACATTTTCAAATCTTCGTAATGTTACTTACCTTTTCCAATATGCAATGTAAAACTAAAGCCCCTTCCAACTCTTAAGAGTCTGGGAGTTTACTATGAGAAGAAACCCCAACTCACCAATTTCTTTGTACTAAAATAATGTGAACCAGAAGACCATCATTTCCATGTGAAACTGGAGCTCCTCAGTTCAAAAAGTAAACCATATAACTGGGGCTGAACAACTCCAAGATCTTCAATTCCATACAACCACTAAGGCATCATACAGAAAAATATGTGATCCATAGTTCTAACTAGAACTAGTGCAACTTAATTATTATACTGAAGTGTATTTTTGTTAAGAGATACACAACTTCTTTTTCCCAATGTATACTTCTGCTTGAAAGACTTGAAACCGTCTCCCTCAATCATCTAGAAGTTAGGTGTATGACATAAGATACATAACTTCTTTTTCCCAATGTATACTTCTGCTTGAAAGACTTGAAACCGTCTCCCTCGATCATCTAGAAGTTAGTTGTATGACATATCTAGTTGGTTGTCTTCAGGTTCAGGCCCTTATCTCTTTCACATAGATCGCGGATACTACAGAGTATGTCTAATAACTTATCATCTTTACATTTACCAAAAGTTCTATTAATAATATATTTTTGTTCTTTCTTAGAAAACCTGCTAAGCCACACCTGTTGACACTATCAATGATTATATGTTAGATGTAGAATAAAGTCAGTATCTGTATATCAGGGTCAACATAATCAATCATATTTTATTAAATAAACAACAACAACAACAACCAAGCCTTTATCCCAAATGTTTGGGGTCGGCTACATGAATCATATGATTGCATTCTACTCTGTTGTGAGTCATCTCCTCCGTTAAGTTAGCTCTAACTATATCCTTCTTAATTACTTCTAATCAAGTCATCTTAGGTCTACCTCTAGATCTCCTAACTCTATCAACTATTATCTCATCACTTCTCCTAACCGGTGCACTAAATGGTCTCCATTGTGCATGACCAAACCATCTTAATCTATTCTCTCTCATTTTATTCTCAATAGGAGCAATCTCTAATTTAGTACGGATGCGCTCGTTTCTTATCCTATCTTTCAGTGTATACCCACAAGACCATTACAATATTCTCATTTCTGCTACACTCATTTTTTAAACGTGTTATTTTTTAATTGCCCAACACTCTGACCCATAGAGCATTGTTGGTCTTATAACCGTTCTATAGAATTTTCCCTTGAATTTCATAGGTATTCTAGGATCACATAAGATTTCCGAAGCACTTCTGTATTTCAACCATCCTGATTTAATTCGATGTATAACATCATCCACTGTCTCACCATCATTCCTAATGATTGATCCGAAATAACGAAAATGATTAGTTTTATGTATTTCTTGACCATCGATATGTACAATGGGCTTTCTTTCCTAGTTTTACTAAAAATGCACTCCATATATTCTTGTTATTTGCTTGAATCAGTGTTTTAAATGACATGGCCGCCGACATGGCGGATTCAAACCCAAACCGCCATGACATTGTCCCTGCGATGTTGAATGTATTGGGTTTTAGCGGACATATCGAGTGCCATTTCAGGTCTGAAATTGCGCCCGATATGCTGAGTTTTTATTTAACCCAACTTTGGGTTAGTGGGTTTTATCCTTATGCACAAAAAACCCGACCCGAACCTGAATCCCATCATAAAACACCCAACTAGGCTGCGATGTTCGTTTAGGGCTTTTTTCACCAAATAGACGACGACTCTTTCCCTCCTTCCCTCTCTCCCCCCTCTCTCTTTCTTCCCCACTTCAAGATTGAAAACTAGGGTTTTTGAAAACTAGGGTTTCAACTATTTGAGCTTCAATATGAAAACTAGGGTTTGACTATTCATGGTTTCGACCCTTCAGGTTCTCTCTCTCTCTCATCTATCTCTCCCTCACTCAGTCTTTCTCCCTCTCTCTTAAGTCTCTGTTTAGTAATTTGAGATGTTAGTTATGTATATTGACTTTTGATTATTGATTTTTGTTTGATTTTAGATGTTAGTTTTACCAAGTCTCCGTCTCTCTCTAAGTCTCTCAGTCTGTCCCTCTTAAGTTTTAACTTTTGATTAATTTTAGATGTTGGTTTGCTATTTGAGTTAGAATAAAGTTGATATTTGAGTTGGAATATTCTAAAATTGATGCAACTATATGCTAGAACGTTGATTTGTTTGGTAATATTAAATCGAGAATCAAGTTTCTACAATTGGTTAGTTACCCTATAACTTCATGTGTTATTTACATTTTTGTATGTTTAGACTATAGAATTTATTAATTATTCTTAGATTGTATTTAGGACTATATATATTTATTAATTATTCTTAGATTGTATTTTGGACTAATATATATGGGTGTCCAATTGTGCTTTCGGCTCGGACCTGGTCGGGCCCAAACTTGACCGGGGCTCGGGAAAAGCCCAGAAAATCCGGGCTAATTGGGCTTCGGGCCCGGGTGTGGGTTGTGTTGGTGAAGCCCGACACGGGCCTGACTCGGCCTGGTTATTAAATTTATATATTTTTAAATATTTTTTTCTATATTTTTTATATATAATTATATTATGATATGGTCATTAATGTATACTTATATATATATATTTCTAAGTGTATATTGTTTTTTTAGGAAAATGGTCGTAGCTTCCTAGTCCTAAGTATCTATAGTCGTATATATTTAAGTATGCAAGTATATATATACAACTATATGTATATACTTGTGAGTATACATTTATATTGTATATTACACCCATATATATATACTCTTACCATGGTATAGATACTACGATATAAGTATAAGTATATATAACGTAGTTATAAGTATACTTATATGTGTATAGTATAGACTTATAGTTATATAAGTATATTTTATATGAGTACATAAGTATAATTATATATAAGTATATTGCATTTAGTATATATATAAGCATATCATATAAGTAAAGTTTATAACTATATTTAAATAAGCATAATATAAGTATGTAACAAATACATATATAACTATATAACACGTATTTATAAATAAGTAATATATACTTTTGTGATTCCCTCTCTCTCTCAAGTTATAACTTATAAGTAAATACAATATACTTACATATAATATATAGCTATATAGCTATATACTAATATGTAAGTATGTACTAAATCATACTTATATAAATATAATAAGATTAATCTAATTTTTAAGCAAGTTTTGGCAAATAAAATCAAAAAAACCAAAAAAAATTCCAGGCCGAGCCCAGGCGCCCTGGGCCCAGGTTTGGGCTAGGCATTTTGCCCCGCCCGGACCCAAAAATCCGTACAGGACTAGGCCGCTCCGGCCCGTTTGGACAAGCCTAGAATTATGCATTTATGAAGTGAGTCAAAGGACAATCTTATATAAAGGAATTGTTGCTTTTGATGAGCATGAGGGAAAAAAAGAGTGTGAGAGAAAGAGAGGAGGAAAAATTGAGAAAACGTGTGTGAGGATTATAGAGTTTTGAGTCCTTGTACTTGTCTATTTTTTGTAGTGATCATCCCTCCACCATCTGAGAACATAGGTCAGAGATTTGAGCCGAACCTCATAAATATTGTCTCGCCTTGTTGCATTATGGTTTTGTGCTTTCATATTCTTTCGACGATTCAATCTCCTAGATCCTACGCTTCTCCCGGCGTGCAATGGTAGATCGGTGTCGGTCGTAGGATTATTCAATAGATAATCCATGACATTAATGTTGACAATAAAAGGAAGCACCTTCATGGTTTTCTTCAGGATGTGCCATGGTATGTTGCACACCTAAATGATCTTTTTTGTTTGCTGATTTTGAGATTTAAATTTCAGATGTTTACTTCGAAATATACTTCCCGATAACTAAAGACATTGACTTGACAACAATTAAATATTTGTCCTGGTCCCTGGAATTTTGATGACATCATATTATAAGAACTGAAAAAGCATGGAATGTCATTATACATCCCAAGAAAAAGTTTGTGTTTGATATGTTAAGATCTAATTTCAATTATCCAGGTAGCACTAAACTAAAGTCCAATAATATTAGAAGTCAAACATAATAATAAGACAAGACTTGGGTCAAAGCATATAGAAATATATATTACGAGGGATAGGAAATAGAAGAAGAAGAAATTCTGGGACACCATATGTGGGCGTCTAAATTGCTGTACTTTGATTTCCATTTCTACAGTTTCAACAAGTAAGAAATCAATCAATAAAATGAGAAACAGCATTTATTTACCTGAATTGGAGAAGCACCGGGTCTGTTCCATCAGAATTCTGTTTCAGAGTTGGCTTAACTTGGATCTCCACCCAGCCTTCAGGAGATGGTGCACATCTCACCATGTTCAGCAAAAAATCAGCCAAGACCTGTTGAATTCTGGCTTGATCACCACATACATAAATCACTTTGATTTCTTCAGGAATATCCCGTATCAACTGTACACCTCTTTCCCTCAACTGAATCATCACTTGGCTAACAACAGCATTTATAACACTACCAAGCAGAAATTCACTTTTTTCAAGTACCAAGGAGCTGTTACCAGAAGAAGGAAATTAGGCAAGGGCTAAACAATCACAAAGGTGTATAGCTTGTATCAGTTGTCGGTAGGACGATTCAGATGTGGTAAAAAAAATGGACCAAACCGAAATTGGTTGCATTGGAGATATAAGAGAGGTATAAGAACAATATAACCAATATAGGGAGTTAAAATAAGCTAAAAAATAAATGAAATAAGGAAAATGAAAGTTCACAACATTACGAGGACCAATATGAATTTTTATTCCTTTTCGACTAACTAATATCCAATAAAGGTAGACAAGTACCAGGTAACATGATAATTTTATAACAGAAGATGAAGTTAATCTACACTTAACCTCCATAGATGTGCCCCAATAACTAAGGACCTTAATTCAGGCCAAATTCACATAGTATTGAAGTTGAAGTCATTCCTGTGGCATGAGGCGGAATTCATTTAGTAAATATCTTTTCTGCTCCGAGATGCTAAGACGTGAAAAGAAACGAGAAAATGATAGCAGCAGCAAAAAAGGTCACCCAAAATTTTGGATCCTGTTACATAACTCATTTTCCTTATATGAGCTTTATTACAAACATCTCCTCTGTTAAATCAGTAACAACCATATATTATTGCTGCACTCCATGCTTTCTTATCTGACCCTAGTCCTAGCAGAGTCACTGACACGTTAATCTACACTGGACATGTCCAAATAACCTAGGATTCTACCTAATCTTAGACTCTCTTGAAGCTACCTTGTCAATTTAACACCTTATCCTACCTCTATTTGTTTGCACTCATCCATCCCTATAATCTTATTTCCACACTCACTTCAGAAATTTCGCTTGTTAATCACCCGAGAGTTAGACCCGAAAAGAAAAAAAAATTGGTTACTCATATAACCACATTCTAGAAAAATTTCTCCAGTTTCATGAATATTCAATGGTCATGTAGTACTCCAAGGTCAATTCAACGATCATTCCTCAACCTGGCTATCATGCCAAAGTCTAGAGACTCTAAACTAACTAATCCAAAGCAAAGTAGTACATACACTACTATTATGAAGCCGTACCATGTCGAGCAATCTCAGATGTGTTTTTAAACATATGCTCTATATTTTTCACAATCTGCTGCATGCGGGCACTCTTATGTGCATATTAACATGGATTCAAAGTAACAAATTTAAAGATTCTTCTATATGAATCCTAAATAAAGTGTAATCCTAAGTAACCAAAAGGAATTTGATCCCAGAAAATCCAAAAAAAAGTGAAGAAAAAGGAAATGTACCATAAACTCAGTAACCATAGACAATTGATTGTTGTGCAGAAAATGGAATCAAACTAACCCATGCTGCATATGCACTGCTTTATAATCCAACACAAAATCTGCCAAGTTAGTATAATGTAAGTTGAAAGAGGAAAATCACCTAATCTAGAAGATGAAGATATAACTTCAGAGATATGTACCATAACTAGTATTTATCATCTATCAGTGAAGATGCTGAAATTGATCAGTGACTATTCTTCAGCAGCTTTAACTTTAAAAGAGGACTACAATGAGGAAAAAGCAAAAAGTATCAGAACAAATTGGCCCATTTTAGGATGACATTTTCACTTGATTGCTTGAGCATAATATGAGGACTGGTACAAGAAACTTCCTCGCAGAAAAGTAAACTGCTTGAGCATTAACAGATGAAATACTGGACTTAGTAACTGGTGCACATCCAGCTCAGAGGGTCATGAAGACACCATTGATGGCAAGTAATGACCTATCTACAACAAAGGCACAGGTTCAGCGCCTATGCATTTCTTTAGGGGCCGTTTGTATGATTTTTATATTTGTGAGGAGAGAGCATATTGTCTGTGTTTCTTGCTAAAACTCTATTTAATAAAGGGTGTTTTTCAAGAAACCATCTTTAAAATAGGGTCATCATACAGAAACCATCTTTGATTGTCAATTAATACATAAACCACCTTTAAAGGGGTTTTGTGTTGCAATCTACACCCACCTAACTTCCATTGAGGGTCATCTCTCAAATACACTTGGTGTTTGTCAACTAGTCATCACAGCAAAAAATAAAAATAAAAAAAATTAACTAAAAAGTGGGTCTGGGAGTTGATTGCAACGCTGTATTAATTGACAATCAAAGGTAGTCTTTGTATAATTATCCTAGTTTAAAGGTGGTTTCTAGGAACGAACACTTCAATAAAACACACCCCTGGTAACGGCAGGGTTAGAGGGGTTTTTTTTTGGGTTTTGTGGGGTGGGGTGGGGTGGGGGGGGGGGAGGAGGGGGGCTTGACTTATTTTTTTTATTAAAAAAAACTGTCCATTATAACTATGGTCTTGGACTATTTACTGCCATGTTTGTAGAAAATTAATCAAGTTCATTTTAAAAAATGTTGCAAAGATACAGATGAAGCCTTTTAAATCTGCCTCTGCTTGATACATATCTACTATGTATTAATGAAATCCAAGATACTTCTTGGACACATGTCAACATGTATGTACTAAAAATATATTTATGATTCTACCTAGGTTCCTTTTGCATACTCTCTGGACTTTCCTCTATTTTGTGATTAAGATATTCAGGTTTCATGGTTTACATGATCTATTGTCATGAATCTTGAGGGTATATTATGTCTTCTTCTTTCATGTTACACACACATAAGCTTCATATTGTCTCCATATCTTAGGTTTTATTTTTAATATTTTTTGCACCGTGTTTTTTTGGTTCTCGTCCCCTGTCTAGGTCCATGCTAGATAGATTTAAAACAGTAGCATTTTTTAGACAACTGGTTTGACTTCCCATTATGAGAAAAACAAAATGTGTGGAACAGTATTAGGTTTCCTTTGTGGATAAAATCACCAGCAAGCACGTAGCACTTGGTGGTCAGTGGTCACACTCCAACAGGTCGATGTCACCTCTCTTAAATATATCAATTTCCAGCACCCTTCCATAATCCATATGCACAGGATCCTACACCTGTTTACTACTGAATAACTTCAATTCATATGCCCTCACGCAAAAACTTGTGTAGAAACTATTTTGCAGGATACATGCACTTCTTATATAAAATTACGACCATGGGTCACAAATAATTGTACTTCTGGAAGCGAAGGCATGCAATCCTTAAACAAGATAAGGTTCTTGCTCCTTTGATGTTGATAGCCACTAAAACCTGTCAAGGATCCCTTGAAGTTACCATGGATATCTTTCTCTAGAGACGTGAATCCTGGTCATTTCGCACCTGCCTCCTTTGTAGAGATGTCATAAGTATATTTCAAGAGGTTTAATGCAACACCTACGGCATCAATGTTATGGCAGTATTCATAAGGAAGCAGTTGAAAAGTTTCTTCTCATCAGTCCATAGTGTCTGTTTAGAACATAATTATATTCAATATCAACAGCACTCTGAACTCCAATATGACCCCATTTCATGTTTGTTGTTATCCTGATACTAATATCTTCATACAGACTTTATTATACTCCACATGCAAGTTTATCCGCCATGGAGCCCCAGTGTGACTAATTTAATGGTCAAATCAAAGATCTTGAATTTTATTATCAACAGAGTGCCAGGATATCATTAACATATGTCCTTAATACTATGAAGCCTACAGAATTTATTATACTCCACATGCAAGTTTATCTGCCATGGAGCCCCAGTTTGGCTAATTTAATGGTCAAATCAAAGATCTTGAAGTTTGTTACCAACAGAGTGCCAGGATATCATTAATATATGCCCTTAATGCTATGAAGCCCCATTTTCACTTCTATGTCCATAAACCTATATATGACTACCATGTATGCAATAAATTTCTTCTCTATGTTTCTTTAATTTAATGTCCATTTGCAAAAAAAAAGTAGATTTAGGTATCATCATATAATGTTCAATTCCTATGATCATCCGATAGTTTGTTTTTCTACTTCCAGGATATCACCCTCGGGTGTATTGTTTGCTTGCTCTATAACACACTTCATTTGCTTCTTATAGTACTATAACTCGAAACTTCCTTACATATGCTCTTAAAAGGTTAAAATACTAAGAATCTAAGAGAAATTTCTTCTCAAGCTCCTATAGATATACATGTGGAAAAACGGGTTACAAGTCTATCCAGCAAATCAACCAATCACAAAGAACTCAATATCTCATGCAGCCACGAACGGTATAGCCAAAGGGAATCAATATTATTTAAATGATAGTTGGTTTCATATGAATGCTCAAGAAATATTACGATTCTTTCAGCTGCACCAATCATAAACTAAAAAAGTTACCGGGGCATGTTTGTATAAAATAAATGATGCTACAAAAATGTTTACCCTGGATGCAGCTTCAGGGTAAAGAGTCTGCTCTCTTTTTTCTCGTTTTGTCTTTTCTCGTTTTTAAATTCAAAATAAATTTCCCTATAATCATTCTTCCTCGAATCTCTATGCTGCAGATAACAGATTCATGTAATGCTTTTCCATATCAAGTAAAGACATGGAAGAAGATAAATCTTTAAAAGAGTAAACAACAACCCGCACAAAGAAAAGAAAGCTTACCCGTTCTCAATGCTTTCCAAGCCAGAATCCCTTACAACCTTCACCATTTGCTTCTCGCAAGACGCACTAGTCTCAAGAAACTGCTTCTGATCATCAGACAAATCTGTCATCTCCAGCAACGAGTTAGTGAATCTAATACCACTGAGCGGGTTTTTAATCTCTTGACAAATGTAAGCGAGCTCTTTCATTCTTGCAAAACATTTCTTTTCCTGCTGCCTCTGGATTTCAAGAGCTTGCTGCAGTTCAGGACTAGCTATTTGTAGGAAACAAAATGCTCCAATTCTATGTCCATCAATTTTAGTCCTTGCATTTGCCGTCATTAATGCCTGTACAAATTTTCCTTTCTTATCAAAGAATGCAAATGGATATTTGTCTGTCTCCTGACCCTCGACTGCATTGTGTAGGACAATCATGAATTTTGTCAGAGCATCTGGTCCTTTTAGCCTACAGCAACTGCCAAAAATCTCTCCCACAAGAAGCTTTCCGATCATATCCCTTCTTGACCATCCTGTAAGCTTCTCCATTGCTGTATTCCACTCTGAGCAACATGTGTTCTCATCCGAAGCAAATATTGGGGGAATCAAAGGGTTGGGACTATGTAGAATGGCTTTATAATCACCTTGTATGTTAACAAACTTATCCATTACCACTTTCTGCTCAGTGACATCTTGGCCAACAAAGCAAACACCTACGATATTGCTCGCATAATCCCTACTTGAACAAGCATTAACTATAACATAAACGGCAGTCTTAGGCTCTTGCAGTCCAAACCTTTTGAGCTTAATCTCCATATCCTTATCTTCTTCGCCTGTGTGAAACCCATCTCGGTGAATTATCTTCTTTCAAAATATAAATTTGCTACTTCAAGGAAATACTGATAGGGCATGCACAATGCAATTAAGTTTTCTTTTTTCAAACATAATGAAGAAGTCTCAGAAGCACAATACCTCTTAAGGCTCGGCTCAGAAGCTTGTCAACAACATCTCTAGACTCCTCAAAGACGAGATCTTGAACTAACGATTTGCCCATGGCTTCATCAACAGACAATCCAGTTAGCTCAGCAACTTTAGCATTCCACCCATTTATTTTCCCATCGGAATCGACAGCAAAGATCGGTGCTGTGGCTGTCTCAATCAACCTCACCATCTCCCTTGCAACTGAGCTTAACTCATCGATCCCTTGCAACCCCAACTCTCCAAGCTGCCCACCGATAATAGCCTTGGAATTGCTTGTGCCCTCCACTGTATCCCTGAAAGAATCTCTCAAAATAAGTTGCAGTGAATGTATAGCATCCATTTCCGCATTCTCCCATGGCAAGCTCCTGCTCTTGACCACCTCAAGGAAAGCCTTGAAGGACGAACGAGGATGCATTCTTTGTCCATCATCCTTATCCTCAGGATGATGTTTTGCGCCTCCCCATTTGATTTCCTTGGCAGTGTGCGACCGAAACCAGAACAAGAAGTCATTAGGAGTGATATACGCAACTGCCATACCACAAACCGCGTCGCCAAGAGAAGCGGCACCGGGATATCCAGCATCCGCCAAGCTATCTGTACTCAACCCAGTAGAATCCCCGTGGCAACTCGTCAGCCATTCTACTATATCCTTAATCTGAGCTTTCGTTGGAGTTACCCCCAAGGGGTAATATTTCCCTTGGTAGTACAATGCAGCTCCATCGCACTTGACCAGATCCATAATGCTCGGACTCTGGGTAACAATCCCAGCCGGCGAATCTCTAAGCAACATATCGCACAACAGCGTCTGCGTCCTCAGAATGTGCTTCTCGTTCAGCTGTGATGCCAACTGAAGCTCCATGTTCAGTTGGAGGCCAAACGCCTGCATCAAGAACTCGCAAGCGTATCTCAACGGAAAGGGAATGCACCTCGGCGAGGTGTGATGGCACACAACCAGTCCCCACAGCTTCATCGAGTTCCTCGTCCCGTCCTCTTCGCTTCCATTGATTATGACCGCCATCGCCAGAGACGCAATCGAGCCCATATTCGCCATGTACTGAGCGTGGCACTCGTGCGGAGCCCGCAGAGTCGACCCGACGAGGCACAGCGGCTGCATTAGCTTCTCGTCCTGTATCACCCTAACAGGCGCGGCGTGGCAGTCGGCGATCATCCGGACCCGATTCTGCTTGAAGAGGAACCTCGAAGCCTGAGGAATGTCGGTGGCCGGATAATGCAGACCAATATAGGGCTCGAGATCATCCCTCTTGCTCTCGGCGACGACCTCCCCGTGCTCGTCCTCGTGGAACTTGTAAACCATGACCCTGTCGTACCCAGTGAGCTCGCGGACATGGCCGACGACGGTGTCGCATAGGACCTTGACGTCGCCGCCGGGGAGGGACTGCAGACGGGAGATGGCGCGGACGGCGAGCTTCTGAGACTGCACGGCGCCGGCGATAGAGAGGGCGGGATCTTCCGAGCGAGTGGGCTCGAGGTCGATGACGATGCCGACATCGATTCGGTGGAGGATGGCGTAGAAGGGCTTGCCGGAGTGCTTGGAGTGGATCCAGATGGGGTTTAGGAGGGTAATCTCGCGGGCGGTGGCGGCGCGCTCGAGGAGGGCGGCGGAGGAGGGGGTGAAGAGGGAGCGGACGTCGGTGCCGAGGGTGAGAGGGTCGGATCTCTTGTCGTCGTCGAGGACGGGGACGGATTGGGCGACGAGGTCGAGGAGGTCGGGGGAGTTCTCGGAGAAGGCGAGGAGGAGGAAGGAGGAGTCGTCGATGGCGAGGGTGCAGCCGAAGGGCTGGATGTGGCCGCCGCGCTGGATGCGGGAGAGGTACGCGGTGATCTGGTGCTCGTCGGGGGCGGGGGCGGAGGAGGAGTGGGCGTGGAGGGAGTGGCAGTAGTCGAACGACTTGCCGGAGGACTGCTTCTGCTCGAAGGCGGCGTGGAGCCGGGCGTCGAGGGAGTACTGGGCGATGGCCTTGCTGGTGGCCGACTCGGAGGGCGCGCCGGAGGGCCGGGTGGGTCGGTGCGCGGAGGGGCCACCTCGGCTACTGGACGCCATTCGGTTGGAATTTCAGTTGAATTGAATTGGTGGGGGTGGGGTTTTGAGGTCCTCGGGGGGGGAGGAGGAGAGACCGGAGAAGGGGGACCGGGACTGGCCTCGAACAATTTTGTTTGTGAGGGTCACGGTGGGGAGAGAGAGAGTGAGAGAGGGGGCGCTGTTATTGTCATGGGATTGGGTTTCCCTTTTTCCATGAGGGGTTTTTTTCTTTTTTTTTAAGATATTATTAGCCCAACTACATAGAAGGTCATTTGATATCAGCCTCTTACGGCTCCATATTTCCATACAAGCCCCCCAAGTTGCTATGATGCGCTGATACGATGGTCTCGTACCAGCAAATCGTGTCCATTTTGATGGGCTAATATCAAAATATGAACCTAATAACAAGGGCTCATATCAACATATCATAACTATTTGAAGGGCTAATATCAAAATATAAAGATGTAAGGGGCTAATGTAAATTGCTTACGATATTAAAAAGGGGCAAATATCTAGAAACTCTTTCCTTAATTTATCGGTGGAGGCGGAGGCTTCTCACTAGCTCTGCTTACCCTCCTTGGATATACAGTGGGGGCAGAAAATTGTGTAAGAATATGTCAGGATGCAGGCAAGAAAAGAAAATAAAACTAAGCAACTGCATTCTAACGCCAGAAGAAGAGCCATTTTGCAATTATTTTCCACGGGAGTTCGTCATGTTTTTGCGACCTACGTACAATAATCAAACTCCAATAATAAAAGGCCATCAGCCTATCTCCTCCCTTTCGTTAGTATCCAGTTCCTGCTCTCCCGGTTCTTGCAATGTTGAAGCCACCTCGGAGCTACGTGATTCTCTCCCATTTTCCTATTACCGAACATGTTGCTTGTTTGAGCAGGTACATCTCCTTTTTTTAGTATGAACTTAGCTCGTGTGGGTTAGATCAGTTTTGAAGTTAACAAGATATGATTACTTTTCCTACTATCATTCATTACTACTATTGTTGCTAGAATTGCTAATTTTAGTCTTCTGGCGCATGTTATTTGTGCACGGCACGAGAACGAGGACTTGCTGAAGTAGCAGAACCAGAACGTGGGGTGTTGAGAATGGCCTTTCTAGATTTCTCTATAAGTTGGTTGCTGTCATGAGTTTAACCTCAAGACATATATATACATTACAAGCTAAATGTGATCCATTCTTTATATTGGTAGCTTCGCACGTGTGGTGCTCGTGCAATTTTTTTTTTTTTATAGCAACACGAATAGTAAAAGTCATAGAAAATCTCTTTGGAAAATAATTCTGTAGGGTTTATATAAAAAATTATGGGAATACGTTTGCAGAGATTAAAAAAACTTAACTAGTCAATTTGTTTCTCATATGTCCCTGTTTCCTGAAGATGTGATTTAACAAAGAATATGATTTGTTTATGTCAGAAACTTATTTACGAGGATTAGGGTGAACCTGAAAGAGTTTAGGGTCCCTCAATGTTCTTTGATGGTTGATCACTCTGAGCTGAAGAAGATTTCTGCACAAATGTTAGAGGGTCGGAGTTTGGCTTTCCGATGGTTTTCTCCGACGATCAAGTTAGTAATGATCTTAGAGGAAAATATATGAAAGTATTTTTTTCAAGGATTTGTGGTGTAGAGAACAACGTACCTTCATGTAAAAAACAATCTGCATATTTATAGTGAGTCAAAAAGGGTATTTGGATAACTTCGGTTTGGTCCATGCAGTCGGCTTCGTCAGCAGACACTTTACACGCGTCGGCATTTGGTGATCGAGTCATCCTTGCGTTTAATGTGATGGCGATAGAATAGCTAAGGTGCTTGCTTGGTCTGATGAGTCATTATGACTTCGGTGGGGCAGTAATGATGGGTCTGGCTATGCATTTCATGCGACGGAGACTAGCTGGCGTCGCTTGGGAAGACGAAGCAGATAGGTTCTCTTGTGGTTCAAGGCACGCCGTTGGGTCCGAGTGGAGACGCGTTTCGTCTCGATCCTTCTAGAGAGCCCCAGTGAAGACGCATTTCATCTCGGACTTTCGAGAGAAGCCCGGGTGAGGACGTCTTTCGTCTTGGATTTCTTGAGAAGGTCCGAGTGAGGATACCTTTTGCCTCGGGTCTCAAAGTGCTTTAAGATCACAAATCTAGGGTCTTATATAAAAAATCTTAATTTTATAAACCCTGACCTTTTTAAAGCTGAACATAATGAACTCGATCATACAAAAGAATCATTCCATAGTCGTAAGCTAAAATCCCATTTCAGGGGAGGGCTTCTTTACAAAAAGTAATTTTTTATATTATTTTATTTATATGAGAGTGGGCGGAGGGCAGAATGAGTCAGAGAGGATGGAGGAAAAAGATAAAATAGAGTTGGTTCAGTTTTCAAGGACAAAGTTACTGTAACACAAACAAAATTTTTTATACAAAAGTATACATATGAGAAAAGTCAGAAAGAAAAATGTCCCGCTATTGAATTTTAAGAAAGCCCTGCCTCTTATTTTCTGAAGTACGATACAATATGTGTCAGATGAAATATAATAATACAAAATAGTTGAGCAGCTAAAGACACAGATCAGCACTTCTTATTTCATGCATATAAAACTCCAACGAACACCGGTCAGGTTTCCTATTTATTAACAGGTGGGGAATCTGATATCCCCTAACTATTAAATCAATGAAGATATGTACAAAAAAGGTGAGCAAATCTACATTGACTAATTGTGTAATTAAATAGTTAATTACATGGACCAAACACTTGAATCGTGTAATCGCGGGGACCAAACATCAATTCAATCTTCTAGGCCTGTATGGTTGAGTTATTTTTGCTTGAAAGTACTGTAATTATTAGGTTATAGTAACTTTCACGCGTTTATGCTATTTAGTTGTGTAAATAGAGTGTTGATGTGACAGTAAAATATTTTACTTGATAGTCTCTGACCAATTTCCTCCAAAAAAATGTATTTTGGACGGAAATACTATAGTCGTCAGGTCCAATTTTTCGATTAGTTTTCTAGCTACGGTAACTTTTACGTGGCAAAAAAGAACCAAACATTCCCTAATAACTAATTCTCTGATCGTCCGTTCTCCTACAGTGCTCTGTTATGCCCCACCCCCCCCCCCCCCCCCCAACCCCCCCAAAATCAATCTACTTCGAAGTCCATGTGGGCCGAGGCCCACAAAGAACATAATACACGAGGGAGAGGAACCGGGTGAGAGCACTGTTAAGGACTGAAAGTTGAAGGGGAACCTCTCCTTTGGATTTCTTGCTTTTTCCTGCTCCTCTGTGCGGGCCCTCGCAGCGGATGCGCACGTCGGTTAGTAACACCGAGTCGAGCCGGTGGTATTTTCCCATCACACCGCATTTTGTATCTTGCTTCCAGGATAAAACGCGAAAACAGATGTGACATTTTTCCCGACGTGAATTTCACGTGTACTTTAAATTCGTAATATTATATTATAAGTTTTACGGGAATGAACAAAAATAATGCCTTTTTATCTCAGATCTGATATCCCAGGCGATGTTTGTGGGTTTTCTGTAGCGCCTCTCTCTCTCTCTCTCTTGTTTTTCTAGTTTGACAAGGGAATTTCTGAAAATCATAGCTATCAAACTATCAGCCGTGGCTAAGAGGCATTCTCAACGTACCGTCTCAAACATTTCAGAAAATTAAATTCATGTGGGCACTTTCTCAGAGAGTTGAACCTAACATGTTTGGGTACTAATCATCGGAAGCTTATTGTGGTTTTTCTAAGGTTTTTTCTTTAATTTTATGAATATTACACAATCACATAAGATCTAAGAAGGACCATTTGTATAATCATCTTTATTTGATTTAATGAAAATCACATTATCCTCAGTATTACCATCTCGATGAATCATTGATCCTAATTAAAGAAAGTGACTACTCTTATATATTTTTTGATCATCAATATGTATCATATGAATATTATTTTTAATTTTTACTCAAATTAGGTTGCATGTATTTTCTTATTGTACCACTTGAATTTATATCATTTAGATTAGATTGTTTCTTCCGGATTTTTAGTCTAAATACCATCTCTTGCGTCCTATTTTTGTATCAGCAAATATATAATATTATTATCAAAGAGCACATATCATCTAACTTTATTTTGAATATGTCTAATAATAAAATGGTCAACAACATAGTACTTAGTAAGAGCGCGCGCGTGTGTATATATATATATGTATGACAACATTTAAAATTTTATTATCTTACAATTCAGTAAGAGCAATGCTAGAGGTAGCGACTGCCGCTCTGCTCGCACTGTGATTGGGTGGGAGGTATAGGATTTAGCCGTATAGTTGTAAAGCGGTGGGTGTGGGGACGGGGGGTATTTAGGGGCAGGTGTTTGACGAGTACAGTGGCAGTCGCTAAAAAGCGACTGCCGCTAGCATTACTCATTCAGTAAATAAAATTGACTGACCAAGAATACTAACTGATGTATATACAATTATTTATAGTGAAATTTTAGAATCTCCCAATATAAAAGGTAGTTTACCGTTGTTCATCAAGTCAATTTAATATAAAAATTTTTTGTCAATTTGTTTACTTTATAGCTCTAATTGATCTACGCCCTGTCTGGTTTTTTTTAACCACTTGAAAGCTACCGTAGCTAGAAAATGAGTTGCCCTACTAAACCTGAAGCTACAGTAAATCCATATAAAACAGTTCATTTTGATGAGAATTGACCAGAAGTTATCAGCTAGTTTTTTTATTTTTATTTTTTTACTGTGACATCAATGTTGTACGTACACAATCAAATAGAATAAACGTGTTCAGTTGCCTAACAGCTACACATCTTTCAAACCAAACAGGCTCCTAATGAAAATTCACCTGAAGCACAGAGCCACTAACTTCGTTGTCATCTGTGCGTCAATCAAACGACAACTTCGGAGGCGTTCAACTGGGAGATGATGAGATCATCATATTGGGAAAACTAGAATGGTATTTAAATAATACTAGAATATTGGTTGCACTTACGAGTAATATTAAATTAGTATTTAAAGAGTAATATTAAATTACTATTTAAAGATTCTCGATCTTGGATGTTAATTATATAATTATTTAATATGTATATATAATATCTCTAGTAAAAAAATATTGATTAAAAGATTAAAAATTTATTTAAAAATATGTATATTTTTTATGCATCTAAAAATATTTATTCTATCCTTCATTTTAAAAAAGGAATGAAATTAAGCTTAAATTCATATAATAGTTTATTGCACATTAAAAGATATAAATAAAATAAATTCTACTTTACTTATTTGCTAAACTATTTAATTCTCAGTTAGCTTTAGATTAAAGCAACAAAAGCTATTATACATAATAAAATCATCCAAAATTTATAATTTTATTAACATAATTATTAAAAGAAATTTCTAGTTAGTAAAAATTATTTTTAATTAAGTATTAACTATATGTTAAATAAGGCTCTTTTTATTAGATGTTACTACCTAGGTCACATTGTGTTGCATTTTTATTTTCTTAAATTATATGATTATTAAAAAAGTCATGCATGAAATTTTAATTTGAGAAAGAGATGGTGGAATGAAAGAAATGGAACCTTCTACAAAAAAGATAATGAAATTTTTAAATTTGAAAAAGATATGGGTTGTAAATTTTAAAACGAGGTGGAAGAATGAAAAGTAATGGAACCTTCTAGAGAGAGGAGGGAGGGAGAGATGCAATCAAAATCAACAAGATAGTAATAAATTACTAAACTACCATTCGTGTTTTATTAAAATGACCTCCAATTTAATATGCAATTAAAGGAATAAAAATGCATTTCTCCATTTTTGCATATCCTCACAATTTCCTTTATGGAGTAGCATAGATATAGATACATAAGAAGTAAAAGTTGTCAGCGAAATAAAGTGTCAATTAATTTCGCAAGAAGCTTACTAATTGTTAATTTCAGAAAAAGCAAAACTTCATATTCAAATAAGCCCCTAGGTGCTACTTAGAGAGTAAATACCCTGTTTGGATAAGATATTATTTTAAGATATCAGGTCTTTATTCTTTAAAATAAAATAGTGAAGTGTTTGATTCAATGTCAGTTTATTTAGTCCTTTAAAATGAAGTGATCCACGTATTTTATGACTAAATAATAAAGGAGAGAATGGTGTTATTATAGTCCCAAGACAATTTACTACTTGGGATTAGATTTATAAAGATCTCATTGCCCTTTAACATTTCTAAAATTTCCAAGAGTTTTCTATCTATAATTACTTCCCTCGCCCTGTTATTGTCATCTACCCATACGCAAAGGGGATAGGGAAAAAAAAAGGTCGAGTTGACGACTATGCTGAGAGTGGGACTTACGTTCCATCCCAACTGAAACAAGTAGGAACCATTATGGCTATCTTATGAAAACAATTACGAACCATTATGGCTATTTATTGCATTTCGATTCCATTCATTGCACTTGTTGAATGACAAGTAGTCATTCCTCCCATTGAAAGTGATTATTTCTTTACAGAGTTGGAATAAATTGCACTTGTTGAATGACAAATTGTCATTCCCCCTGCTGAAAGTGATTATTTCATTACAGAGTTTTACTAAGTTGAGTTGCATAATAATTAATTTTTTGCATGACCATAATCAACTTCCTTCCAAAAAGTAAGACATTTACTGTTATGTCCTAATCTTATACTCTTTATAATACGAAGTTCCCAAACATGATATAGATATTAAAAATGTTCATAACAAACTTAACACACTATAATCCACTGGATTATTATATCTTTGGACAGTGAGTTAAACTAGTCTCAGGTAAATCAAATCCTCAATGCAAACATAGTTGCCACTTTTGGTGTTACTAGGTAGAATGCACGCGTGTTGCATATGGTCATATATCTTATGGTAATGAGACAAGATATAAATAGCCTACCCACACAAATGAAAACGTTAAATAAAAATAAATAAATAAAAGAAGAAGAAGAAGAATAAACTTATCTGGCCGGCCGTCATCCATCACTTAATATTATTGGATAGATGAAACTTTTAAGGTAGATGAAACTTTAAATATAATGTTACTCAAATTAGGATAGCTTGAACTGAGAAAATCTCTAATTTATATTATAACAAAAGGAAAGCGTTAAATATCATATCCCACACCTAACTGAAGATATTAGTTTTTTTAGGATTTAATTAAGATAGAATAATTATGTAATATCCAAAAGAATCAAGAGTAATATTAAATATGGAAAGACTCCAGACTTACACTTTTAAAGAGAACTAGTAAAGTGCACGTGCATTGCACGCAGACAAATTTACTTCTTTTAAGAATCCAAAAATGATGAAGTGATAGAAAAAGAAAGAAAAGATTTAAAGTAAAACATTAAAAAGAAATTTTGATTGGCCATATATAATAATAGGTGAATATATAATTGAATTCATGTGAATTAGGATGGATGTTCGGTTGATTAATTTGTTATTATTGATTTTTAGGTCAAGCATTAGTTTAGAAAATCAAGACTTAGTCAGTGATTCTCATATATTCAAAAAAAGCTTTGAGCATTTACATATAAAATTATGTAATACATAGTTAAAAGAGTATGAAAGATTTAGCGAACGAATAAGCAATGCTTGAATTTGATTTCAGGTATTTTAACTTAATAACAATCATACTCCCTTTAAAGTACGAGTTCGAGAAAAGTTTTTCATGGTCAATATTACCCTTCAATATTTTGATTATCTCATTTAAATCTTAATTTATCCTAATCATATATCTTATCCTAATCCCATGCGAATTACCTACAGCTCAACAATTTTAAAAAAAAGATTAATAAAATGCATGAAACAGCTCCACACTATTAGTTTGTTAAGGTAAAGAATTAATATGCTATAATATATGAAGTATTACAAAAAAAATCCAACACGTGTTAAAAGTATACAAAATACCCTCAAAAGTTTAAAATTACACAAAACATCTTGACGTTTCAAATTTTAAAACAACAAACATGAAATCTGAAAATTAACAGCAACATCTGAATAATTTAAAATTTGCAATCAACACCCTTAACATTTCAAAAATTATAAAAACACCCACAAAAGTTCAAATTATTAAAAAGCATCCTTTCAAAACTTGTAAACAACAAAGATGAATTCATACCATTAGGCACCTGAAAATTTAAAATTTATAAAAAATAACCTCTAAGTTATAAAAATTGCAAAAAAACTACTTCAAAAGTTAAAAATCACAAAAAACCCTGAAGTTTCAAAACTTATAACCAGTCCATATCAAATCTGAAAATTATTAGCAAACCGCTAAAGATTTAAATTTTACAACAGACAATCCAAAGTTTCAATAATTGTAAAAACACCCTCAAATTTTCAAAGTTGTAAGAAATATCTTGACCCTTTAAAAGTACGAGTTCGAGAAAAGTTTTCCATGATCAATATTACCATTCACTATTTTGAATATCTCATTTAAATCTTAATCTATCCTAATCATATATCCTATCCTAATCCCATATGAATTACCTACAGCTCAACAAATTTAAAAAAAAGATTAATAAAATACATGAAACAGCTTCACGCTATTAGTTTGTTAAGGTAAAGAACTAACATGCTATAACATATGAAGTATTACAAAAAAACCCAAAAAGTTTTAAAAATTGCACAAAATACCCTCAAAAGTTTAAAATTACACAAAACATCCCGACGTTTCAAAATTTAAAACAACAAACATGAAATTTGAAAATTAACAGCAATACCTGAAGAATTTAAAATTTGCAGTTAACACCCTTAACGTTTCAAAAATTATAAAAACACCCTCAAAGGTTCAAATAATTAAAAAGTATCATTTCAAAACTTATAAATAACAAAGATAAATTCATACCATCAGGCACCTGAAAATTTAAATTTATAAAAATAACCTCAAAGTTATAAAAATTACAAAAAACTCCTTTAAAAGTTAAAAATCACAAAAAACCCTGAAGTTTCAAAACTTATAAACAGTACATATCAAATCTGAAAATTATTAACAGACCACTAAAAATTTGAATTTTACAACAAACATTCCAAAGTTTCAATAATTGTAAAAAGCACCCTCAAAATTTCAGAGTTGTAAGAAATATCCTGACATTAAAAACTTACCACCAACACATGAAACATGAAAATTATAAGCACCCAACTTAAATTTTAAAATTTTTATAAAAACACTCTTAAAGTTTCAAACTTACGAAACACACCCTCAAAATTCAAAATCACAAAAAAAACTAAAATTCCAAAACTTAGAAAAGAAAAGAGTAGTTATTTGATATTCTCATTAAGATATATAAATTTAATTTCTAATTTAAGATTTACTATCCTTTTTCAGCATCTAAAAGTGATCTAATTTTATTGAAAAAGATAAAGGTGGAGAAGGATTGATGACGGCTCAATAAAAAATGAATCAGAAGGAATGAAAGGCACTATTTTCTGAATATTTTATAGAATAGTTTATTTTTTGAGTAAATTAGGAATTTTTAGAAGAGATTTTCATAAATTTTTTTTAGTACTTTTATATACTTATGTGGATGTTTTCATCATATAAAGTGTACTAGAGTAAACATTAATCTTTAATTTATGATTTTTTTAAAGTCTATCCAGGATTAGGAACAAACTCCATATTCTTTTGTATGGTTTTAGCCCACTTTTACCTAATCATCTTGTCTTATTAGCTTTTATTATTCATCTTCCTTTCTATTTTTTGAAGTGTTTTTCACTTTTGCAACACTATACTTTCTCAAGTCAAACTTGATTTTATGTCGGTCTAAATAACACGATATTTCAAATTAACTTCGGAGTACATTTATTTCCTGTCAATTTAATTACCAACAATAAAATTTAAATTGGGTGTAGCTCATTTAAACGAGTATCAAAGAAAATAAATAATCACAAATGCTAAAGTTTAGACACATAAGAGAGCAAAAATCATCAAAGTGAAACCGAGGAAAAAATTTTAGTAATGAAATAAACCAAATATACTTAATCATGATATTTAACCACGTGCATTGCACGTGCATAAAACCTATGTGTGTGTGTGTGTGTGTGTGTGTGTGTGAAGCCAAATCTCATATAGCTTACAACCATATATACAACAAGATAAATGAAATGCATGGTAAGGCACAAAAGTGTGGTCGAAGAAGAATATTATTCATTGCATATACAATCCATATGACAACAAACCAAAAGAGTGCCTACCAAGTGCATACTCATGATTTAATTTATTCTTTTTGCTTTAACTCTCGACGTATGTTTATATATTTACGTAGTGAGTAAGCTTTCCATCTAGGATTACAAAATCCTTGATGTATTTTTAATCATCAAGGTAAATTGTGATGATCTCTACTTTTTCAAGATTTTTGAATCTTTTAATGGTAACAAGTGGCATTATTGCACATAACAACTGTACGAACATCATAATTTTGTTAGGTGTTGGCTCTGAGACTCACACCATAACCCTCATGGCATAATCACCCAAAATTGCGGTTTTTACAAGATAGAGATATACAAACAGGCACAACACAAAATAGAACCTATTTGATAGAAGTAGGAGTTTCGGGCTAAATTCAAATTCCGAAATACATAATTGGTGACGTTGTTAAAATTTCAACAAGCTCCAAACTAACTTATAACATAAGAAGGTTGTAAGCAGAAAGACCCTTGCACTATAGCCCAAGTGTGAATAGACCCTCTGAGTGAACTTTTTTTAACTATTTAAAGAGTAAAAAAAATTAACTCGGGAGATCTGTCCGCATTTAGGCAAATACTACAAAGTATCCGCACCAATAAAACTACAAGTCGGGCGATAGTGCAGGCATGTCCACGTCAAGATCTTACCCCCATCGCCCTTTGCGAAACACTAGCATAAATTTCAATCCACAAATATTTCAACCCATAATCTGGCAAGATCCAATAAAAACCATCTTCCAATATGATCAACAACATGAGATTGCAGTAACAAGGATAACTAGAGCATGCATTATCACAAGACATACATCTGAAAAGATTCGAGTCAATATTGCACACGCAAATGCAAAATGCTCGAAGCATTACACTAATTAAGTTCGATTTCCTACCTGCAATGTAGAACAACACAATAAAAAGGTCCGCGTCCGGTTGAGCAATTGAACAAGATAAACAACATTTAGTATAATTCAGCCATCAATGGTGCATCCTTGTAGACATCCAAATCCAAATAGACATCAAATTAGAATCAGAGCAGCACATGATTCACACCCATACAATTCCTCCAGCAGTTGTTATTGTTGTCGCAGAAGAAACCGAAAGAAATTGGGAAAATTCACAGTTTTCTCCAGTACTGGCCAAAGCAGTGACATACTCAACTCAACAAAGCAATAGGTAAGCAATGGCTAGCTACTCTGAATAGTCATCCAATTTGGCAAGAACAAGAAAAAAATCGTGTAGTTTAACCATTTTGGCTCTGTCATGTTACAAACTACAGGGAAACAACGCTGCAAACAACTCGAAAGACTAATGCTGAGTTCAAAAATACTGCCGACATATGTAAAATTCTCAGGAATGCACGAAATTTTAATTTCTCAACCACCACCATTACCAACAAAAACAGACCCCTGTGCATGATGCCCCAAGAGAATGTTTGAAAGTTCGAGATTTCTACTTGGACAACTGAACGGAACGGGTCGAAACTCACCCCCAAATGCATCCTAAGGTTAATATCGGCCATAGGCCCTCCCAAAATCACCATGTTGTTGACGCTGAAGATCACCATATAAATCATGGGGCCTCGACGTTGGATAGTCCTCACTCGGAAACTGGCTCCTGTTTCTTGAATCCATAGGTAAATTAGGTCCACCACATTGAGCATCCCTAGACAAGTGGTTATATTCCGTGTAAGCAGATTGATTGTATGAATGGTAGCGAACCTGCTTTCGCCTTTGAATATCAAGCTGAAGAAATTCCTCCCACTTTTTCTTGCGCATGCCTCTAATAACAGAAAGCTTCTTCGAGCACACTGCAAGTAAAAGAATTATAAGAGCATAAATAAATATCGAACACAAGACTACAGTCTATGGCATTAGATATATCTAATCATATGCTGCTATTTAAATTTTCCATTAGAAGTATTTAAAATGATTCAAATTTGTTATGAGATTGAAGAACAAACAAAGTCACACCTCGCGATGCCTGTAATTTTCTTCGCCTTCTTCTAGGTCCCGCATTCTTCCAACTCCCATCACTTCCCTCTTAAACTCCCATTCTTGTTCTTCCAAAGTTTGTGGAAAATCGAACTTTTTATCAAAATGAAAATCTGCTCCACGCCTTTCTACGCTAAGGCCATCAGTTTTGAGCAGCCCAGTGTTATGATTTTGACCATCAAAAGAACTAAAAGAATCATCTACTGCCTTGTCCAACCATCTCCAATAAAGATATGCTCAGATCCAAATTATAATCACATGGAATAGTTTTGTACTTTCCTTCCCTCTAAATCATTTGCGCTCGATTGAGTGCTGCCAACCTGAACAAAAAACCACTGCCTCCCTGTATGCTCTTAAAGTAAGATGAATTGCTCAGCTGCAGGTTGGATATTGTTTTCGTACCAAAATATGTTTTGCTCAAATACAAGGAGGAAGTTAAGTACATTAAGCAATTGGCTTAGTTCAGAAGAACGTTCTACATCAATAACTTTAGCACAGAAACGGACTCAAGAATTACAAATAGACTGCTTTCAAATGTATTCTGCTTCTTTCCAATATACAATTGGGCTACAAGGTAATTTGATGGCTGAGTATGGAAAAAAGAAAAAAGAAAAAGAAAAAAAAAGCAATTAACGAAGATGACCCCAAACTTGTTGACTACTGAAAAGATGGCTAATTACTTGAAATCAGTATTTACGAAAATATGAAATATAGGTGGTAACATCGGCAATTATAGTTACAACTTACAAGCTATGCAGAACATTCAATGCTGAAATGCAATACTATTTTAGGTGTCAGCATCTAAACAACATCAAAAGGAATATGAGCCTAAAAGAGATACTCGTGCAGTATGCTTGAGAAACAAACGAAGTTAACAAGTACAAAAAAAATAAGCTAAAGAACATAATTATATGCAGTATATAACTCATATCAAATACTCTTTTTAGAAAAAGAGACGAGAACACCTAATAACCTTTAAAAGTGGATTTAATAATAGTCAAATTGATTTCTTTCTTACTAGAAGAGCGGATAGGTT
>JBAKGM010000326.1:12610069-12629665 GCA_037177215.1 Asparagus racemosus | reverse complement strand
GGTTTTAACCCCCCCCCCCCCCCCCCCCCACCCCCACCCCACCAAAAAAAAAAAAAAACAAAGTCATTAGAATCTTTTTCCACTAATAAGAGCGAAGGAAAAAAAGCCAATTGTATAGATTTCTAGCTCAATCGGAGGGCATTTGTTACGTTTGTGAGCAGATAGTAGGGTTTTGTAATATCTGCACCCAATAACTAGAAGATATATTTATTATGGATATATTAGCTAGGTAAAGAAAATTAATCTCATTGTACATCGAAAATATATAAACCAAGTTGCCTTGCCTGTTTGTGATTTTGTTCCTCCATGCTAAATTTTATAGGGCCCACATGAAGGTGCGGGTGTTTTTCCAAGTCAACCTCAAAGATCTCAGATTCAAATCTGTGGGTATTGGATGGAAGAGCTGACCGGAGTTGCAGAAGGTGCTTTCCTCTCGGCAAATCACGGATTTGGAAGTAGTACGAGAGAGGCAAAGGGAGAACTGACTCGATCTTTGATGTATCACTAGCCGATTTTATTTCCACTGAAAGATGTGGTTGCAGTACTTCAAGGCCAGTCCCTTCAACGTGCCCACTTAAAATGGTTACCTCAGGCTCTTCGAATACAATGAAATCCACACCTCTGATATCCTCTGAGCCAACCTGAAGTGAGGTAAGCCATAAGTGCAAAAACACACTAGTTTCTCACTAGATCATTAGTATCCAAAATGATTGTTAGGACAGAATAACAGAAGTGAAAAACAAAGAAATAAATGACAGAGTCACAAAGGTCAAGTAACTCCAAGACAACGCATAGATCATCAGTGAAGTAGCTTTCAATAACACAAATGATAATGTTCCACAGGTCAACTCCGTAAGTAAATAAGAGGTTTCATGTATGGTAGATATCATCATTACGCTTCAAATTTTAATCCATTTACATCTAAAATAATAACTTAATCACTATTCAAGTAGAAAGGGCCTTACATGCAAGAATTAAGTGTGATAAGTGCACTCAAAAGTTCCTTTTTATTGCGCGTACAAGTTGGAAAGAACTTTAAAACCTCACATACTCGAGTTTCATCTTTATTAGGGTGTAATGTACAACAAACTTGTCAGGCTACTGGAAAGATCATTTTGACTGGCAGCATATATTTGTTAATCGATATGCCTTTTCCCCACATGAGGATTTCTTGAAGCTACTTCTCGATTTGGTAGTCATCAGAACCAGAAGGTATAGGTAGAAGGGGAAGGAGTAGGCCTTGTTTCAAAGTGCTGGATTGTGCACTTGGAGGTTGGAGGTTTCTCCATTGATGGCAGCTACATGCGGACTGCCAGGCAATCTGATAACCATATCAAAGTCCAGTAACTAATTTTTTTTTATAAATCATGGGTTTCGTCTCAAAGTACTGTGCAAAACCACTGTACCATGTGTGAGTAGAAGATGAGCAACTTTGCAACTGACGACATCATGTGAGTTATTGCACAAAGACTGTTGTACTTCTTCACTTCATTAATCTTTTGCAATTTGACTTTTCAATTGAATTTTTCTATCATAGGTTCAGATTCCTTCTAATCATAAGAATGGATCTAATATTGAAGACATAAATATCTTATCTGTGAAGAATGACTTCTTTGATATTGACGTCTTCTTTCACCACTGCACTATTTCCTGGGTATTTTGTAACCAAACTGTTTGATTCATGTTCTTTTATCTGAAAACTCAATGAATGGCACGCTTCTACAACTAGTATGTGATGGGAAGCAACAAACAATTAACTAATTGATGACTATCAAAACCTCACCGTAATAGCAAGAGACTCAGGAGAAGCCCGTTCAATGCCAACAACTCCTGAGTCATCCTTTGACACAACTTTTATCAGATAAGTTGTCTCTGGAAGAAGTCCCCTAAGACGAAAATATCCTGAGTTATCAGTTGTTGCTTCCTCATAATAGCCTTTGGATTCTGCCCGAGCCTCCACGTAAACACCTTCTTTTGGCTGACCAGACAGTAGTGATACAGTACCCATTACACTGCAAAGGAAAGTTACGTTAAATAGAAGAAAAGCTTTGGCATACATTTTAAATAAAAAGGTGGAGAAAAAACTATTGATACATAGAGACAGTATAAACAACTTTTTAGCATTTAATTCTGATGTAAGCAAAAGAGGGATTTCTTGGTTTAGAAACTTAATGACTTGGTTTAACACGCCTGAGCATAGCCAAGGCCCAAGGATGCTATAGTAACCTTATTTATAATCAAGGCATCATTTGTTGTACGTACCAGCTCAAATTCTAGAAAGATAGCTCACCAAGTAATAGATATTATAAACTCCTAGTTGCATAAGGAAGTAGATTCTTAAAATGTAACTTACCAAGCATAAATTTAGACGACTTTAAGTTATGATGTAATAGATATTTTTTGGTTGAGTAGCTTGGGTATGAAAAGCCTGTAAACTTTAATTGTCTTCATATACAAAAATGACTAGGTTCTGTCAGTTTGAACAGCCATGGTAGGATCTCGACAATGTTCTATTACATTTCAAAAGAGGGGCAAACCAGCCATGCAGGGAAAGGGAGGGAGCAGTGTGAGAGCGACCATCATTTACAGAGAGCACAAAAAATCATGAAGGCGTTTTAAGTGACAGCAGAAGCTTGTAAAGGGTGCAACTTCAATGGGATCTAATAACAATCAAATCATCATAAGCTGTTCTCCAATTATGTAAGCAAAAGGTACAAAAATCATAAAAGCTTGAGGGAAAAAAAAGGTCCTCCTATAATGTATCCCATGTGATTGATCACCACAACACAACCAAGGCTTACAGACAGAAGGGACGGAGATAAAGAGAGAAAACGGAAGAAAGGGGGAGAAAAAGAAGATTTTGTCAGTCCGCTATGGCACATTATCTTCACTGCCTTACCAATCATGCAGACAACGAAGCACAATGTCATCATAAATTCTTTTATACTAATTTAGAATTTTAGATTGTGGCCAAGAAAGGAAAAAAGAAATGGACTTAACTCCACTTTCACCCTGAACTATTTAGTCATATAATACATGAAAAATTGCCTCGGACATGAGATACAGGTTATGGTACATTATGACATTAAAAAACTAGCACACACTTACGATATGACAAAAGTTATTTATAAATAATCATATATCTACAAGTAGTTGTAAAAGCAAATAGGTCAGAGCCTTGTCCTTCACCCTTAGCTCCTACAGGGTGATTTCAGTTGCAGGCTAAAGTTTGATGTGTCACTTCTAGTTAGGATGAACTTAAGTTCTGATCCAATTGACACTACTTTAGTACTGAAGAAAAGCTTCTATCAGTTTAGTAACTATATTACATTAGTGAAAGAAGGACCTTTAGGCTTCCTATTGAAATAAAAATAAGTAGTGTTCTCCACTCATTTTTCTAAGTAATAACAAAATCTTTATTACTAGAAAATTCACATTGGGTAGCTAATAAAGAAATTGAACATTCATTCATATTAGAACTTTAGTTTGACCTACAAGAAAACAACTCAAACTAGATTTCTTAATTAGAACTTTGACAATGGAATCCATCAAATTAGGATCTTAATTTTACCAGGCTTTTGAAAAGGAAAAAAATGAATGTCTGAAACAATTTTATTACGTGGAAAAAAGTACATTACACACAGACTACCTGGTTAGAATTTTCTTGAATTTTGAAGTATTTATTTATTCATTTACTTATTTTCTATCTTTATATTTACGTGATGATGTAAAAAATCGAATGTTTACATGATTAATATGTTATTTCTAGTATAAACATATTATGCATATGACACACTATTACTGCAGTAACAAAGGAAAATCCAAAGATAATAGAATATTAACATATCATGTATACAAAAAATTATTAAATTAAATCTATGCATACAGCTTACTTCAACAACATGTTCTTTGCAAAGAAGCTGGATAAATCATAAGGAAAAATGCTTTTAAGCTTATTCAGCAAATGAGCATCACCGCAAACACCTTAGGGTCACGAAGATATATGAGCCTCCATGAAACGTTACACCAAACAGTGAAGTGCAATCAATACTTCTGAAGTTTTGTAGCCCCACTAGTACTCATAAAATCCAACATTACTACTTACAACTACAACCCAACCCAATCCACCCCCCCCCCCCAAAAAAAGGAGAAAGCAGGGCTATGTACGTAACCTATTCAAACACGTTGTTCTAATGCATAAAATTGTTGCAAATAAAATTATAAATACGTGCATTTCGAACATGAAATATGAGAATACAATTATGGTAAATAATAAAGTACCTGTAAGCAACACGTGTTGCTTGGAAGACGACAACTTTAGATTCTCCAGACCCCAACTCTATTGCCACTGCTCCAGGGGAAAATGAATACTCCTACAAGATTGACAGGCTCATGAGTGCACAAGTTAAAAAAAGACTGATTATTCTATGTATATTCCAAATTGCGTATTTATTCAGAAATGCGAACATATAATACAAAGAGAGAATTTACAATGCTGGTAAACATTTCATCAGTGGATAAGAACTGATTGTTTTGTTAAAAGTATATGTGCTGATTAATCATGATTCTTGACCATGACAAATTTCCTGTTAACAACCACAAAGACTACCAGCATTTTTGTGACTTAAAAACAGATAAGTGGATATAAGTCTTCAATAACAATCACACATTCTAATTTCTACAGAAACAGAAAGTGTTATGGCATATGCAACTACAAATATGGATGCAATAGCCATTTCATACAAATCAGCTAATATGAGCTGATTGACATCGTCTGACGCGGATGATTACGGCTTTTGTAATTACTTATGTTCTTCGATCCTAGTGGTTAGTTGATTGTTGCTTCCTGTAGTGTTCCGATTTGATAGTATAAAGATTGTCAATTTATTTTTCCTACCTCAATATAATTATGCTCATATAAAATTGTCATTAGCAGTCATTTGACTCATTAATGTCCCTATTTTATGGTATAAAATTGTCAACATTAATATTTTTCTACCTAATGTAATTATGCTCTTATAAAATTGTTATTAGGAGCCACTTGACTTAGTAAAAGTACATACAATGATTTGACATTTCAAACATTTTTAATCTTCCCCATAATTCATGATTTTCACTCTATTATCTCACTTTTTCATTGTAGTTTATAATTTCTTCAAATTTCCTAGTAAAATGCCCAAACCGCATGGTTTAGATGGTATGTGCCGGTGCACTGCATACTAGCACATAAAATATTCTAGCACTGAAGGTGAATATCGTTACAGACCCGTTTAAGCATACACTGAATAGAATCAAGCAGGAAAACCATTCCTCAAATGTAGAGTAAACAGGCATTGATAAGTTCGTTAGTACAATACCTTCAATAATGGACGTAAATAAAAGCTTCCAGGAAACAAATTATCGAAGCTGAAAGCTCCACCAGCACCACTAATGGAGTTGTTCCTGTAACCATCTTCACCACTCAATGATAATAGAACAGATGGTAACAAGTCCCCAGCTTCACCTCCATCGTATATATTTACAACAATTTGACTAAGTTTCTGACAAGTAAATGAATTAGGTCCCAACTTTTTAACATGATATCCAGGCTGTGTCAAAAGAAAAAACAATCAGAGGATGGATATAGCAAAATCAGTGAAAGATAATCTTAAATTTCAGAGTTTCCACGTTCCATTCAGAACTGCAGACCTTGGAAGCTTCAATATTATAAGTTATATCATCATACAGAGGGCCACCTATGAATGAACCGTCAGACTGTGTCTCTGTTGCTAATGCTAAATCACCTTCGCGAAGAGGAGCATTACTGCTCTCTCCAGCTGCTACAATTTTTATATTTACACCAGAAAGAGGTGGAGAGACTGATCCTTCAAGATAAAGCCCCATCCGTCCAGTGATTGTGGGAATAGAAGCTTGACAGCCATCAACAGTAACTGATACCTGTCAAGAAATTAAACAGGCAAGATGATTGACAGCCAAGTGCTCACATTTAAGTTTGTGCAGAACAAACACCGTAAATCTACTTACATGACGCTGTCTTGGATAAAATAGGATCTTTTTATCTTGATGCTCACTGCAAAATCAGAGAAGTACAGGTCAAGCATGTGATTGGATGTGTAGATTTTGAATTAACAGTATAACAATTGATTAAGAGTAAAAGCATGCAAACGCTAATAACTATCAAATGTAAATAACAAAACTATCTCAACTTAACAAAGCAATCCATAATTTGATAAAACTGATCTAGATGTTGGCCACTTGACATGGTTGTGACTTGAGATGTTTCATAAAAAGTAGGTTTATTTGCACATATAACCCCTTAAATCATTGGGTATTTGCACAACTACCCCCAAATCTCAATATTTGCAAACATACCCCTCAAATCATCAATTGTGGAGAAAAACCCAAATCAACCAATCATCAACTTTGATGAGCTGAATTGTAACTGCAATGTAAAAATTATCAAAAAAACTAGTCAAGTTTTTACTCGCATGATTTGTTGATTTTAGGGGTATTTTTTTCCCCAAAGTTGATGATTTGGAGGGTATTTTTTGCAAATATTAAGATTTGAGGGGTAGTTTCGCAAATACCCATGATTTAAGGGTATATACGCAAATAACTCTAAACATTGGTGTTCTAAATGTTGGATGTCCGGGACATGTTGGATGGAAAAATTCCATACCGGATAGGCGATATCGGGGATATACCAGAGATATCTAATAAATATCAGGATGTTATATTGGATAATGTGTAAATATGTATCATAAATGTTCATAATTGATGTACCGAAGAATGAAGCTATGGAGAAAGGTGATATCTTTTGCAAAACTTTTATAAAAGAATTTGGTCTTAGTTGAGCCCTAATTCTTCTCTCTGCTATTTACATAACGAATACATGTTTGGTTAGGACTTGAATTGAACCATAAATTCAAGCTAATCTTTTCAGACAAAGAAAAGTCCAAATGGATACCAGCAATTCAGCCCGTCTTTTTAATGCTAAATGCCACCAGATATATCGAGAAATCACGATGAGTCGCCAAAAATGCTAAAAGTGGTAAAGGAAATTGAAACCATAACATATTGCAACAAGCCTTATAAAAGTACATATCAACCAGTGTATCGGCCATGTCGGAATATTTAAAACAATGATTGATATTGAAGTAGACGGTGAGGTAATGTGATAGCATGAATATGTCATGAGAGTGTAATCAAAGTGTCAGACTCTAAGCCGATATATAATATACAAGTTAAGCTGAAGAACTAAAAAACGAAGATAACGAAAAAATTTCAAATCAAGAAGGCAACAAATGTAAATGTTTATGGGTCATTGTCGTAAATAGATGAAAACATAAGATTAAAAGGCATGTATATGATAAGGAAGAAAGCTTTTTAAACTCAGTGCAATGCAATACAGAAAAGGCAAAAAAGGATTATGATTATCAAATCCAACAACTGTGTATTACAACTATAGAAAGGATCCGGCATAGATAATTTATGGATATAAACGTAATCTAATCAAGTGAGACAATACATTCTATTAAAAGTTTAAGCTTTTTGATAGATCTCTTATGTCCTCCACCCAAAAACTCAAGTGAAGGCCTATATCAATACAATCAATGTATTAACTAAATAATGTAGCCAAAACCGACTGATACCACCAATATTAACTAAGAACAACAAATAATATTGATGTCTAATACTGGATAATAATGACAAACACATGGGTTGAAATACCAAAATTTACTAGATGGTGATATATTGGAGAAAAAATAAATTAATTAATGTGGAATGAATCGTCGATACTATCAACATCTACTAATTCAAATTTGAAACTCCTTAACGTCTAAACTTGATATTGTTAATTGGTAGTTGAAACCGATACAACAGGGAAATTTAAAAGTTGGATATGTATCATATAGAATTTAAACAATGTTGATATGGTCCAACTAAAACCTGTAAAGGTTATTCATATGTGAGTATATTCCTACACTGAAACGGACAAGAAAAAGTGATGAGTTTAAATAGGAGTTGGCGTCAACACCTAACAACTTAAACTTTTGGGTTAAAATTAATTCCTAGCCGCTATTGAAGGCCCATTAACTCTAGGTTAGACCTGATTATTCCCCAATAACTAGTACCAAAGCTAAGGTGATAGCCCAAGTAAAAAAGTGAAGTCCAATGTGAAGCCTGAAGATGCCGATAAAATGACTACGGTCAGGAAGATCCAGGTTAGACCAAGTCAAGGATGTTGTGTACCCATGTTTTTTGCTTCCCATAGTTGTAAGTTACTGAATACCATGAAAGATTGGACTATACTAACAAATGAAAGAGAAGATTGTTGAGGTTATTTATATGTGAGTACAGTCTCCCTATTGGAAAAGATAAGAAAGAGTGCTGAAGTTTAAATAGGAGTTGGCGTCAATGCCTAACAACTTCAGCTTTTAGGTCGAAATTGGTTCATATTCTCTATTGAAGGCCCATTAACTCTATGTTGGACATGATTACTCCCCAACAGAACCACCCGATACACATTCAATATTGGCTCATTACAACTAATGGCATAATGATATTGACTAATAATGGCCAACACATAAGAACACCTAAGATTCGAAAAAAAATATTATTAGAATGTTATATTGGAGAAAAAAATAAAAATTTATATGTAAAACTCACGAATCACCAAAATCATTGAAACGCTCAGTGCCTACTTCCTGTAACTCTAACTTGAAACTGCTGAAACTCCTGAAATTTCTAAACTCGATACTACAAATCGGCAATCGATATCGATACAACAATGAAATTAAAACCTTGATATGTATAGATAAAGCTAATGTACAGTGTAAATTCTTAAAGTCCCTGTCACTGCACCAACAGTCCAAAGTTGTGGTGAGGGCTTAGGGTTATAAGTTTATATCCAAGCATCACCCTGTAGGTTAAGGGCCCTTTTATGGGCCGAAAGCTGGACTCATGGAGCGACGCCTTTTTTTAACCCGGTCTAGAAATTCTTGGCGAGTAAGATTAGAACCTGAGTTGCTCAGATACCATCTTGGCCACAACACCAAAACTCCGAAGTTGTGGTAAGTGTTGAGGGTAATAATTTAATATTCTAACATATTTCAAGCGAGTTAGTATTCATCTCCATGGGGAAAACTATCTTCTATGCAGATTTCGTTCAACAATAATCAGTGGCGGATCCACCTCGGTGGAAGTGGTGTCGCATGACACGACTTCCTCCAAGCTGTCCCATGTATATTAAGGCCCTGTGTGTGTTGCTCATAGGCGTAAATGGTCGAACAAAGAAAGGTGACAAGAGGTTCGCGAGCAGTGATCACAAAGAAGACGAGAGGCTGTGGTGTGTTCGCTTGGTTCTTCACGAGGAAGAAGATGAGGGAACAGGAAGACTCTATTTTCTTTTGTTTTTTGTTGAAATAAAAACAAAGGGGAGGAAAGGTGATGGACGGTTGGGGTTTTTTAGTCCTTTTGCTGAAAATTTTTGCAACAGATCAATGATTATGTGGAATGTCTTTGAAAGAGTTTAGATTTTTGAGAATTTATTCTATTTGAGTTTAGATTGAGAACAAATGAGCAAAAAGTTAAGATTTTGATCTAGGATAATATCATGTAATAAGCTATTTGGATCGAAGTAAATAACAAAGAAAATAACAATACAGATTATTGATTAGATGGATAAATACATATACAACTGCTATTTTGATTAAGTTGGATACACATACTAACACTTAATCTGAAAACCAGTGGCTTCACGCCTTTGAATAATCTCTCCAAACTCTTCTTTAAACTCTTATTCTTTATTCATATCCAGTTTCCAAACTTACAATGAGAATAATAGCCCCTCAAATATTATCTCTAATATAATTTTAAATTAAGATCTCAAATTTAAAATACTCCTTTAGTACTACTACAACTTGAATTCCAACTAATCTTATTAATCTTATCTTGGTAGAATTTAATTCAAATACAACTCTAAAATCCGAATAAAACAAGACTTCAAATATATAATCGAAATTGAATAAGAAAATTTGTTGCGGAAAACTGTAAATTTTTTTAAATTATTAATTATGTGGTGACACCACTTACCAAAAATCCTAGATCCACCACTGATGATAAGCTTGGTTTCTAAAAAACCAAATTTACACTGTTGCATTAAGCATGTTTACACTATAGTACTCAGCATGGACACTTAAATAGTGAAGCCATGACATTTAGCATATATATTAGACCCTACACTTCTACCAAATTATTTTTGTTCCATGTGCAATTTTCTGGCATTGGTTTTTGTGCCGCAATGGCGTACTGTGTGCTGCCCACGTGAGCATATCTGCAATTGTGTTTCGTAGGTGAAAGTGAAAAACATATGAAATGACAAATGAAATTATATACTCAACTTAATTCATTGCAATGGGACATGGAGTAACAAAATAATCCTTCCATAACATCCCTATTAATAATGCCAATTGTTCCTCAATCTCCTCATTACATACCATGAAATGTTAAATTATTTGCTTTGTCCAGTCTCTACAGCTTCAGTCCTTAACTATCGTGTGTTCCTTCATGTCTCCTACGCCAGTAAGCTCAAAAATTCTTTTTCATATATGATTTTAGTTCCTGATAATTCACTCATAAGGGCAAAATCTATAAGACTATAACCATTGTAAACTAACACCAATAAAGCTGTTCCTCCATACCAATGTTTTTCTATTTAATCTGTAGAGGTATGTAATGTCTCTAATTTTCTAGTTTAATAAGTCCACATAATTAATTGTTTAAATAGATATCCAAACAAGTGTGTTAACTATATTAATTTGTAAATATGAGTTTGCAAGAAGAATTTAACAGTCATTATAATAGTATGTGTAATTGTCAACTACTTGAGGGTGTTTTACATAATTAGTTCTGATAACTATTGTTATTATATATGTAATGAGAGTTAGTGAAGGTGCCTTTTGTAAATAAAGTCCTGAAGGAAAGAAAACCCTTCCCTAGGTAATTTCTCTCGCCGTCCCTTACCTTTTTCTTATCTGGCATTTCTCTTCTCGGAACAATCTTCATCGCTTCCCAAAAAAAAGGATTGCCGCTAGATGATAGAAAGGGAAGTGGGCTTTGGGTTTAAAGCTTATGAGAGTTATAATCCTATCTTTAGAAATATTAACATATAGATGGTAAGGATATGCATTGCTCTTACCTACGAGCAATCAAGTTTATCTTGAATCAATTGGTTTATGCTTTTAGTTTTTGGTGGTCACCCATGTATTTACATAGTTGAACCTTGCTGTCGTGGCCATGGATAAAGATTCCAATCTCATACACATGTTGTTGCTTCCTTTCATTAATTTCACTATATAAAATCAATTGATCCTTAGTTTAATGCAGACCCTAGTTTATTATAAATTGATTAAATGTATTAGTATGTGTCAATATATCAACTGATTTGTAGGATAATTGTATTGATGACCATGTATATTTATTCTATAGGGGTTCCTAAAGGATCCACAGAGGCGTTGAGAGTGGTATTTGGACTATCTTTTGGGTATACAGTAAGTGGTGAATTTGTACATTATTCATTGCGTATTTTTTTTATATATAAAATTATATTGAATATATGTGGATTTGTTCCGATGGGTTGTACCCATTTGAATGATTTACTCTCATACTAATTGTTGATTGGATTTGATGCACATGGATATTTGGCATAAGCCTATGTTTATTTTCTTTATCGATAGTCATTTCTTTTTCATATGGTAGTAGGTTGAGATGTATATGTGGATAATTGCACAATTGGTTGGCCTTCGGCATTTTTGTAATATTTGGTTTTATGAGCTTTGTTCAATTTTCTTAAAGCATATACATCTCAGGTCAATATACCAGTATATGTCGCAGATAAGTAAGTCGTCTAAAAAGTGCTCAATGTGCCTCTATAAGATTTCTATTTTAGCGCTAAGAGCCCAAACTTAGGTCTTACCGTCTCGGAACCACGAGCTTACTAATTGTGGGGCTTACCAAATCAACCGGAGTATGAAGTGTTCACCGCATTAAGACATGACCTACTTATTCTCCATCTCATGAAATTTATATTTTAGAGATACTGGATCAAGTTTGTGAGTTCGTTAATGATTTCTTTTTACTATTTTTATATTTTGCTTATTAAGTCAAAGTATTCTTTTTTTGCAAAATCAGTATTTAATGTATGAATTTATCCACTTACTGAGCTGTGAACTCATTGTGTTGTTTTCATTCTTTTCAGAGACTCGAGATTAGGTGGAGTTGGTGGTTGCTGAATTCTTAGAAGGGAGCAAGAAATTAATTGCAGATTGCTAATTTCTTATAGGTGGAGGTTAATTAAGTCATCAATATTTAGTTGTTATTAGAAGTTTTGTAAAAAACGAGATTTTTCCTTTTAGATTGAGTTTTATTTCAGGTTGAGGAATTTTGTTTATCTGAATAAGTTGGAAATATTTTGACGTTTGGATTATAGAGAATTTTGTCGTTGGTTTTAATTCAATAATGAGATTATTTTGATGGTCATTTGATGATTGTAGATGTTTGGAGGATATTTTTTTAAGGTTCAATCCGGCTCCAATGTTCCTTCAAGGTCTTGGAATTTGTGGTCGTGACAAGATACATTTATTTTATATACTTTTCCTCCTTTTGCGATCATACCAATATATTTTAGAAGTTAATGCACTCCCAGTAGATGCGTTGTTATGCAAATGTTGTGCATACAGATAAAGCAAGCAAATGCTCTTAGATGTGGTATAAATGGAGTTATGCGTACCCTTATTCCAGCAATTACATGGTGGAAGAACATCTCTCTCTAAGAATTAAATATTGAATTCCAAGTAAATTACAAATGATTCACAACTTTACCTCAAGTGTCGAGGAACAACAAGAAGATCCTCTCCAAGATCAGCCCACATTGTGTACTCAATAACAGCGATTCCACTTTGTTCAGTTTCATCAGGCATATATTTAGTACGAATAGTGTCAACATGAACATTATCTCCCTTAAATATGTCAATTGTAATACTTTCATATGAACCTTGAAGCAGGCTTGAGTCGACATGGATCAATCCTCTGAGTAAGTACTTCTTTCCCATAAGATGTATGGGCTGTAACAGCACAAAAGATCTTGGATATTAATGACAAAAGCATGTAAGGCAGTACTTCAAGGGGAAGGATGTGATAACTAAAAAAAAAACTACAAATATGAAACCAAGAATTATCAAAGATGAGCCCATACTGCTGGATTCTGTGTATTAAACTTCACTGATGAGCTTCCAAAAAGTATGCACGAGTTAACAAAATGCAGTTCATGCTCCCCAGAATTCTCGAAACAAATTCTTTGTGAACCTCTCTGTAAATTAAGAATAACAAAGCTGAGATTATAGTATAAACACAAACTTAGAAATGAATGTCTGTAGAATATCCACCGACGAGTTAACTAACTTGTTTACAGCAAAAAGATACCTTTATTGATAAATCAACACGTGAAGAGTCAGGTTGCTTTATATAGGCTTCAGTATCATGAGTAGAAACTATATCAATCCAATAACCTTTCTGAGTAAAGACAATTCCATGCAAGTCCTCTGTGCCAACATCTAACTCAACAGCACTTCGTTCCCAGCACCAATTATCACCCTCAGGCATTGCTGACAAAGGGATGTGTTTAACCTTAAGATGGATGAGATAACAAATGGCACCATAATCAGTGGCATGAAGGGAGCCAGTAGCTAGACCTTACGTTAAAGTAAGGAAACAGAAAGCATCCTTATGAGATTGTCATTCTTGGGATCTTCTATACATAAAGTTGTAGGAGATACAGTGAAACTATTTACCTCAAGGAGATATTTCCCAGGAAAGACTTTTGTGAAAGTAAAAGTGCTCCCTTGACTCAAGGTAATTGTTCTTTCGTCTTGTGCATTGTCCCTGACTAGTCTTACAAGCGATAGAGAAATAGAAGGTCCACAATTCTCTTTGCAGAGTACAGTTCCATGAATATCAACTTGTGCCTGATGGACAGGAATGAATCACAATTCAGAAATATTTAAGTTTTGTTGTTGCTGAAAGAACACACACAAACCAATAGGCAACACAAGGCTGCATTTTGATCTTAGTCTTACAAAAAGGTTTAAGAGGAAAATTTGAGCACAAAAACAAAAACTGCGCGAAATTAACATCCAAGATGTTACCTGAGAAAACTCTACACGAAGTAATGGGCGATCAACCTTGAGATCAATATATGATGGAGAGAACAGAAGACTCGATGAGCTCTCAGAATTAGCTGCCATAGCAGATAAACGATATTCTCCGGGTGGAACCTATTGAATAAGTTAGTAAATACCTTTTGATAAGTTCAGAAAAAAAGAGCATCCAGGAGTAAGCATTTATAAGAAATCACAAGCATCCTGATAAAATCCATTAAGCACAAAACACGAGAGAGGCTGAGTAGTAAGTTATTAGATCACTAGGAAAGCACTAGAATTTTTTTTAAACTCAAACTCCCCTACAGACTTCACTTTCTAGAGGAAATCTGATTTTATACATATACATATACAAATATAGTATGTGTGTATACACATATACTTATACATATATACACATATACATATTTAAATATACATATATTTTATATATATATATATAGATATACACACACACACATGTATATGTATGTCTGGATGTGTGATACAGACACACACACATCCATACATACATATACATATATAGTATGTTTGTGTGTATACATACACACACACACACTCACTCACTCACACTCTTATACAAATACACACACACACACACATACTATATATATACATGTATGTATATGTATGTCTGGATGTGTGATACACACACATCCATACATACATATACATACATATATATATAGTATGTATATGTGTCTGTGTGTATACATATATATTTCAAAGTAGATATAAATCTGCGGATAATAAAAAATATGAAAGGTGGGTAGCGACCTATGAAAGAAATAAAAATCAAAGAAAAGTTAGAAACTAATAAAAGATAATACTCACTGCTTTTGGATGATTTTATCCATCTTTTAGTATAAACGACTACATGTCTTAACGAATATATTCTACAGTTTAATGATTAATTGATTATATCAAACTTTGAGTAAATATGATTACTGGCTTTAACTAATACTCTCTAATTTTCAATGATTATATCTATTTTACAATTTTTAGTATGAGTAACGACCTTTTGCTCACATTTTCTATAGTTTTATCTACCTTTTAATATATATGATCACATTTATAAATACTCTCCGCTTTTGAATTATTTTATATACCTTTTAGAATAAATAACATCTTTCTGTAATATCTTCTAGCATTAAATTACATTATCTAGTTTTTAGCATAATAAAATATTTTTCAATGTACTCTCTATTTCTCAAATATCACCTACCTTTTAGTATCTATATAGATAACCATCTATCAATTTTATTATTTTTAAGTATATATAAAGGCCGGAATATTAAAAGTAGGAGGTTTGGTGGGATGGAAGAATGGATAGTTTACAGGAAGGGGAAGGGTTGGACAGGCAAGATAGTAGGGAAGAGGACGGTTGCAAAGAGGGGGTAAAGGACGGAATAGGTGAGTGGCTGGAGGATAAAGGGGTGATGAGAGTGTGGAGAAGTGCGGTGGAAAGGCAGATGGGAGGTGAATGGGCGGGATCGTAGAGAGCAGGAAGATGATGGACGTGGAAGTGTAGGGTGGATAGGTGGGCCAGAAATAGATGGAATTGCAGGGTGGGTGAGGATTCGTGGTAGGTGGATGAGTTCGTGGAAGAGATGAAAGAAAAAAGAGGGGAGAGAGAGAGAGAGAGAGAGAGAGAGAGAGAGAGAGAGAGAGAGAGAGAGTGTGTGTGTGTTTAGATTTTCAAAGAATAAAGTGATGCATGAAGGGATGAAGTGAAGATCTAAAAAGGTGGAGGGTCCTTCGCCCTTAACTAGGGGCAACACAGATTCAAATTCCCAGAAGGTGGAAGTAGTTTCTCTATAAAAGAATTTCCATCAAATACAAAGAGAAAAGGGAAATAAAAATAATTTTGACTTAAAAAAATGAAATGAGAGGTGAGCTAACTAATCCTGACATGATAAGTACCTCAAAACAGAAGCTCCCATCCTCATTAGTTAGCTTCACCTGGGGCTTCACATTCTCTGGTCCATGTGTCAATGCTACCTGAAAAAAACATGAATAAATTGTGTAATGATCTCAAACCCAAATCAAAAATAGGTAAAGTTTGTAAGTACCTTCGCTTTTGAATTTCCAGTAACCATTTGAACAACGCCACAGATGTCATAGTAGATGGCTTTAATCTCGTCAACATACGCCATATTTGGCAGAACCTAATATGAATACTAAAGTTATCAAATATTTCGTAAGGCAAGAAAAATCATTCTATAGCTGCATGCTAGTGTAGAGATTATGTATAAGCTATATTGCATGCGAAAGAAAAGTTAGTTGGGGTTCTTACCAAAAAATTCTCAAGAGCAGTGAACTTATAGTGATCTTTTTGAGCTATAACTGAGTACTGTTTGGATGTAACCTGGAAAAACAATATTTTATGGGAAAGTGATATCATCAAGAAAGAAGAAACACCAACAGAGTAAAGTGTAATGTGAAAACCACATGTTTAACAAAGAAGAAAACAAGCTAACAACTTAGATGAACAAAAACCAAACTGAGATAAAAATAATGAACGAAATTCAGACTAAACGTGTACAGAAACACAAGCACGTGCATACGCACGCATACGTATCTTCCATATATAGGGAAATTTCTTAATGAGAACTCCATGAGGTAACTTTTGCGTGAATCCATAAAAGGCTATCTTATCGAGGAACTACACCATTCATCTTGTTTTCCATATCCTAATTAGCCTATGAGGCAATGAGTGAGTCCTATTACTGTCTTCATGTTCAAAACTAGTTGCAAAAAACACAATCTTTAAGCTAAATAAAAACGTAACCATTTGAAGCATAAGTAAGATGTTGTCAAACTTCCTGATATTTCTTCCATAGACTATTTAGGATGTGTAGATTAAGATGAATGGTATGGTTTTTCTAAAATATGGCTCAACATAGAGTTTTAACACAATGCTTATTTTGAGAACACTCCACATACATGCATATAAAGTACAACTACACTTTTGTCATTAAAAGTCAAAAAAGATAGATTTAACACTATTGCACATTTCAACTTTGGCCCACCCAGTGTTATCAAAGGCACGCACCTCACTGCGCCTCATGTGTCCTGTGATGCGGTACGGTGGGAAAGCACTGATGCAACAGCGCCTTTTGCGCCACGCAAACAAACTGCGCTACGTGCAAGACGCATGCAACGCATAGCCGAGTATGTTTTTGTTCTTTAACATTTCAACGGGTCTTCATACCCAATATTTCATGTCTCAAAAAAGTAAAATAAACTCGTTAGGCCTTTTTAGTAGCCCGATTGAGGATCCTAACTGGTTCTCATTTACTACTTTTGTTTAGATATTACTCTTGATTTGAATTTTAATTTTGGAAAATTATGAACTTCGCTGTAATGTTGGATATGTTAGCATTAGGAATTAATTCCTTATTTAGTGATTTCGTAGTATATATTATTTATCTTGACATGTGAAAATACATCCTAACTGGTTCTCATTTAATACTTTTGTTTCTATATTACTCTTGATTTGACTTTTAATTTTGGAAAATTATGAACTTCATTGTAATGTTGGATATGTTAGAATTAGGAATTAATTCCTTATTTAGTGATTTCGTAGTATATATTATTTATCTTGACATATTTTATGTGAAAATACATAAACATATTCTTTCGTGCTCGATTATCTGTCTTAAAAAATTATGTGCGGTTTGTGCCTTGCTTCACTAGGGCGCGTGCATCGCATTGCGCTTCGCGCATGAGCATGTGAGACTTTGCGCCCCACATTGCACCTTGCGCATTGATAACACAGGGCCCACCATTACTTTCATTCTTTGTGATTATATAACATTTGAAAATTTTGAACATATATTGCTATGGAGAATAGAAGATAAGATATATGTCAAATCTAGCTATGTAGATTCAATGGAGAAACTCTAGCCAGTGTGTGTGAGAAAGAAGGGGGAGGGGGGTCCCTTTCCTACCCCAGAAGGATTTACAGTGAACTATTTACCATTAAAGTTTGAGATTTGGGCATCCATACAGAAGGTTGGCTCTATTAATTAATCATTAACATCGAAACTTTTTAAACCAAAAATCAAGTATTTCAAATTTTTTGGCACATCATCAATAGGTGCAAAATGGACAAGTAGTTAGTCATGATATGAAATGTTTGAAACCAAACGAAAATTAGGGGGTGAGGGTTTAACTACTTAAATCATGATTACATATTTGAACTGATTTTTTATATGAAAGCAAAATACAAGCGACGTAGACAGGGTCACCAGTCCAACTAGACTACTAAATCAAGACTTTATCCAGAAATATTGTAGAGATGAACTTATGATTAGAATTAACCAATAGATCACGTCTAACCCATAAGCAGAAATGGGAAATTAAAGAGATATCCATCCAAGACAAGAAAGAAATGCATCGATGCCTGAGATTGTTGTAGGCATAAATAATAAAGGCAAAGTAAGAATCTATAGAAAACACAGCAATACATCTTATAAAACTGCATCAAGAATGCAATATTGATTATAGAACCTTCAACCAAGACCAAGTTAATGGAAGACATGATAAAAAATGATTTAAGAAGTAAATCCTAATACCTGGCTTAAAGGCTTACTGATAATGAGTAACAGGGTTCATATATGTTTGGAATCACATAGGCAAATTATAAACAAGCAGAGCACTAGATTAGATGATTCTAAAACTGACAAAATAAAGCTATAAAAAAACTAATGAAATAAAACAAATTTAAAGAGTTATTCCGTGAAGTAATAGACAAATACCTGATCAAGTTTGTAATATCCTTGACTATTAGTTGTGACCCTCTGTTGACCATCTACTATAATTTTAACAGCCTCAACTCCAATGCCATTGCTATCAACTACACGCCCTCCAACAGAGAATCCAGTAACCTGTTCAAAAGTTTGAAACCCAGAATATAAAAGCTGCAATAAAGGACAGGAGGCTTGACTAGTACGAAAATTAGCATATGATTTCTCATAACAAGGATTGCGATCAAACCTCTGTTTTAATGGTAGAAACCCAAACTTGTTCGAATCTAATTTGAGGTACATGGTGCGAACTATTAAACATAACTAGGTCATGTTTGATTACTTAGAATCGAAATGCAGGATTTCTAATTACATATTAAAAATAATAAGGCTATGTTTGATTACTTATAATTGAAATGCAGGATTTCTAATTACAGGGTTTGCTAAAAATGATATTTTGTTCTACTTAACTGGAAAACTTCCAACCTTGCATGCAACTACTGTAATCTATCGATTATACGATTCACTCCCAATGTGTACAGTGATGGAGCCAGGATTTTTTCTGGAGGGGGCGCCCAGGGGGGGGGGGGGGGCAAAATACAATCACCATACAATTTCCAATACGAAGT
>JBAKGM010000326.1:12595396-12609969 GCA_037177215.1 Asparagus racemosus | reverse complement strand
CCCCCCCCCCCCCCCCCCCCCCCCCCCCCCCCCCCCCCCCCCCCCCCCCCCCCCCCCCCCCCCCCCCCAAAACACAACCACCATACAATTTCAAATACGAAGTAGGTGGAAGAAGAACTTGAAGTAAAAGCTTCACATAAAGAATACGTGACTCCTTATTCATTTCAACATATGCACTTATCGTTGAATTAGCACACTTCAATCTTCGAAAGTCTTTTTTCAATATCTCGATTGTAATTGGTTTTTCCATAACCACAAACTACAAATAATAATCTAATTGAGGACTTGACAAATTGAAAATACACGAATAAAGTATACTATTAAACTTATTTGGAATAATAAGAAGAAGAAATGGAACAATTTTAACTATCGATTTCATAAAATAATTTCATAAGTACACAAATGTAAATAAAATCATTTCAAATCTCTATTTCCTAGTATAAAACACTATGAAATTTGAAAGAATCTCATTTCACAATTCTATCACAAAATTATAAAACCACATAAAAATATAAACCTCATTTACAATTTTTACCAAAAGTGAATGGAAATTGAATCCCCATTTCCCTATTATACTTAAAATGCAAAGAAGCCACATGAATAGAAGATGAATGTGTATATATAGGTTTTTCTTTCCAAATTCTAAATCTTTTTAAGTGATTTAAAACAAGTCCCGCTATTTAGAGGCTGGTTGGAATTGAGAAAATATTTTGTCATCTTTATCAATTCTAGGTGTGATAGCAGTTATACCCACATGCATTCAAACCTTAACAACGAAAAAAACTTCACTGAAGTACAAGGTTAGGAAAAGATTATGTATAATTAAACTTAAAACTAGTGAATTTGAGCCTGATTTTGGTTTAGATGTTGCTTTTGATTGATTGGTAATTATCCACTCCCGATTAACCACTATCCAATCATGGTTGACAATTTAGGTGATAAATGTAATAAAGGATATTCAAACACTTCAAAGTATTGGGGGACTAATTGCAAAATATGAAGCTTTGGGGGACTAATTTCAAATATGAAAGATTTGGTGGATTAATTTCAAATATGAAATTTTGGGGGAGTAATTGCAATATGAAAAATCTGAGAGACTTATATGAAAAAGAACTACCATATATACTAATATATGTAAAAAGCTAGGAGGCCCTGGCCACCCCCACCCCCCCCGGGGCTCCATCATTGGGTGTGTGTCCAGTAAATTAAAGAGGGCAGAGCAAGATGGAGCCGGTGGTTAAAATGGGAGGAAAGTTGAGATAATGAACTTTAACTTGAGTGCTCAGAGGTAAACATCCCCGTAATTATAACCTACCCAACACAAAAGAATTCCAAATATGCCAAGCCGACAGCTTGGAATTCAGCATTTCAATTATGAGTAACACAGAGAAAACAAGGCACTAAGAGTCTGAAGCAAATTGAGGTTTTGTAAATCCGTGTTTATTTACAATTGCATGTCCCAGCTTGATCCTGAAGTTATTAAAGATTGTATATTCATTAGCAACTGGTGAAGAAGACTGAGAAAATATAGAAGTGCTTTTAAGATAATCAGTAGTCAAGAAATACGACGAAGCATAATGAAGCTATTTCTACATGCGACGTGTGTCTATATGATATTCACGATACCTGTAAGATGCTTCATCAACGTGCCCCTAACTGAAGACACGTGTTCACACCCTTTGACATTATTTGGACTCTCGACTGACAATTCTTGGACTTGCTTCTAGCACGTGCCAAATACTTCCTTGATTTGAGTTGCAAAATACAGTATAATTTTAAATCTAATTTTTATGTTAAATTATAATATTATAAAAATGCACTAAAATGATAGTTTAGAATATTTCTTACAGAAAAATGTAAGCCATGCTAACTGTTCTCTCTTTAAAAATCAAAAGAACCCGAAAGTCAATACTAAATAATAACTATTCATTCAAATATATGCAGCTCTCAATGCATTTCACATCCTAGGAGAGAGTAGCTTAAACGAACCTGGAACCGTTGGGAGATAACAAGGTGGTGATGCTCTACAGATACAAGCATCGAGGGGGGTGAAACATCAAAAACTGTGTGCTCTCCCTTGTAGTAAGGTACAAGCTCATAAACACCTACAACAACATAAAAGAAAATTAGAAAAAAGAAGAAGAAATAACAACAAAAATACAGCACAAAAAGGACGAAAAGTTCACGATGCAATCAATACAACACCTAAACAGTAGCTTTATTTAATGAAAGGGTTTTTTAATATTGGTCCCCCAAAGCATAAGTATTTTGAATAAATCCTTCAAGACCTATTATTTTGAGAACAGCCCCCAAAAACTCTCAAGTCCCCCCAACTAAGTGTATGTGGTCTACAGTTACAAAATTAGGTTGTCCCGTTGTACCCCTTTGTTGGATGGGAACAGAAAATATTAATGTGTCCTGGGATAACCGATAACTTTTGGGGACTATTCTCAAAATAATAGGTCTTTGAGGACCTATCTGAAAATACTTAAGTTTCAGCGGACCAACTTAAACCCCCTCAATGAAAATGTGAGTTCACAAATCACAGCTTTATTTTTAAGGGAGAAAATCGTCTTCAAGAAAAATAGAACTATTATCCAGTCGTTATTCCTTTACATAGATAAAGTCGTCCTTTTGGATAATTCATTTCAAGGCAATTGCCCAACGCAAATGAACACAATGCTATTGAACCATAGTGATATGTGAATGATTCACAAATAAGTGAGGATACATTTGAGCATGAAAGATGTAATACAACCCTAGAATTTCTGTACTCTATATTATACAACCTTTTCAAAAACCATAAATGCAAGAGTTTTGGAAATAAGATACTGAATGGGGGTGCGTGAATTGTCTTTAGGGTAAATAAGCTTTTAGAAAGTTGAATACTAGTGCATTAATTGTCACAGGATTCAAGTCTACATTGTTGATTTAGATATTGATATTGCAACATGATACAACATAAACAGAGAAGGGAGAGCTGCGCCATTGTTTTGTTTTTAAGTATCGGCCGACACGGCTGATAAATTGGTTGACATGTCGTTTTTAAGCCAATAAGGCTGGCCAAATTTTTGGAATTTTTTCAATAATATATTGGGATTTTGCAGATATATTGAGCAGCATTTCAGTCCCAAAAAATTGGCCGAAATGTTGCAATATTGGTTGGGTTTTTATTTGTTTTAAAGATCAAATTTGGATTTATGGCTCAATAGAAGACTAGACACAAAACAATACCCACTTATAATGTCCAAAAAGAAGGGCTCGATAGAGAATAAATTCTTTTACACATGCTTCACTTGCTCTTATAGTTTCCAACAATTTGCCTCAAAGTAAACTCTGTTTGCAGCTCTACCCAATAATGCATTTATCATTGTTGTTGCCTCTGATAAGCCCCCTCTTCCTTGATTGCTTATTGTCGGTAACTTTCTCTCTCTGTAAATCTCTCCCCATTTTCATCGCAGATGTCATGTTAAACTTTAGCTCTCGAAAAGGCAGAACATGGACTTATACAAAATTGTTTAGTGATAGAATTATACACTAGGAAATACTGGTAGCTTCTTTAATAGTTATTGCCTTCAAAGAAGATATCAACTTTTCTTCCCAACTCCATTCTCTGATGCATCAAGTATGAATATCTATGATATATAATGTAACACTCTGGTTTTTCAAAACTATCCCAGATATATCTCTGTTACCTGCCATCCAATATGGAATTTTTCTGTCCAGCATGATCCTGATATTCGACATTTAGAACAATGGACAAAGGCCATCACAAAACTAGTACAGTAGTACAACAGGTTTTAGAGCCAATTGGCTCGGGTAAACTGCATTTTCAAATAAGGCCACCCACAGCTTAATCTGCACCATGCTGAGAAACATTAGGCATACATTTCGAAAAAAGGAGCGTTCAGTTCTTGTCAATTCTGTGTTCTTTAACATGAGACTCGTGGCTCACAGAACAGTCAAGAAAATGGATTTTTTTTTCCCTACACTGGTCGATCATAATGGCTGGACTGAAAAAGAGTGTAAAAGAAAATAAATATATCTTGAGCTTATGCTAGAGCAAAGGTCTATATAGACTATCAGATAATCTTTTAGTCCTACTAGATTTTATAATATTACAGACTAAAACATAAGATAATGGACTCATGAGCCATACGCTTGGCTTCATATGGTATAATGCTTTGTTCCACATGTTCGTTTTTCTAAATTCTAGCACAGCTTGACCTTAGTCCAGCTCAAGCATCTATAACAGCCATAAAAACCCTGTATTCACCTGGTCATAGGATAAGGTTGGCAGCAAGATTAGCTTGGCAGCATATAGCAGTCTTGGCAACAACACTGCACATACGTACCTAGAGGGATAGGCCTCCATATTGGATACTACATTGTGTATGCAGGGCAGGAAACATTATGGACACCGTTTATGTGACATTTATGTGAAACATGCCATATAATATCTGATTATGGAGAGGGAGCCATAATAATTTTGGTAGAATGTGCGGATTATCACTCAGTGTACTTGTCTAATTGGTTATCAAATGTTTAAAGGAAACACGAATGCAAAGATTCTAAATCATACAAATTTCAAACAACCATCAAAGAGGAAACAATGTCATAATAAATTAGATAAGGAAAATCATCGTGTTGTTTAAAATAAAACCCATAGTCTTGTAATCTTGCACACAAGAAACATGTAAGATGACCAGGATCACTTAAGAACAGGTAATTACCACAAGGCAACGAGCGAAATACAAACTTTCCATCTGCATCAGATATAGCATGACAAAGAGCACTTTTCTCCTTCAGGGCATTACCAGCACCTTGTGGACAATGCACAGACAACACATCATCTGAATACAAGTACACATGAACACCCAAAATTGGATTTCCCTGCAAACAATTAACATAGAAAAATAACACATCACATATGCATACAGGCCAGATCTAGATCACTGAAGCATTTAAACAAGCAAAACTAATTCAAACAGCATAGATTCCAGTTTATAATGCGCATTAGGCTGCCTATGAAGTTAATTTTTCTTTAAACCCGAAAGTGGATAGATCAAATCTACTTTCCAATGGGTTTTGAGGCTGTAGCTTATAGGTGATATCTTCTTTCAGTACTTTCCCTTTTGTCATAATTTTGTCGTCCACTTTCTTTTCAAGATAACAGTATTTGATGACTTTTTTAAAACAAGAATGGCTGTCTTTTTTCAGACACATCCATGGGAGGACTGCAGCACATTAGAATAAATCAAATAATGAGGGAATGCCACCTGTATATTGAGTTGAAGCAGAACAAAGTACCATATTATAGAGGACAAGGAAAAGAAAGTGTTGGAGGCTACTTGGAATGAAAAAGAAATGAGCCCCTCTTTCTTACAGATGAGATTATGTATTAGGAGAGTTCTAATATCAATTTGAGGTCCAAAGTTGGCCTAAATGCAGATAAGGCTGGACATTATTGTGTTAAGCTAGATTGAGACTAGAGGTTTTTTTTGGGGCGTGCGGGGGGGGGGGTGCGTGTGCGCACTCATGCAGGCACCCCCGCATGCACAAGCATACATGCGCAGATAGACGCGCACGAACTCGGGAGCACAGACATACGGTTTGGGTTGCAATACACGCAAGGTGTAGCTATCTTAGTTACATACACATGAAAAAACACATTTGTCCATCAATATTGTTAATCTGAACGTGCATTGTTATACACACGTAATCAAACGCAACTATATAAAAAATCAAATGGGTCAGAAATTTATATTCTATAATTCAAGTTTGGGGAGACTGTTGGAGACGTCATTTTTAGGTCATGAGATGTGTTTTTTTAATCTCTATTTCAGAACGTATAGGTCACAATGAACAGTTTAAATCATTAATAGCGATGGTTGAACACGTAATTTCATAGGAGTAACTAAGTCACACCCTGTGTATTATAACCTTACCACACATATAATATACATACATACATGTATAAGACTAGATGGATCAGCTTGATGTAATGCACAAATTTCAAGTTTCTGCCACACTTGCATTTTTAATCTTTACCTAAATGACTCAACTATGTTCCATACTTCCATCTCACCCAGTAATTAGAATTAATATCTCTAATGAATTTCTTCCATCCAGATTATATCCAAATCAATTGCTTACTGTTATTCCCAAAATACATAAATACAAAAAGGTTGTGCTATCCACTGTTCTTTGTTTACAAAGCTACCAAGTAGTTAAGGTTGTTATACAAGTTCACTGCTTGGTCTCAAACCTGTAACTATCAAAAGTTTTAATTCAAAAGACCTAAAGTATCCAGATGATTTTCCCAGCCGTCAATAATGTGATGCAGTATATAACAAGTTTTATATGTAATCAACTTCATTACCAGCTTCCTAAATCGGGATGAAGGCTTGTGTTTACAATCAGCATGTCAATCCTTTTCCGATCAAAATAGTCTTCTTATTTCATCAAAAAAAAAGTCTATATGCGTACGACTAAACTGTAAAATTATGAACAAAATTCTATACATCGAATCATAAGAGGTCTAAAGTTTCTTATTATCATCTATGCATCCTAATATCAGTCAAAACATTTATACTTATGCAATCCTAGTAAACTATTTGTTGACACTGTGAAAAAACCTTTTATTTTTCAGAGGTATTTTTTTCTGATGTGTTTAATGCACTTAAAAGTCTAAAAACTCAAGAGTCTAGGATTTAATAGTCAGTCCTAAATAGAGTATTATCGGGTGTCAGTTTCCTAGAGTCATCATTAAGAGTCTTCATATTTCTAGAAGAGTTCCAGAGAACTCCATCACTTGTATTTACATCAGATTTGCAAGGCAGGATTGTAGCGAGCCATTAAACTCAAAGTCATAGCAAAGCATCAAAAGAATTACAGGAGCAGCAGCTCCGCAGACTTCAGCATTTATATTTTACTGTAGCTTACTTCTATTAACCACCAACAGACACTTGATGCAAGTCCTATAAAGAAAAAAGATAAGGTTGTTATTTTGGTACCTGAGCCACTACAGAACCTTGAAGATCATACCCAGAGACAGAAAAGATATCATCTAGCTCAACATTACCAAATCCCAAATCCACCTACATAAACCAAAAAGATATAGGTAAATAACATAACTGCCTATATCACAGAAAAAGATAAGATAAAAAAGTGTCTAACCTCTGGTGTTCCTCGGACTTCAATTTCTAAATTAGGATGTGAAGCGCGCAATTTGTATTTCCCTGCATAAAAGGTACTAGAATAAGAAAAGGTCATGATAGCATCCTCTAAACATTCTCTGAAGGACAAGTAAATGACTCTCTGCATTCTCTAACCATTCTGTGAAGGCCAAGTAAATGACTCTCTATAAGGAGCTAAAGCTAATTTTTAACATGTAAGAAAGGGAAGGCAACAAAGGCGCTACAATATTGTTGATTTTGCAAAAATCAGACGTCAGAAGGAACATTCTACTTAGGGCAGTAACTGGTTAGTGGGGCCTGAACCCAATCTAATTGAGATATGATCCAAACAAAACAAAGTTGAATTTGGCAGGACATCAATTAATCTCCATGCTATTAGATAAATGGGTGGGGTGATGGTTATAAGGGGATCTGATCCATGTTGTTGACCCAGAGTTTCATCTCATCAATACATTACAATTACAAGTATATACTATAACTGGATTCTAGTATTCCACCTTGTACTGACCCAAATAACACTATAGTAAAACGCTCTTATTCAACCTAAGAAAAGTGAGGAATTCAGAATCTAGCTAACACTGAAGGGTTATAGTAATACTTCATAAAACAAGGTGTCTTACTATCTTAACACAAACATCAAAGACACCCATAATTTTTTCCTCCAATCGCAGACTGCAAATATTTGAAGGAAAAAAATATAGAAATATGTAAATGGCGTAGCAGGCTCAACCTGAGAGCTGGTTAATAGCTTAACCAAGTTCAGGTTCTGGATCTTGAAATAGTTGGACCTTAGACAAACCCCGCAAAATGGATAAGGGTACTGACTTACAAATTAGGTCACTTTATTGACCTGGACGAAGCTAACAGAAAGCTTTCATATCTATTGAAATCCTATAATAGTCAGAACAATCAACAAAATTTCCGCTTTCATGAAAAATTTACATAAAATGATAAACATAGAAAACTGGGAAGCACAAGCAAGGAACCAAAACAGGCTATCAGAAGGTTGAAGCAAAAGCTAGGTGGAATGATCATCACTCGGTTGTTTTCTGTCTTTAGTTCTTGCAAGAATATTTTCTTAACTCAACCACAGTTTGAGCTAAAATGTGAGGCAAGAAGTAAAATGGTTTGTAATGAACTTCCCAACTAAGCAAGTAATCAATGCACAAACATCACAAACCTGGAATAATGTTTGCAAAGGAATATTGCCCTACTGCTGATGTGAAAACAGATGTAATAAGGTCGTCGGAAGGAGACAGGAGATCGACCTTTACATCAGATGGTCCTCCATCCTTCACAGAACAACTCTCTCCACCAACAGCTCCCAAGACCTTTCCTGATATCATGAATCTACATGAAAACAAATTCCCACTAGGTGAGAAGTTGCCTAACAAATAAAGTATGAAAAATCTATTCAATATAAACAGATATTGTAAGGAAAATGAACATTCATAGGACACAGACCCTGTGAACCGGAAATTGATATCTGCATTGCCATTACACCCACTTTGGTCAACAATAACAGGAACCTGCAAGTTTGACACACAATCTAACCATACTTGAGGAAAGAAACTAAAAGAACTAAAGTCCTGCACATGGATGAGTACACAACGCTAAAGTCCTTTGCAAGTAGTGGAAGGATTAGGAAGTATGGTTCAGCCATCAACTCACATTGTCGGGATCCCAAGACCAACCATCAGGCCCCTTAACTTTGACAATAAATGATCCCTGTGCACAAAATCATTTAGCATGTCTGGAGAATAATAGGAGAAAGCAAAAGTGTGTCATTGAGAAGAGGAATATCTAAAATATTGAGTAATAACGATCCAAAAGAAGCATAGTAAGGGAACGCATAGATACAGGTAAATTTAGGCAGTTGAAATATTGGTTCAAATACAGGGAGAGATGCTACTAATGTTAAAACCTAGGAATGAATTCAGGTTAATTAAACCCACGTCATAAATTTATGGCCTGAATATCATATGCCATGTTTCTTCAGTCTGCCACTAAATTTTCGTTCACAATCAAATAACCGCATAAGAAGTAACCTTATGTTTCTAGGAAAAGAAAGCATCTCATGCACAATAAGCATTAGTTATTGAGTTTTTTTTAGCAGAGATTTCCGGTAAGCGAGATATTAGATTCTTTTAAGCAAAGACCCGAATAACTAAAGGGCAGAATCACGGGTTTATAAGAATATCTGGATACTCTATCACGCAAAAACCTTGGGAACTCTTCTATAACGGTCAATGATTTACGTTTGTATACAAATAGTACTTCTTAATTGTGAACACAAAATAGATCTTTGGCATTGTACTTTTACTACTATAGCAAAATCAGAATCATCTTGTTGACTGTCAAAATAAAATAAAAAGGAAGAACCATTTCAAGCAAGAAAAAAAATAACAGTACCTTGTCATAAACTGGAATAAAATAGTAACCATTTGGAGCACATTGAGTCCTCTCCTTAACCAGCCCATCAACTGTACGAAGCTCGACCTGTATTTAATTGAATAATTAATAAAAGTAAAAGAGTCATATGGTTTTATTACATAAAATAATTATTCCAAACGAAAATATCAAGAAGAATATGAGCTATTTTCCAATAGCTTTCAATAGACATAGCCATAAATTGTCAAGTCTATGTATAAGGCTAAAAGATGAGAGTTATGGGAACATGTTCAGTTTGTATCATCAGCCAGTACCTTGTGTCATTCAGATCCTGTTCCTCACTGGCTCTAGCAAAATCCTCAACCTCCAGCATAAACTCTCAGAAAAAGAGAATTTGGGAGGGTCATCAGGCTGCTTTGGCCACATGAGCTTAAACTAGAGAACAGGGGCAGATTTCTTTCCATGTCAGCTAGCTTCTATGCTTTATAGAAAATCCCTCAGCCAGATTTAGCAGTTATTTGATATCTAATATAAGTTCTACAAAGAACATAAATTGCCTAATTTTTTTGAAGGAATCTCTCAGTATGGAACTGGTGGTCAAAGCACATTTTGACAGGCAGAGATATGTTGTTGCTGCTGATGATGGATAAGATATGGGAGTTTCAGTTTCACTAGATAAATACTTCCTTAAAATTGTATATTCATACCTTCGAGTAAATCAGGTTTCTAAAGTGTAGCTAAAATAGATTGTAGAAAAGTTATAAACTTAACTCACTACCATATCTAACTAGTTATTTTATCAAACCCCTGGAAACAGCTCCTGACACTCAACAACATTTGCAGTTGACTAGTCATTCTTGATCATGGGTGGTATGAATCCATAATTTCCATGATTGCATGTTGCTCATGTAGTATGTGCATCACGTATGAATATGCCAGTATAACTAGAGAATAAGCAATGACAAATCTCAATGTTCTTTCATGAGGGCGCTTTATTTATGTGGGCCTTTGATAAGTGAGGCAAGGCACGACTTGTGAGTAGAGGCAGATTCATGTAAAATAGGGTGTTACGTGTTGGCTGCATCAGAATATGAGTTACCTAAATTATAATGTACAAAAACATTTTGAAACATCGTATGTATTTGCATTCAATTGCTTAGTCATTCATATCGATATGAATTACATTTAGACTTACTAGAAACGATTAGACTTATTTTAAGCGCAATGCAACTATGGTACTTAGCCCTCAAACGTGGTCACAGCCACAAGATCGCATTCCAAAAACTACAAATCAAATAGTTGACATGCAGTTTTCATGCAGTTAAATTTGTAAATAGCCCAAAATTCAACCATCATGCCCTACATGTAAACAATTGCTTGCAACTGGTACCCATTTGACATTTCCAAGGTTTCTGCCAGTAAGAGCATCATTTTATACCTTAGATTCCCACAATAATTGGATTAACTACTAAATCAAAAAATTTAAATAAGATTGAGCATACATAATTACATCAATTATACTGAAAATATTTACACTACTAATCTCTGTGGGTTAAAGTTAAGAGCACATTAAAGTGCTTAACAATATAATTACAAATTTAGACACAATCGGCAATCAAAAAATTCAATGAATTGTAACTAAGCCTCAGTTTTGCTTTAGACACAATCGACAAGCAAAAGATTCACTGATTACCAAGGAATCTTTAACCAACATGAAAACAGACTTCCAGTTCAACTATATTCAACTACTGATGAGCCCTCTATTTGCAGTACCGTCTGAAGAACCTTAAGGATTCATTATGCCACTACACTTCGCAAGGGAGATTTTGTAGAGAATTTAATCGACCCTCAAATCGCTAGTTCACATTTTCGTCTCAATATTCAGGGGCAAAATTTTAAACTTCCATGCTGTCATTCAAATCCTATGCGTGGAACACTAACCGTCACTTCATGTCGACTAAATTAGCTTCATCTAAATATATTCAGCAAGAACTGATACACTACGCTGCAACAAACAAGTAAATTCTGTAGCAAAATATTAACTCAAGATCTCCATACTAAAAATACTAAAAATTAACAGCTAAATCAAATGTAAATCACATACAGTAATGTGTGAGTAGTCCAATTTCGCATCAGAAGCCTTTCTCCCCTTGATCAGAGACGAGGTCGCCTAACAAAACCGCAGGAACTCCAAAGATCAGCAACAATGACGAAAGAAATCTATCAGATTCGAGGAAGTTAAACGATTTTCTCACCTCCACGAACCCGCCGCAGCCATAGATCGACTCACCGGCCGTCGACGAGATGGAGAGAGCGATCAAGAAGCAAACCAAGAGATTAGCGAACGCCATTTACTCGATCTGAAGCTTATTAGAGAACAGATCTACATGAACTGATTGGGCGCTGAGATCGAGGGAAAAGACGACGAAAAACCCTAAGCCCTGAATTAGGCTGCATATTTTTGGGGAGGGGGCCCCGTGGGTTTAAATAGCTGCGAGGTTCAGCTAAAAGAATAGGCAACTGAGCGCCGGAGCTCGCACTGGATCCTTGGGTTAGAGCGCGGTAACTTCACGGGACTCGCTCTCGAGTCAAAACCAATTGCTCGCAAGAGAGGGCGCGGTAACCTCACGGTGGGTTCCATGAAGTGCTTGTGGGCCGGGTCAAAATCCTAACAAGTACGCCCACGCGGTGCGGTAATGGGCTTGTATCTGGTTCTTTAGGCCCATTTTGGTCTCCATAAAAGGGAATTCGCACCGAGCTATCCTTAGTGCTTTAATATCATAGGACCATAACAAACTTTCAGCATTACATTTTCAAAAATTATTCATACTGTACACTATAAAAATAGGATGATTATATTATCAAAAAAAATAGGGTGATTATTTTTCACAAGATAGATAGTTTTTGTGACAACCACTAGGATCAAACTTTTTTATATGATATATTTTCAAAAGGAACCTCCCCATAACCTATGGCGACCACCTACTGGCAATATTAGTCTCTAGGCTTTAAGAGTATCCAACATACCGATGAACCCATTGCGAAGCTGAAGCGTAGTCCAAAACACCAAGCCCATCTAGAAGCCCATGTAAGTACTAGTATAAATGCTGATGCCCAGGCCCAACGTCTCCATATGATAGGATAAGGCTTTCTCCAGTTAAAATCCACCCACGGTCAAATCAAAAGCCTTGTCAACGTTGATTTCACATCTAGCTATTTTAGTAATCCGTGCGCGTTCCATCGCTGTCCAAATCTATGCTTACTGTTTCCAGCCCTCTCCAGTAACAAAATCGAAAACGCTGTTTCCCTTATAAGATTACATCTGTTATCCTCACCGGCGGTGACACGACACCCTACTCCTTTAAGACACAAATCAGTCCCTCACCAATCAAATCAACAGCCCACAGCAGTCTACGCACTGCCTTCCATTCGGGGCCGGACGTCAAAACGGCGTCTAATCAAACGTCAAAGTGTCGCCCGGCGGTCTCCTTATTTCGGGCAAGATCGAGCCCCGCAGATTCGCTTCAAGGGTTTCCTAAAATGGAAACAAGCCATCGCGACCGTCGGTTGTGTGGCCCACTGGCATTCGTGCATGTGGGCTTGGGCCCACGGATTGGGTGTTTCGTGGGTGCGTCGTTGGACAGCTGCGTCCGAGGTGACGGGTTGCTTTCGGTGTGGGGCTTTTGCACATGGAAGGCGTCTGTGTAACAGTCAACTCGCTATTCGAGTCGGGCTGGGCCGTGGGCTTTTAACACTGTTTGGGATCTAAACAGCAAGTCTTTGCAAATTTGGCAAATCAAATTGGTCCACGCGTGCAGATTTGTTCCTGGATATGTTGAGTTCCGTTTATTTGGTACAAAATGGAATTCTCAATTATTTGTTGTCACTGTGGGAGTTTGAGATCTACGTTTGTTTGACGACGAGCATAAGAGTGTGGGCGTCATGAAGGTTCAGTTAAAAGATGCTTTTAGGGTTACATTTATGTCACAGGCTAGTTTGAAGCAGTGATGGGAACAAAACAAAACAAAAAATAATAGAGGGAGAACTGCAATTATTTATTTATCTAAAAGTAAAAATATAATTATTGATTTGATGAATATGAACTAAAATCAAGTCGAATGGATTATTATGTAAACGGATTTTACTTGTAATTGTTATAGCTTTCAGTCCTAGTTGAATGTATTGTTTCTAGTGGCACTAACTCTTTATGGCATATTAAAAACAACCAAATAACCCTATATGGGATTAAAAATAAGTTCACGAAGCTTAATATTTCACTCCAAAGTATTAAGGATGCAAAAAAAAAAATATCCGTAATTTATAATGATTAGTAAGTGCATTATTGTAACATTCGAACAATGCTATACAGCTCAAAAGATACGAAAACTTGAAGAGATTTAGACAAAAAGACTACAAAAGCAGCGTCGCGAAGAAAAAGACTGCTAAAGGAGATTAAGAACCACGTGAAGAAGAAAAAAATTGAACCAAGTTGTTAGAAAAATTAAATTTGATGGATTTTAGCGCTTCGAAAGGTTGACGAAATTGTTAACGGCTAAAGATTCGAAATTTCTTTCGAATACTCAGCGACCAATGCTATTTCTTTTCCAATCATATCCTAATTTAGAAACAAATAATGGATGGATAGATTGATTCATAAATTAAGAATACGCATTCATCTAATCAAAAATCTACCCATTCTCAACTTTAAAGTAAAAAATAATGAATCCGTCAACCGACAGCCCACTTTGATTCGCATGAATTCGCCAAAATGTTTACACTCATTTTACTTTTAAATTTACATACATTGTATGCAAGAACCCAAACTTCTTTCCAATGGTTTAATAAATATTGATTGTTTTGTTCAGGTTAGCTCCTCATTTTCCTATTCACAAAATAAATTTAGAAACGTAAAACAAGTAATCTACATACAATGCACATGCACTGAAGTAGAAGAAAAATATACTTTGTTTGGTTATTTTCTTT
>JBAKGM010000326.1:12574301-12587577 GCA_037177215.1 Asparagus racemosus | reverse complement strand
TAACGTCGCCTGGGAAGGAGGTATTATCCCCTTAATCGCGTTGATTAGCCTCATTGAGCGTTCAGGACCATAACAATTTCAACATTAAAGCTTTCATCCAAATAATTTTTTGCTTCTTAGCAGTAGCCATATTCAATTTTTGTAGATATACACTACGAGCTTTCCTCACCGAGTGCTATCAGCGTATGTATTTGTATCTATAATTAGTAAACAGTATAAATTTGGTAAGTATTATGTATTGTTCGTATCTAATACATTTTCACCCTTATGAATGCATGAAACTAGGGAAATACTTTATATACGCTTGTTTTTAAATCATTTTGTATGTATATTCAAGAGAATCATCGGTAATCCATATGGATACACTAGAACAAAAAATTTTAAACTCATTAGAACATTAACATGCGTATTTATTATTGTAATAAGAGAAGGAAAGAGCCATTTCAATGTTTACTTAAAAGATCTTTTTGTCAAAAAACATTTATAAGAGACGTACGTATTCAATCAAATATGCGGTATTTACAGAAAAAAGTAATCGGTTAAAATAATCAATTTATTTCTAATGTCGAATCAAGATTAACTGGAAAAAATAAAGTACTACGTCAATTTCTTTTTTAGTGTCAAATGTAACAGTTATGAATAGTCATCGAATCCTAAAAAAGGTAAAAGAATGTGATCCATTTTGATACATGTAACTATACACGTGTACGGTGCCTTACATATTTATGATTATTAAGCTTCAATTGGATTATTTTATTCCACCTCTTATCGAGAAAAGAACACTTAACAATAGTGTTATCTGGGAATCAAAGTAATGGATCATGTAATACATGCAGAACGGGATCTCTAAATCAGCAAATAATAATGTCATGGGGCTTGTTTGGCAAACCCATAAAACTGGGTCAGGTCTAGACTTGACCTAGTGTTTTAGGTATTTTCTATTTGGGAAAGAACTAAAGTAACTTTGACCTTATTTTTTTAGTTTTTTTTTTGTCCTTAAATCAAGTCAGAGTTGGATCAGACTTTCCTGATTTAATCCTGTCATGAATAAGGGAGTATATCAAATTAGCCTGAGTTTGGACTTGGTTTCCAAACGTGTCATTGGTCTTAGGTTAGGTCCATATTAAAGATATTATTAAGGAGTATGGGATTCGGTCTTAATTGTATTAATTGACAAGATATTCTTGTAAACTAGGTAGCTCCTTGATTTGTGTCCTGGGATTCAGTTTTAATTGTATTAATTGGCAAGACATTCTTGTTGTAACAAACTAGATAGTTCCTTGATTTGTGGCCGGAAAATTAGGATAGCCTTGATTAGTTTTGATTGTATTCTTCTATTTAAATCATACTTGTACATGGAGAAAAGATAGCAAGAAAAGATTATTCCAAACTATAAAATTCTTGTGAGATCGAGACCCTATTTGTTATTGGAAAGGGATTCAAGCTCTAGAACCAAGAAATACACTTGTAGGTTACAAATTCTGAGTCCGTGCGGTTTAGGTTCGTATCCAAAACGGCAGTACAACTTGTCAACATATTTGTTCAGAGAATTTGTAAGGATATCAGGACCCAGCTCCGTTTGAAATATTATGGGTTATTTAGATATTATTGCCTTACATTTTCAATAATTCCATATTAGTTCCTCAAATCTATGAAATTGCTTATCAGCCTCTCAAATCTTACGGTTATTGCAAATTGGTCTATTAATTACCAAAGTACCCTCAGCTAAAGTTTTTTAAAAGATTATTTGCAATTTGACACTCCCAATTTACACATTTTAAAATTTTAATGTCACAAATTTTTTGACACTTTGTTACTCCAAAATTTACACCTTTTAAAAACTTTAGTACCCAAAGGATCCACATTTTTTTAAAACGTGGATACATCAAAGTTTACACAATCTTTAACTTTGATACCCTAAAGTTTTGGGTATCAAAGTGTTAAAAAATAAATTTGGGGTATCAAAGTTAAAAAGAACAAACTTTGTCTTAACAAAAGTGTCAAAAAACTTTAAGATATTAAAGTTAAAAAATGTGTAAACTTTAAGGTGCCAAAGTGTCAAAAAACTCCGGGGTATTAAAATTAAAAAGTTGTAAGCTTTAGAGTACGAAAGTGCAAATGAACTTTTTTTTTTTATCAACATAGGTTTTAAGAGAAAAATCATGACTAAGAGGTATTTTGGTTATTGAGGGACCAAATTGCAAGGCTTCTTAAGATTTGAGGGACTAATGAGCAATTATTGAGATGTTAAGAACCAATATGAAACTATTGAATATTTGAGGGACTCATACTAAATAACCCAAATATTATACGGTGTTTGATATTATTTTCCGGTACTAGATCCTAAAATACTGTAACAAATAATTAGCAGGTATACACAGACACGTACCTATTCAAGTGCGAGCGAGATCTCAAATCCAAGGACCCCTGTGAAATGCTTGCTCTGATAAAGGCATTATATTCCTTCAACTGACATGACTCGTAAGCATCACTCTTATTTGGAAATGCCTGCTTGATTGTGATTTGCTAGTGGGAAATCGCAGTCTGACAGTGATGGCTTGCAGATTAATCAAACTCACTCTTAAATTGTATTTGCAGATTTGTTACTGTAAAGCTAAAATTAGTGGATTAATAGTTTGTACATTAGTACAATAATAATGCTACCCATCATAGGCCAAAAATAATTAAACTATATTTAAATTTAGGGTTTTTCATAAAAGCCAACTTTAAAATAGGGTTGTTATATATGCAACCACCGGCCTTTTAATTTATATCAAAATCATTTTTTTTTTTATCTAGACCTTCCATAATACCCTTATTTAATACAGGTCCAGGGCACGTTTTGCCAACCCGTCGCACCTTATCGAGGGTTTAATCCATGGTTCCCCTAATCAAAAGAGAAAAAATATTAAAAAGTTAAAATTTTGATAATTTAACGGTGAATTAAGTGGGGGCAAACACTGGTTTTGTGAGAGATGCTTCATGTGCGTGCGGCGATTGGGATTTCAGTGTTGGTTGGGTGAGTTTGGGGCTGTGGGTGGCCGGAGTTCATGTGAGCAGGAGCCCGTTGTTTGGGGATGTTTGGTGGTAGGATTGGGGGGCTGGTTATATTGGCCGGAGGTTTAAAGTGGGCTGATGAGGTTGACCGGAGGGAGTGAGGACTGAGGAGGCTCGAGGGGAGGGGAGGGGGTGAACTGGTTAAGGGTGTGTGTAATTAGAAAGGTTAAAATGGGAATAAATTATAAAATTATGCAAAATTCTGTGAAATCGAAAGCTAAATCCACTTTATCGGTAGTTTATGTATAAATTAAACTTTGAAGATGGTTCTTATATAACCATTCTATTTTAAAGGTGGCCTGAATGAACCGTTCCTTGTAGAATTCTGAATAGTCTAAAATATGCATGTAAACAGCTGTAATATATGCCTACACGAGTAATGTTACGCTATGTTAATTGTAATTATTTACATTTTTACCAAATAAAATTATGATTATAATCAAACAAGTAGGATCTCAGCTATTTCCTCGTTACGTGACTAAATGGCGTGGTGTCAATTCCTCCTTTATATTAGAAGTAAAAAGGTTTTTTTTTTCTGACACTGGCCCATGAAATGATGCCTAAAGCAAAATAGGCATATGAAAAACTAAATTATAAAATTAATGCCTCAAATCCTTGAAGTCATTCTAAATAGGTCCACGCCAATTTTTCATATGCCAACATCGGTAGTTGTATTCGCAGGTATTTGCAGACGGTTATATTAGGCGATGGTGGTGGTCGCCAGCATTAGCTTAGTGTGAATACCAGCATCCAATAACATAACAGGAATAACAAATATGTGTAGAGTTTAAAGGGCTATTTTTCATAGAAGTCACCTTTAACTGATAATAAAAGACGGTTTATATAAAACGATCCTATATTGAAATCGACTTCGACGTAAAACCCCTGTTTTGGAGAAAGAATATTAAGAAGGAAAAAAACACTAAACAAGAATTGCTACCTTAGGCTGGCCTTGGAAAACCCAGCCCACCAAACCCCCAAAAACACAACTCCCATCATTTCCCACACCCCGATGTCCCCGTCCCCCATCATTTTCAGTTAGACAAGTTTCAAAAGGAAACGAATGGGGTGAACACAGATTAAAAACTAAGCGCTTGGGACACTGAGACCTCCTTGATGTGTGTGTAATGTGACCCTGTGCGTTGTATGTTTTCTCCCCCCCCCCCCCATCTTTGGTGTATGGTAACAGTCACTCTCTCCTGCGATATTATTATTATCAACACATCCCCTCACTCAAAAAGATTCAATACGCCTTTGGGTTCCATCAGCTATCGCCTGTTCTTTTCAAAAGGGATAGCTTCGCTCTCTCTCTCTCTCCTCCCCTTTCAAACAGTGATTTAACACCACACCACCCCCTCTCCTCTCCCGTTGGTTGGCACAGTGAGGTGGACTTGAAAGCACACATCTTTTCCTGTCCATTCGATATCTCTCTATCTCTATCCCTCTCTCTGTCACTTGCTCTGGTTGCTCAAATCCTAGCTCTCCTTCGCGGTTGTTTCTTTTTTTTTTCTTTTGATCGCTTTGGGGATTATGGGCTCACTGGGAGGAGCGTCAGCTGAGGTTGTGAAGAGGAAGAAGGCAATGTGGCTTTACCCGAAAGCGGTGGGCTTCAACCCTCCTGAGAGATGGGGTCACTCTGCTTGCTTCTCTGATGGTCTTCTTTACGTTTTCGGGGTAAATTCTTCTTCTTCTTTTTTTTTCCCGGTTGAAATGTTCATTAAATTTTTTTTTTTTGTTGTCATCGAAATTATTGTTATTGTTATTGCTGTTCTTTGATGGTTGTGGTTTAGGCAATGATTGTTCTTGTTAGTCATATTCGTGTATACTTCTTTAGGCTCTGTTTTTGTTAGTTATGTCATCAGAATAACAATTATTTGGCGCTGGATGGTAGCGAAGGTTAACCTGTAAGATTTACTTACTACCCTGTTTTCGTGTTTATTGTCAAAAGGTTTGTCAAAACTTTTATTCAACTTTGATATTTAAGAAGTGGGTTAGTATGATCATTCATCGATTTTCTTATTGTCAATTTTATTTGCAAAACAACTGACTTTATTTTGAGATTTGGACAAATTGAGGCTAGGGTTTGAATATGCATCTTGATAAATATATTTAGCAAGCAGCCAGCGATTGGACCATTTATATGCTATTTTTTTAATATATGTTAATATATAACAAACGCTTCCAAGTTAAGCTAGACTAGTTTAGCTGATCATTTAAAGGGGGTTACATGCCTTGCTTTTCTTGTTATGTATTCTGAACTCTATGGACATGAATTTGGCCCATTTGAGGTGAAGTGCAAAGTTTAGCATTTGCATTTGTATATACGTGTGTCTGGTGGATTGCTTTGGGAGGTTTCCAACTTACTTCGACGTACCTCTAGCATCTTTTATTCCTAGCTTTTTACTATCACTTTTCATTTTGCTGTTTTATTTTCTGTAATATAACGATCGGGTTTTGATTTTCACAGGGATGTTGTGGTGGTCTGCACTTTAGTGATGTACTCACTCTGAATCTTGACACAATGACTTGGACCTCCCTCGCAACCACTGGCCACAAACCCGGTACTCGAGACAGCCATAGCGCTGCCCTCGTAGGCCACAAGATGATAGTCTTAGGGGGCACAAATGGTTCCAAGAAAGTGAATGATCTACACATACTGGATCTCGAAACTAAGGAATGGAGCAAGCCTAATTGTAAAGGAATCCCTCCCTCTCCCCGAGAAAGCCACTCCGCTACCGTTGTAGGCAATGACAAGCTTGTGATATTTGGAGGAAGTGGTGATGGTGAAGCAAACTATTTGAACGATGTTCACATACTTGACCTCAAGAACATGATGTGGACTTCTCCGGAAATAAAAGGTGAACCTCCTGCTCCTAGGGACAGTCACACTGCCGTTGCTATTGGTAATAAGCTTATCATATATGGTGGTGATTGTGGTGATCGTTATCATGGGGAAGTTGATATTCTTGATTTGGAGGTCATGACTTGGTCAAGGGTATGGATTACTCGTTATACTTTTGATTTTCTACTTGCTTTTTGTTTCTCTTTAGAGTTTATATCATTGGAATTTCTCGAGTTATTCCAAGACTTCCCTAGGATAGAAGATAAAAAAGTAGAATTTAGTAAACTGAGAATTCCTTGATCAGAAAGCTGGTTCAGTTCTCTTGAGTTATGATTCAAAAAATAGGTGGGTAACAACAATCTAAAATTCCCTTGAGAAGTTTTAACGTTAATCATTGAAAGTAATGAATCATATCGGATGTTGTAAAATTACTGAAACTTTCTTTTATGACTTCATTGCAGTTGCCAGTTCAAGGATCTTCACCTGGAGTGAGAGCAGGTCATGCAGCTGTTAATATTGGAACCAAGGTGAGTATCAGCAAATATTTGAAATGTGAAAATTTCTCAAGCCAGCTTTTGTTATGAACTGCTTGGTTGTTTTATTCAGGTTTACATAATAGGTGGTGTTGGTGATAAGCAATACTACAGTGATGTCTGGGTTCTTGATTCTGATACTTGTTCGTGGAGTCAGCTTGATATCCGAGGTCAACAACCACAAGGGAGGTTTTCTCATACAGCACTCATTACTAACAACGACATTGCCATATATGGAGGGTAATGAAAAAGAATTTAGTGAAATATAACTTTGCATCTTTTTCTGTTGGTATTTTGTTTTTAATCATGTCTATGCTGGACAGGTGCGGAGAAGATGAACGCCCTCTGAATGAATTGCTCATTCTTCAGTTGGGGTCAGAGCATCCTAATGGTCGTTACAACATTTCAATGTGCAAGATTTTTGGTAACCATTGGAGCCAAGAAAAGAGGAAATTTCTAAGGGGTGGAGAAAGTCTTGTGAGTAGGATTTGATGCTTAAGCCTGTCTATAATTTAAATGCATACTGGGGATTCTTTTGTTGCTCGACTTGTTTACTCGTACTTTGCATGTGAATGTCTCTTTGGTGGGGCAGAATATTTTCAAATAAATATTGATTATAGACCGTGTCCTTGGATTTTATTGTGTGGTAGAAAGTAGAAGAATACTAATGAAAAATATATGCATCTGAATGAGATATGTTTCTCCTGAGTCGTGCAGCATAGGAATTTGGTTACGAAGAATGGTGACATTAATCAACAACGATCACGAGAATTGGATGTCGACCTGAGGAGTTGCACACTACAGAAACTAGGTCAGTTATGAAGTAATTTTTATTCAAACGAGTAGCATAAGAGACAATTGTGGGCTATATAAATTTTTTACATAGTTTGCTTGTATGCACACAAACACACTAAATATATGTTTGTGTATTTTTCTCAGATAACTTGCATCATGCAAAGAGGAGGAGAACTAGTGATGCAAAGGTTTGGGAGGTAGAGTCAGAACAAGAAGAGCATTCCCTTTCGCTCTCCCAGCACTCATCTCCATCACAATCTGATCAAGAACAGAACAATCTCCAGAAGCTCCCGGCTTTTGTCAAAGACTCCATTACACCATCACAGCAGCAGTTTATTGCTTCCAAAGCACACCATAGAATCCCACAGGAAGTACACTTTGTTGGAAGAGAATCGCCTCGACAGTCCAAAACCGAACAGTTTCTACGAGTCGTTCCTCCTCAAAGACAAGAAGTGCAATTCCTACCAGTGGATCAGAAGCCTGTGATGAGACCTGCCACTCCCCATCTGGTACCCATTGTTACTGCCTCTCATTCTTTTTTGAAGTTTCATGTAAGAAAAAGTATAACGGCAGTCGCGTTTCTCAGCTGCTGCTCTTTAATTGGTTAAGGGTAGGGTTGGGGTTAGGTTTGGGGTTAGCTTGGGGGTTATATGAACTTGTAGGAAGGCGAGCAATTAGCGATTGCCGTTAGAATTATTCTATGTAAAGTTTCGTCCTTAATTGCAGTTATAACTGTTGAAAAGTTAAAATTGTTCTGTTAGTATAGATCTCTAACCCTCAATCATCACCAAATCTTCTGAGTTTTGGTTTAGTGGTCACAACTTCAATCGGAGTTTTGGTTTAGTAGCAGGGACTTTGAGATGGTACCAGACTACCAGAGCAACTCAAGTGCAATTTTCACTGGTCGCAAATCTAAATTGTATTGTAGACTGTGTTGGAAATAATTCTCAAATCACAAGGAAAGTACAAGCTCAATGAAAAATTCAAAAGTTCTGTAATGTTTTGTAGACTACAATGGTTGTACAATCTGATAGCAGTAAATCCTATTAAAACTTTAGAAGTGGATGTTGTTTAGAACCTTATTAACCCCAAAATTTAGGCAGGCAGTGATACTTAAACTTAGAATGAGCAAATAAAAGTGAGCTATTAGTTCTTGATCTCAGATTTCCATTTAAGTCCATTTTCTTTTAATTCGTCCTAATAAGAGATCATACTCACACATGAATCTCCAACAGATTGGAGCAGAGGTTCGTGGCACAGTGGACGGCGCTTTCGACTCAGGGTACCTCATGACTGCTAATGTCAATGGCCAGATCCTTCGAGGCGTCTTATTCGCTCCCGTAAGCTTTCTTTCTCTTCTCCAAGTACTTCGATCTCAAACACAAACCCTAAGTCCTGACCTCGAAACTGCATATCTCCTTATTAGGTACCAGGCATTGGGGTTCCCAGGCCCTCATTTAACCCTCACAGCCCAGTTTTAGCAGGCAATGCCATGGTTTCTCAACAATGTTCCGCTCCTACGCACGCGATACCCATCCATATCAGGCCAACTTCAAACTCGAGTGCACTCGAGTGCGGTCATCTTGCGAGGCAGGCTCACGCTGGTCAAGCATTGAAAGCTCAGCCTGCAAGGCTCAACAGCGATCTTCAAGGTGTTGTTCTTACTCTTGGCGGCCCTGGTGGAGGTAACACTGGAGGATCTTAGAACTGATCAACTAAACCCTCAAATGCTAGTGATTCTTTAGTTTTGTTCTGTATAAATTTAGTGTGAGAAATAAGAGCATATGATTTTGTGTGTTTTTTTTTTGGGTTCAGATCTTCGGTTGTTATAATTAACTTGTTATAGTTGTTAACTAGTTTTGGTCTTTTTTTTTGGGGGTGGTTTTTTTGAGCCAGGGTATTGTTAGTTAAATATTTTGTGGTACTACACTGCTGTGCAGTGGCTAGTATCTTGTATCAGTTTGTTGCGCTTCGATCTGGTAACTTGTATGCTAGGTTTGAGCACTTCTTGAATGTTTTTAATTATGGTTAATTTCAGGAAAAAACCCATAACTTTCAGGGTTCTATTATCTATTTTAATTCCGCAAAATCCTCCTGTGAGTGGTTGTGCTCAGCTCTAATTTGTTTTTATTGCACTGAAGATTTGTTCACTTTAACCCTGCAAAGTTGCACAATCAGGTCTAATATGTCATGTATGTCACGTGATAAAAAAGGCGAAAATATTCCCCAACCGTCGTGACACCTGTTAACTCAAGCCCATGGAAAGGGAACGTAGAGATAATTCCAATTTACATATCAAAGAGTCTAAATGCTATTAATATACAAGTAGAGGACTAAACTTCAACAATAAATCACCGCTAATCAGCATTTCAATTCCTAAGTTTCCCCTACCGTTATAATCCTCACTAATTTTTGTACTACTTGTATATATCAAAGATCTTAAATAGAGACTTTAGTATCCTTTGTTATACAAACTCGACAACATTCCTCAGAATTTGTCTATGTGACGCGCACATGCTAATTTTTGAACTCTTAAGACTTACTGTTTGTTGAATTAAATATTAAGGCCACCAAATTCTATTTTAGAAGCACCCGAATATAATTGAAAAGTTCTAAAACTAGCACTTTAGACCCTTATTCGACAAACATGAAGTGTTAAGTGGTTCTAAAATCAATGTGTGAGTGTCACGTTAAAATGTTCAAAGGAATAATCTCATGTTTGCATAAACGAAGATATTAAATTGCTAATTTTTAAAACTACAAGATACACAAGTGTCTCAAAAGCAACTGGGAGAGATGTAGAACGTGAGTTCATGGAGCGATAAGACCGCAGCAAGCCCAACCTAGCGCCCAGAGAGGGGCATTGACTTGCACACAAAGATCGTGTCGTATTTCCTGATTCTTAGGTAAGAATTACACATATAATACATAAAAATAGGGTCACGTTAAATTCGCACTAGATTGAGAGATATCAGACTTTCGTCAATTTCTTGTTATATTAGTATTGACGTTTGAATCAGCTTTGATTAAGAAACGGATCCGAGTTGATCTCAGATTTAAGCGATTAGTTTGATCAATTATAAAGAGTATTTTTAGACTAGTTTGATGCTTTCTATTTTTGATAATTTCAGTTCTATTAGAACTCTACTTTGTGTTTGTATTTAATAAGAAGATTGTAAAATCTGAAGGTATTAATTTTTTTAAATAAAATATCCATTTTCATATTGCTTTGTGGATTCAAGGTTACATTTGGGTGGATTCCATGGCTATTTTTTGTGGATTTGTTGAACATCCCTAAGTGGATTTGGTGGTTTTACTTCCACGTTCGTAAGAGAGTGGATAAATGCAAAATATGAAAAACGATATGGCATTTAAGTGTAAATTATACAAGATCAGTGTGCATCAACAAATGTTTTTGGATTTATTGCATCCGATATCTTTGAAGTATGGTGTAACTATATATAGGTGACCTAAAAGCTCGCGTATCTGCACGAGTAAGTCTTAATTTATTGTTTAATTATGCAGATGACCCATGTAATCTGATGGTAGGTTAACACTGTTGTTTTTTGTTGACATGAAGTTTTTGGTTGGATGTTCGTCATGAATAGAGCTAGGATTAGAAGTGGAATTAGGATTATGGTTAGATTTATAACAAGGTTTACTAGCTATTAGGATTCAAGTTTGGATAATGACAATGAAACCTTACTCAACATCTTTATTGTAACCTAACCTCACTTCTAACCTAATCCCAATGAAAATTCTAAACCTAACATTAACGCCGAACAAGATCTCACGAGAACGTCAAATGAATAATTTTTTAAAAAAATGATGTCAGATTTTAGGGTCATCCGTGTAATTAGAACTAATTATACCAAAATTAGTTGCATAGATACACAAGCTTTATTTTCATCCGAACAATTAGACCGTATTATACATATTCTCTCAAATCTCAAAAATATTATTTTATTATTATAAACAAATTTAATTTTCCATTTGTAAATATTAGTATTATATGGAAAGTAGAAAAATAATCTAACGTAAAAGTAGCAAAATAATGTAAAAAATATGAAAATAATATAAGTAGTATAATATCACGTCGGGTTCCGCAACGTAATCAATCTTTTTTCTTTTCCGATTATTTTAGCTTTAACTTAATTAAATACGTGCTTTGGGGCTTTTCAAGCGACAGATCCAACTGACCTCTTCACGATTGGGACCCGCGGGGGCAGCCTCCCGTGATTTTCGCGCGAGCGTCCATCACCATCAACGTCGTTGTCCCGTCGCTCGAGGGACTTTTGATTAGCGCTGATTTAACAGCAGGTCCCCTCCCCCACGTTAACTGACACCGACATCTCCCTCCGTCACGTCGCGTCCCGTCCTTATCCTTCTGCCACGTACGGCTTCAAGATTCGTGGCCCTGATTAGACCACACTGATTGTTCTTTCCAGCACGTGGGCCTTCGTTCGTCCCGAAAGTTGAAGACCTTGGCGTCGGCCTTGCAGCTGTTTAGACGGGCTGAGTGGCAGCGAGTTGACGGTCTTTGAACGAAATGTGGGTTCTCACCGCAGGAGAAGGGTAAAGTAGGAAAATAAAGGGAAGAAGAGGGGAGGTTTAATTTTAGCCTCTAAATCTCACAAAACTGTTTTGAAGTAAAAACAAAATCATAGTTTTACGAGAAAAACATTTTTCTAAATTTATCCTTTAATCTCTCCGTTCAATAAATTAATGTTTAGTTAAAAAAAAATCATAACTATAAAAAAATTCCTCTTTACCCCTGTTCTCAAGAAATTTTATGTTCAGTCCAAAATATTATAATTTCAGAAAAATTTATCTTAATTTTTAAATAAAGAAATTGCACGAGAGGTTTAGGTTTGAGAAAATTTAGGTTACCCACCTAAATCCCGTAAAATTTATTTTGCAGCCCATAAACTAGAGTGTGCAAAATAATAGTGATCGAGAGTTTTATCATTAAGCCTATATTTTTTTAAGAAAATTAATATTTTGTCCAATTTAATTTTAGATAAAGAAAAATTAATATTAAAAAAATTACTTTGAAGACCAGACTTTTATAAAGCTCGACCTTGTAAGAAGCTACTCTATATAGGACAACTAACTTAAACATGAAAATTTACACAAATACAAAGCACATGCACCTTATTAGGTTTTCTAAAAATGGAATGAAATAAGATCAGATTGTTTCTCGATTGAAAAGAGATGTCTTGAGCTATCAGAGAAGTACTTTGACAAACTGGTGGAGTAATAAAGTAATAAAAGTATTGTTTATAAGTATCATATGTTAATATATCCATCATAAAATTTACCTTTTTTCTTCACTAGTCTTGTGATATTAAATCAAATATAGATTTTAAAAATCAAAAGTCAGAAAATCAAAAATGAAATTGAAACTCCATAAGCCAAAAGTACTTTAGCATTTAATTTTGAAATAAAACTTAAGGAATTTTTTATCAACTAGTATGCAATACGTGCGTTGCACGTGATGCATGTTATAATTATTCATGTAGACATGATTGGTTTATGTTTTAGATTTGACTATAAAAGAATCTACTTGCAGATAACATGGAAAAAGAAAAAAATCATAGAAGAAATAAATATAATAATTATTAATATAGAAGATAGAAGTAATTATTTCTAATTCATAAAAATTTTAGATAATATCTTGGTTCAAAATATTTCAAGTACAAAGGTTTGACATATGATTGAGCACTAAGGCGAAAAATGTGTATTTATGCAAAAAGTTAAACGAGATGTAAGGAGCTTCTTCTCTTTCAGAATTTGCTTATTATGATGGAAGATAGTATCAACCAATTTTCTTTCACAACCATTCTCATTGTCACATGAACATTTTTATTTGGTATATGTATAAAATTCTAATTTATTATAGGCTCTTCTGGATACCTACTTGAAGCCAGGACTCTTCAAGAGATTTCAATGCAAGCATATTCATATAAAGATTAATTTTAGCCTCTAAATCTCACAAAACTGTTTTGAAGTAAAAACAAAATCATAGTTTTACGAGAAAAACATTTTT
>JBAKGM010000326.1:12553358-12569255 GCA_037177215.1 Asparagus racemosus | reverse complement strand
GGCGATGCACTTGAGCCGGAGTTTCCCCAGCAGGAGAGCCTTCCAGATGACGCAGTAGATCGAGCCGAAGCCTAGTTTCCCTTTATTTCAGTATTATCTTTTCAGAGAAATGACATTATTAGGATTCTCTAGTTCATTTAAATGCTTGTATTATTTCAGACATGAGAACCCCTTTATAGTCTGGGATGTTATTTCCCTATTTTGGTAATATGTACTCCCTGTTCTGGATATATATTTATTCTTACTGGCTGTAATTGTGATGGTGAGACCTGTGATTTTATTATGATTATTCATGCTTGACGCTGGGCGTATTAAGTTGAGGAGAAGAGATTTTATTTTGCACTCCCCGATCTGATACGTCGCGGGCTTGTTCGCGACCCGTTTCCGTGTATTCTGGGAAGCGGGGCGTGACAAACACATAGTTTTACTATTCAACAAAAAATTCAAAACTTAAAACATGTGCGTTCACGCGCAAGGTAGGTGCATTATACTAGTGGGACATAAGCAATGATTGGCACAACAAAGATTTACACTTAATAAACAACTTTTCCATCCTTTTACTTCTATTAATAAAGTAGTTGATGAGTGTCATTTACTTTTTGGTGGGGTGGAGGCCCCATTGCCCTTAGTAGCTTTCCCCTTGGATCTCCTTGAATTCTAATGTATTACTTTTATCTATAATCTCGACTAACTTGAGCGTCGAAGGAGCTTTAACCAGGTCTCGGCCCCGCCGCTGCCTCATTGCTGCTTTGAACCTGCATGCAGGCCCTTTGGGATGTCTTTTCAGGCGACGAGAAGACCATCAACGTGGATTGGTCGGCATGCCTGGTCCGGCCAAGTTACCATCCCCGTTACTGAGCTTAAAGATCTCCAAGCCGCTGAGAAGTGAATCGTGGAACTCCGGTCTCATTTCCTGGTTTGGATGAAGAGCCACCCACAGTCTCGCATCGCCAGGTTCATCACTGACGTACGTCGTGTAGTCCTTCTAGACCGGCACAAACTTGTTCGATGCCCAGCCAATGACGTCAGCAGCGGCCTGAGCGGTCTGGTTGTTAATGAATACGTCGAAAACTCCCTGGTTCGCTTTGCTCAGCTGCGTCTCGCACATATGCAGCCTCACCATGTAAGTGAAGTTTGCATCCACCCGGAACGCCCACGGGAGGTTGAAGTTCAGATTGAACTGGCTATCAGGTCCCATGGTTCGGGCCGTTCTGTACACGTCTTCTGGCGCTATGAGCTTCGCTGGGTCGCTCGGGTACTGGATCCGAGCGTTATCCTCAGCCCCGGATGTGATGCCGGTGGAAGCTCCAAAGACGAAGGGAGTATCATCATAACACGTTCTGGACAGACCTGAGTCCTTTGTCGGCGGAATGTAGTGCCCGCCCACGTTGACCCGAAACATTGTCTGTAACGCAAAGGTGCGGACATTGACCGTCTGATCTGCACTGCCGACGAAAATCACATAGTCGTTGTAAATATTAGGCATCGAGATGATCTCAATGCCGTTGATGAAAGCATAGGAGCCTTGGCAGTTCTTCGACGGCGTGAAGGTCAGGCTCAAGAACCCGTCATCGGATGGAGTTAAGGAGAATTCCTCGATGAGGTAGGCTTGGCTGAGAGCCTGGGCGGTGGTATAAGCATTGAAGTTTCTTAACTGGGTGATGCCACCAGAGGCGGTGACATCGAAGGAGGAGTTGGAGGAGTTGAGGGTGCTGTAGGCGGTTGGATAGAAATGAAGGCGGATCCAATGGCGATCATTTTTGGAGACGGGGAACTTGTTCGTGAACCCGGAGGTGAAGATGTTGGCAGTCATGTAAGGAACAGGGGAGGCGATGGAGGGATCTCGGAATGAAGTGGCCGCGGACTGCAAATTGCTCGAGGTCGGGAGACCTTTTGCTGATCGCCCGCCCATCCATTTTCGGCCATTGATGTCGACGCCGTTCTTGTTGGATCCGCAGTTCAATAGGATGGAATCGGCGGGGGCGAATTGGGCCGAGGAAAGAGGGATCAGGCTCAAGAAGGACAGGAGAGACAAGGCAATTGTTGAACAGAGGAGAGCAGAGATCATGGTTTTGCTTTATGTTTCCTCTCTCTTTGTTACGTTCTGTTTTAGGGAACTTGGGTGATTCTGTTGTTTCCGTATTGGGGTGCGCCTGTTTTGCGTTGGGGAGAGCATTGACTGGGTCCAAGGGAGTTTGGAGAGGAGAGTCAATGGCGGGGTTTTGCTCATAATTTGGAGGAGGGAAATGTAGGGGTGAGGTGGCAGGTGAGGAGAGATCCTGGCCTTTGAAACGAGATGAACGGCTGTGAAAGCCTTCTAGAGCCAAAGTACATGCACTCAAATGCGCTTACAGTTTTGTGCGCAATGCACCTCTACGTATGTGCTCTTTGTAATTTACCTCTAATAGACTACAGGTGAGGAGAGATCCTGGCCGATTGCAGGATTAAACGCTTTTGTACTTGAATTGCCTATCCTTTCTATTTTCCTTTCTCTAATAGACTATAGTTTGATTAGTTTCCTTTCATCCGCATTCTTGCCAGCACCCTTTAATTATTGTTCTATGTATGGAGTATATATATTTGATCTCTGTAATTACTGCTTCAAAGATTTTATTGTGTTGTGTACGCATGTTGCAAGTTGAAACATGATGGTGAACATTTGTCACTCTTTTGAGATAGCTGTTGTCTTTCCAGTTATTAATTTTCCTTTATCCAAATAACTGAATTCATGTGGAACGCAAATCAAACCGTTAAATTTCCTAGCCAATACTTACATATTACGTATCTCGAAATCATTGGAAATTTGGCTTATTTCCACTGATTAGGTTATTGCTATGGTCTTAGATTTGTTTTTGAGACGTTGATTATTGGTCCAAACATGGGGAGTGACCTTACAGTAAAGAGAATTTTAAGAATTGTTGGGATTAAGGTGTTGGGCGCAGAGATCACGCCCACACGCCGCGGAAGCGTTATCTCCTGAGAGAAGCTCCTTCACCCCTTCTCTATTTATAGGGAAACAAACCCCTCCACCCCTTTAACTTGGGCGATGTGGGACTAAAAATTTCTCCTCTTTTTTTTTTTTTGTTTCCGCGTTCGGCTGCCGTTCCGCGTCTTCCGTCGCTCCGCAGCGCACGAAGAAAGGGGAAGGGGGGGTCTCACCACGTGGGTGGTCCCCACCACGTGCCCCCCCCCATGTTCACATAAGGTTTAATCCGTTTTAATTTAGATTTTGGGTTTTCTCTTTAATGGCTTAATATGGTTTTTGGTTTTAATGCCGGCTACTATTCCTAGGCCTCATGGCTACTGGGTAGTTCGGCCAGCGCCATCTCTCTATGCTCGAGCATAGATTACCATCTGAGGTTCATCTTCGGTTTCATTGTATGCATGCATTTAAGAACTAGCTTGTAAAGAGGTTATTGATACTATGAACATTAGATGGATATGTGTTTGTTTTTCTTTCATGTCAGTATCTTTTTAGTTGTACAGGCTTCTGGAAAGAGTTCATTCGTACTATGAATATTTCTTTAATTTCCTTTCCTGTCGTAATTTTCAAGTTGTTGGCTCCTGATATTGTCTCTTGTTATTCAATGCTTGGCTAAACGAGAGCAGAGATTTCAAAACCATATGCTCATTGAGTTTTAGTCCAAATTTTGGGTTTTCAATTCTATTACAGATTGCTGATTTACATTAAGAACCGATATTCTGTTTTATTAACACCTGAACAAGTGGAAGAGGTGGGGCTCTGTTTCTGATTGCTAATGTTAAGAGTTCCTTGGTTATTGTTTAAAGAAGAAACTCAAGGGAGTCTTTTTGTTTTTATTTGTTAAGTTCATTAGTTTTTCCAGAATGAGCCCCCACAAAACTCACCCTTCCATTAATGTAATTGTTTTACCGTTTATTTTCTCATGTGTAGGGTCCTAAAAGTTCTTCGAGGGTAAGTACAGAGCAACACGGTGGTGGTGAAGAGAACATTCGTGTTACGGAATGATTGGCTTTTGTGGAATTTCGACTATTTCACATGTAATAATGAGATACGAGGATTTTAGATTTTTGGGTCGAATAGATTCTAGTTAATGTATGGATTTTAAACAAACATGGATATTTGTGATTGAGTGTACTGAGTTTTTTTGGTCAGCATATCTCTGAGCAAGTTTTAAATTGTGACAAGTAATATAATGTGCAGAAAATCAAGCTTTTTTGGTGAATGCCTATTGCGACGGAATCTGCGTCTAATATTCCGTAGCTTATATTTCTACTTGCATCGGAAATTTCATTTCAATTGACACTGAAAGTGAATATGTTCGCAAGGAATTTCCATTCCTGGTGTTCCCTTGCCGATACAGCAGCAAAATGTCGTCCCTAATTTTGGTCGCAAAATTTTGCGACAGAATTTTTGGATCCACAGTTGCCAAGTTGTCGCTGATAGCGTTTAACTGTGGCGATTTTTCATTGCAGATGGTGAGCAATGGCCTCGCTGGATACAGCTACAACTTAGCTGTGACTTAATTCCGTCGCTATTGTTTTTCGAAACGAAAAAGTTTCCTCCCAAGACAATGGCGGAGCCAGGACCCATGGACTAGTGGGGGCAATAAATTACAAATAAATAAAATATAAATATACTAATAGCAATACATTGCACCAGCAAGAGGAAAGACATTTTATATTTGTTCTCGATGAGTTTTCATATTTTGAATTTTTGTACAATCAACTCGTTTCATCTGTCTTAAATATCTCACTTAATGTAAGTAAATAAAGAATTTACTCTAACTAACAATTTCTCATTCGATTGCGCAGTTGAGTCTTTACAATTTTCACGGTTGAAATGTATCTTTTTCTTCTTCAACTTTTCTCTTGAAACCGATGACGTCCCACGATGATGATAGAGTGAGCGAAATTTGATTTGAGATACTAAGGACGAAAATTAGATTTAGTTAATGAATATTTGGGTTTAGCAAAATGCACCATATCAAAGTCTATTGCAGTTAATGAAACGATGAATTGTATTTAACAAAATGGGCTTCTATTTAAAATACATATCATAGTAATAAAAATATAATTATTTAAACCTACAAGTGGGTTATAACAAAATTAAATTATAAATCAACTATAATATTCATGTGTCTAAAGCATCAAGCAGAGGCAAATATTAAGCTAGGTCTCAATAAAAAGTTTAATACATACGAGGATTATAGTGTAAAAAGATATTTGAGTGGGTGCATTTGCCCACAGATGTCCAAGATCCCAGCCAAGATGCATGAAAGAAAATATGAAAGATGTAAGGGACTAATTTTGAAATAGCCTATGATCTCTTCCAAAGTGATTACTCTGCACGTAGCAGAAGCTGATGCATTTTGCCGTTGTGTGTTGGGGATTAAGCAGGCGATTCTCTTCAAAAAACGGACTGACGTGGCCGATTGTGAGCCGCCCCCTATACTCCACGAGCTCATCACAATGACTAAACTACCCTCATTTAAGAATAGCCAATGGGCATTTTCTCGTTCAAGATTGGGGCTACGATGGACGTTTTTTTACATCCCCTTCTTCTCAAAAGCCCGCCTTTAGTTTGGTCCGCAACAGTTTTATCCGGTGAGATCATCAACGGCAATGCAGCTCTTCTCTTCTTCCAAATCCCAATTCCCTCTCTTCTCTCTTCACTCTCCAAACCCTAACCCTAACCCTAACAATCTCTCAAGATCTCTCTCCAAGATCCCCATCAAATCTCTCCTCCTCAAAGCCCCTCCCTCTTCTTCATCATCATCCAAGAACTTATCTGCTCAAATTATAGAAGAAACGGTCGACGAAGAGAAGAGTTCTGATGGATTTCTTTCTGTTCGTCGGCCGGTGAAGGAGACCTCGGAGGATGATGAATTTGTTGATGAAGGGGAAGGGGATGATAAATTGGGATCTTCTTCTTCGAAGATTGAAGATAAGCTCAATGAGATGGCGAAGAAGATGCCTATGTTTGAACCGGAGAGGGTTGTTGAGGTCTCAGCCGAGGAGAAACCGTTGGGGATCAACTTGGAGCTTGCTTTGTATAGAGCCAAGGTCTTGACTAGAAACTTCCAGTTCAAAGAAGCTGAAAAGATTCTTAAAAAGGTATCTTTTTTTCTTCCTCCATCTTCATTGACGAGGGATTTGAGTTAAAAAGAGAATCATAATTTTCAGTTTTAGAAGAACTTTGAGTGGATTGTTACAGAGCAGGATTTGTTAGGATCTGAGATGCAATGGGGTGAATAGGGTTGCGCAACTATTTTGACAAGTTAGAATGTTATCACGGATATGCAATGCGAGAGATTTTATAGTGGTTTGGAATGAATTCCTACCTCCACTCCGCCTTCTTTCGAAAGGGCTTCCACACTATATGATATTGTTCGCCTGGATTACAAACCCTAATCCAGTAGGCTTTGCAAGACCGTACCCTAGATAATCTTAATCTAGCAGTTTACACCCAAACAACCTATCAAAAGCGTGTAGCTCCTGCTAGTAATCCTTATCCTCAATTATCACCGGCTTGAGTACGCCGTACAAAACTGAGTACACGATCACAAGAAGAGGTGTTGAAATACAAATCAAATGTTGTTTAAGTGCAATTTGAAAGATCTCAGAGCCCTTTTAATATGAGATCGTTCTCCTTGAAGATATAAGTGTAGCTCTGGAAGAACGACGTCAAAGGTGAGATTCAAGGGCAACACTCCTTGACAGTTGGCAATTAGATGTTGAAGATCGCGAAGAGGAATGGTTAAAAGACTCTGGGGAGGTGAAAATCTGATCCTCTGAGAATGAATCAAACCTCAGTTCCTTCTCTCTCTTTTTCTATCTCAATTAGGTTAGGAACATCAATGACAAGCCCTATACTCAGCTGTAACGAACGACTGAGATTGAATCTTGAAATCTGAGAATCAACGAATCAGTCGTCGATGATCAAGTTCAATCATCGATGATGACACTTTGTCATTGATGGTTGGGAAACCTTTCGATATTTCTATCATTGATAATGCATGGGTCATCGATAAAAAATTTCTTTTTGTAACGTTGAATCATCGATGACCAAAAGCTTTTATCGATGATCAACTTGATCATCGATGATCCAAAGTAGTCATCGATAGTTACTTTTTGTAACTCCTTCTTGAGCTGAAATTGATCTTGTTTCTTCTCGAACTCAGTTCTTACTCGAACTCAGTTTTTACTCGAACACAGTTCTAACTTGTTCAAACCTGCAATAAATCATCTCAAACACAAATTAGATTCAAATGAATGTTTGTTATTACTCAAACAAAAGAAATTGTACGGACAATGTCCTAACAGGATAATGAGTTATTAAACTGATGCAAGTGTTTCTATTTGCAGTGTAAAGTTCTCCTCACAATTTTAGTACAAAAAATTAAAAATAAAATAAAGTAAAAAAGTGATATTGGCGATGCATTTACTACGAAAATGATAAATAGATGCACAAAAGTTCTTAATATGTTTACTCTTTATACAGTGTATCCTATTTTGGCCTGAAGATGGGAGGCCATACGTGGCCCTTGGGAAGCTCTTAAATAAGCAGTCAAAGTTTTCAGAGGCTCGGTCAGTGTATGAAAGGGGTTGCCAAGCAACACAAGGAGAGAATCCCTATATTTGGCAGGTTGGTGGACATTTTCTTTCAGTTCAAATTCTACCAGTTATATTTCCTGAAAATTTATATCAAAACTTACCTTTTAGAGTATGATGAAATAGTCGAGAAGTAGGGATTTAGATAATGATATGCGCTTCTCATAAATAGAATTTCTGAAAAGTTTTCTTTTGAGTACTGAAATATGTTGAACTTGTGCTGCTATTTATGTCAAATGCTGAGAAGTTAAGAAGAAATTTGTTATCTTACAATACGTTAGTGTTTTCCCAAGTAAATTTAGGGATAAATGTTAGCATGTGATACATCTTGAGTAATTCATTCAGTGTAACTGTTTACTAGTATGTTATTAAGGTTTTTTATTTAGAGCATTTTTTATGTACATTGTATATGCATTTCTCGCTCATTTCTTGCATGTCAATCATAATTTTTTGATGATACCTGGAGTTAATACATGTTATTTTCTCAGCTTCTTCTTAGAGCTAGATTTTCTGCATACTACTTTTAACGATCAAATTATGTTAAACTTTGCTTGTGGTTGTACCTTAAAAAAAAAAAACAGTGTTGGGCTGTTCTGGAAAATAAGGTCGGGAATGTACGACGGGCAAGAGAACTTTTTGATGCTGCAACTGTGGCTGATAAGAGACATGTTGCAGCTTGGCATGGATGGGCAGTTCTCGAACTCAAGCAAGGAAATATAAAGAAGGCTAGAAATCTTCTTGGTAAAGGACTTGAGTATTGTGGTGGAAATGAGTACATATACCAAACTCTTGCTCTACTTGAAGCTAAGGCAAATAGGTTTGAGCAAGCTCGTTACTTGTTTCAGCAAGCTACAAAATGTAACCCCAAAAGCTGTGCTAGTTGGCTCGTGAGTCTTATCTGCTGATTATTATTACTAATAATTTTGTAAAGAGACCAGTATCGATTTTAATGGAATATGTCTTCCTGCAGGCATGGGCACAAGTAGAAATGCAGCAAGATAATAACCATGCAGCTAGGCAGCTTTTTGAGGTGACATTTCTAGCTCCAGGTTACCATTTATGACCTTTATTTTTCTTCATATTTGTTTCCTCCATTCTTACCTTGTTGGTGACCTATATTCATTACATGGGAAGTCTATACATGCAAGCAATTGACATCCAAATTTTAGTTCATATTCCAACCATTATAAAATTATTTTCATCCATCAATGTCATATATCGAAGTTTTATGAACAGTTCAAGTACATCATTCATGTGAAGGTTTTCAGAAGGGCTGCAGGATACATCAGAATGGTGTTTTGATGTCTCCACTTAATGCATGGATCCACTTATCTTTTGTTTAGTTAGTCACATCCCTCAGTTAACAAGTTTATGGGTTCATGCTTAACAACACAACAGTTCTGAATATGAAGTAGCCTTGTTGAATAAAGAAAATTAATACTCGAGAATGCATAGCATTATTGTGTTTTTGTCAAAATCCGTAGTACTGAGAAGCAACAAGTGTTCAAGTGGTTATGTAGAGTGTGACTTTTGCCATACAACCCCACAAGCCATTGAGGAAAGCTACAAGAAGACTGGTAATTCAGAATCTATCAAACGTGAATGTATTTTAATCTATTAATGAGATAATGACATTTATGATTACACTTGTTATCTATTGACTCTTCAAGGACTCTTTCTCTGTTAAGCCCATTACATGTGGTGTTTTGACACCTAGTATTGCTTCAACAAGTTCCCTTAGAAGTTTTTGATTCGACAGGGTACTTTAGCTGAACATAGTGCAAAACTTATCTCCTTGATATGCTAAGCTTGTGCTATGGATATGTGACTGTGTATGACCATTACAAGCATGATCTTTTTCTTCAAATTTTTTGGGGTTGTAAATTTTCATTTGCTGGTGTCATTTGAAAGTGAAGCTCTTGTGGAGATAAAATTTGTGCAAGAGAGATTTCAAATAGGATATGGATCAAGAATATCTTTGAGGAGAAAAAGGTGAATAAGGGTAACACACATCCTCTTTGTTTCTTTGAGGGGACATATGGTGTAGGAGGAAAAAGATATTTTCGTTCAAAGGTGACTAAGAGAGAAAGAGGTGCTATAAGAAAAGAATGAAAATCATGGAGAATAGTGTTATTCTGGATGTTTTGGAGTGGCGAATATAAGGATTTTAACTAACTCTTGTCCTGGTTTGGAATTGACGTTTTCTTAATATTATTTTGTTGTTTGCGTAAAGGGTGTACTGTTGATTTATAAACTGACACTTTTCCTGATTTGATATATAATAATTTCCATTCCATTGCTTAATAAAATGCTATTTGGCAGGGGCTTTTTCTACTTTCCTTATAGAATGATTCTTCTCTGATGAAATGCTGCAAAAACTATTGCATTTCCATAATCAACTTATTTCTCACTCCAATGATTATCCTTACATGCTTGTAATATGTAATTCGCTTGAATTCATTTCTCTAGTTTTAGAATCAAATTTAGCACAACTTCAGTTTAAAAAAATATTTGCGGAGTAGACCTTTTTTTTACTACAGTTTGGCTAGTATAATGTTGACCCTTCAAAGATTTCACTAAATTTGATCATCTTAGGTTTTGTATGACATAATTTATAGTCCTATCACATGATTAGATTCAGAAACTTTCATTTTTGATGCAGAAAGCAGTTCAGGCTAGTCCAAAGAACAGGTTTGCTTGGCATGTGTGGGCACTATTTGAAGCCAATCTTGGCTACACTGATAAAGGACGGAAGCTTCTGAAGATTGGACATGCACTAAACCCAAGGGATCCTGTCATTCTTCAGTCACTTGCTTTACTAGAATACAAGCATTCTTCTGCAAACCTTGCTCGAGTATTGTTTAGAAGAGCATCTGAACTAGACCCGAGGCACCAGCCAGTATGGCTTGTAAGAGTACATCACTTTGCATCCTATATCTTTACTTTAATATTCATTCAGTGAGTCAATTGATCGGATAATTATCCAGGCTAGGGGTTTTGTTATTGCTTCTATGCTAACCATCATATGATACACCTCACCTTGCAGATTCCTTGATAGAAAATATATACACTGCTTTTAACATACGATAAGGCCCTTGTCAAAAAAGGAGATCTTAGATAATTTTAAGCTATATACAGAATTGATTCTTTTTACGTCAATTTGGTGGGAATTTAGGTGAAAATACAATTTAAAATAGTAGGTTTCAGGAGATTTGAGTATTCTAGGCAGTAAAGCTCAGAGTGCCAGGATGCAACTTAGCTTTCTGGCTACCCATCTACAGCTGTAGGTGGTTCCTTACTTGATCTGTGGAGGAGTGAGGATGCGGAGGAGCAGATGAACATGGAAATCAAGTAACAGACAGAGAAATGCTACATTGAAATATGGACATTAACTTGTCCATAGGATGGAGTGAAAGTAGAGAAGGAAGAAAAGGGCGTTTATTTATAATGATAATGGAGACTTGCAACATAATAGAGAACAGAAACAAACTTGTAGCACATCTGATTAAGCAAAATGAAATAATCATAGTAGGATATGTAAAAGCAAATTTTATCAGCATCCATCAAAAGATAAATCTTCGCCACTGAATTGATGATTATTGTCGTGTTCGTCTTTAATTTCTGTAGTTTGGCATGTTAACCATTCACATATGTTTGCAATTTAGTTCGGACTATATATTATAGATATTCATTTGCAACTTTGGCTGAGCATACTGGCTTCTATGAGTACAGTGATCGAAGCTTTTCTTATGCTAATCTTCTAGAGCTAATTTTATTATGGGATTTTGAAAGGCTTGGGGATGGATGGAATGGAAAGAAGGAAACATGCGCACAGCAAGGGATCTCTACCAGAAGGTTCTGTCAATTGATTCAACAAGTGAATGTGCTGCACGCTGTCTTCAGGTTTGATTATGTGATAGTCCAAAAGGCACATAAATAACCATTGTTTGGGTGTTATCGAGATATATAAGCATGCAGCTAAAGTTTTTAATTTGCATGGTCATCTATTGCACTGCATAATTTTTTTTTGGGTTATGTAAGAATTAAAAATTACTTTACACTAGGGAAGACTTTTCTGTTGGCAGCAACCAACCATGTTTAGTGGCTTTATGTTCATTTTTTGAGATTTGAGTTTCACATGCAATTTTGTTGTGGTCTTATTTGCAGAGTAAGTGTAGATTTGCAATGTGTGGATTATGTCGCTGACAGGTCGAAATTAATAGTTTCATCTTTTGCGAGTGTTGTCAAGCAATTTTGTTCAGTATTTGGGCTATTCCTCCAGTCAAAAACCAATCAGCGATTCTTTTCAGTTCCTAGGTTGATTTTATACCCTGCAATAAATATGATCGAACTGATCCGTAAGTAGTAAGATTATACAATTACAATGATACTATCATTCACATCTGAAGGATTTAATATCAAAGTATATACAGTTAGAATACCAGAATATATGACCAACACAATAAAAGATTGAAGTGTGTTCACAATGACCAGTTCGATGTTGGAAAACTATGATTGGGGGAGATGGGTTTGCATGTTCGGGGTGTGTCCACATGTATTAAAAGTAGCAGGGTTTTGATTGGAAAAAAGAAGTAAAACCGAATAGCCTGGAGAGAGAAGTGAAAGCATGGAGACAAATAAGGAAGAGGAAAGCATGGGAAGGGAGGATTGTTACTCTGTCATCAACTTGTTGCTGTAAATCACCTCATAAACAATATAGTCTACGATTAAAAATTTCCTTTGAATTTTTGATTAAGAACCTACATGTTATATATGATTAGCTATCTACAAAAAGCACGGTATTTCTCTCAACTTGATGTGCATTGCAATTGTCTATAACTAGATATAAAGTGTACCTTTGCTTCTTCAAGTCATATTATGACCAAGTTATTATTACCATTAAAATAATTTTAAGTATGAAGAGGAATTATTATCGTTTAGTTAATTATTAGGTTTGCAGATCCCATTGCTTTGGTTACATGTAAGCATACACATGCAAACATACACAGTGATTCTACCACAATGTCCCCAATATAAATTTGGATAGAGTTCAGTGTTTGACACTCATCCATGATTTTGAACAGCACCTGTATCCATGTCACCAAATCATACTGGAAAATAATAACAAACGCCAAGATTTTGTTTGCTTCAGCATCAAGCCTACATCCTTGGGGAGAATGGCTTAAAAGTGTCCTCTTTTATGAAGAGCGAGATGAGATTGCAAGATTAAGTCTCTCACAATCTTTTCTTTGTGAACTTTCATCTGCCCTCCCTCCCTTCCTCCCTCCCTGTAGTCTATAGTCGCACAACTTGTTTCCATATGCTTTGTTAACCTGCTGAGCTGTTCTTTCCCCAAATCACGGGTCCACATATTAAAAACTCACCAGCACTACGACCAAATCCCCTCTTGTAAAACGTATTTATGGAATTCTTCTTGAAAGGTTTCCCAGAGAAACTAGAATCCCAAACAAATTTGATCCTAGATTTATCCATCAGTGTACTAGTCCACTCTTCAGTTCAAACTCTGCTCCCATTTCCTTCGTGTAATCTATCCTGAGCAAAAAGCGTTTGCAGTTTTTATCCAAGGGGTGTGGTGTCATATTCTGGCAAACTCTAGTTTGACTCATAATCAAACAATTCGATCTTTCTCAGTAGCTCCAGCTCTAAGATGGATCCTGGATTTGTGTATCTCAGCTTTGACATGGGCATCATTAGATCTAATAACTTGCTTTTACTCTGAACCTCTGGTCCAGTACCTAGACTTTCTCCTATTACTGTTAATTCTAATACCTTACCTTTGCTCTGAACTTGTGCTCGCTACATTTACTTCAGTCTGAGCAAACCTTGGTTGTCATCCCTCATCTTTACCCTGAGCATCAGCCTAGTGTTTCATTATCTTGTTTTCCAAGCAAACCTTGGCTGTCATCCCTCATCTTTACCCTGAGCATCAGCCTAGTGTTTCATAATCTTGTTTTGGTGAGGTCTTCATCCATAATGTTTTGCAGTGATCAAATTACAGACAAATTGAATGCCTTTATTGTCAAACCTTGTACATGCATGTTTGATGTTATCATTCACTACCTTGACTGCCCATGATTAATCTTGTCATTTTTTTCTATCATCCACTGGTCTTGATTATCCTAAGTTGCAAATGCCTGTATGCAACTTAAAGGCTAACAGAACTCCGCATTGCTACAATTCAGGATCCTTGGTAATCTGTATTGTCATATATGGTCCTCGGCATTGCTGCAAAACAAAGTCTTTAATGACTCCGACATTTCATGTGCTTCTGTCATGCCGTACCTATTATGATATGCTATTTATAGAATCCCTCTACAAAGTTTTCGCAAAATAAAAATAATTCAGACAGTTGCAAACCAGGATAACCAGTCAGTCTCTGAGAGTGGTTGGCCGCCCTTATGGATGATCTACTGACGGGTTTAACCCTTCTACCCTTGCTGTCTCTAGCTCTCTGCTGGTCAACTAACTCCTGCAGATGATTAATCACTGGTCTCCATCTTTCTTTGTGAATATTACAGTTGTGTTACCAATTGCTTATCTTATCTCACAGTGCCCATTGGATCCTAGAGGAGATTCTCTGTGCTGCATGTTAAGATGTGAATTGCTAATGGCTCCTTTGATGCCCAGGGAAATGAATGAGTCAGTAAACTGCTTTACTATCAGTAAAGATAGTTTGTTGTTCTTTTCCCTTTTTCACGTGGTTCATTTTCTTACACTATTTTTAATACCTTACATTGCAGCCTAAGGATCTTCTATAGCAATTTACTGGAATATCATGTAATTTCGAGGCGAAGTTCCACTACTAAAGTTATCTGAAATTTGATGTCGCTAATTACGTTACATGCTCATAATGATAATATCATTTGCTTTACCTCTATCCATTATAACAGAATTGCAAAAAACGGGTGTCTTCCTAAAATCACTTGCTCAATCATGAAAACTTTTCACTGGGAGGATCATGATACATCCTTTCTGGGTAATTTCTACATTAGGATTTAGGAAGATTCTTGTTTCTCTTACTATTTGTACATAGTCCACTTTGTTATTTAAACAGTATATATTGAAGCCTATGCTCATGGCAGGAATACTAAATCATAATCATCTAGACCTTTCCCATACGTGTGTTGGCTGGAGATCCTGGGTCATATCGAGAAAGGTAGGCCGAAAATTAATCGTCTATAATTTGGTTCATTTTTCCAGCCAATAACCACAAGAAAGAGGACCATGTTGCAGAAATTTGACAGGTACATGTAAGGTAGGATAAACTTAAATTCCTGCACAACCTAGTATCAATCATTTAAATTCTCCTAGAGTATGAAATAGTATAAATGATATGGTAAACTAATATCATTTGCTTTCAGGAAATGCATTAATCTGAGGCACAGAAATGTCGTAGAACTTAATGGGTCTCTTTATCTTACTTCAAGAATAAATCAGAATGCAAATTTTGCAAAGAATTTGTTGCTTTAAGTTTGTGTGGAGGTCTTATGAAAGGCCGCGTGTGTGTTTGTTTTGTGTTTGGAGAGCAGAATCTTCTATTTTATTAATACAACCAGGATATGCCTTTGACTGTTCTTTTTTATATCTTTGGGGACTACATTAGCTACCTACAGCATTCTGGTTACTCATAATTTCTTTTGAAAAGTCTTTTTCTTAATTAAGTTTACTAAGTTCAAACACTTTTAAATAATACCATACTTGATATGTCTTGCAGGCTTGGGGCGTCTTAGAACAGAGGGCTGGTAATTTATCAGCAGCTAGAAGATTGTTTAGGTCATCATTGAACATAAATTCTCAAAGTTATGTTACTTGGATGACATGGGCATCACTGGAGGAGGACCAAGGAAATCCTATTAGGGCTGAAGAAATTCGAGATTTATACTTTCAGCAGGTTAATTTTGCAATGCTTTTTCCTGGCATTATCTTTTAGTAATCATGTGTTGGATAAGTCCTCACACAGTAACGCATTTATAACCAATTGATTTCTCATTCATCAAAAGAAATTTCCACAGCTAGATTTTAACTTCGAATCTGTGTTATTCTTCAAGCATATACCTCAAGAGTTCCCCTAAAAGTTGAACTTTTAATAAATTTGTACTCGATATAATTTGGCCATCATCTAAGAATTTTCACCTTACAGTTGATTTTAGTTTTGTACTGTTAAATTTTACATCTTTTGTCTTTGTACCTATCTGCTTAAAGACACTTGTGACACCCCCATTTAGTCCCACATGGAAAGATGAGGGAAACTTTGAGTGGCTTAAATAGAGAAGCCCAAGACTC
>JBAKGM010000326.1:12542413-12553258 GCA_037177215.1 Asparagus racemosus | reverse complement strand
AGACTATAGCAATGCAGTAAAATTGGTATATGAAATGAGAAAGCTAGGATTACCATTAGATTGTTCAACGATAAGTTGCATGATTAAAGCTTTGACCAGCCATGAACTCTTCGATGAAGTTAGAGCTTTTCATTGTCAGATTCTTAAATCAATAGATGAATCTAATTTTGTTGTAGGAAACAGTCTCATTGAAATGTACTCAAAACGTAGAGATGTCCATAGTGCAGAGAAGGTTTTCATGTCAATGGAAGTTCTTAACGAGTTTTCATGGACTGCGTTAATATCTGGCTACAATGAATCCGAAGACTTTGAGGAATCCCTGAAATTATATCAGAAAATGAAATCTTCAAGCTCTGTAGTACCAAATGAATTCACTCTTGTTGCTGTTCTATATGCCATCTCTAAGCTTCAAGATGTATGCAAAGGAAAGCAAATCCACAGTTACATCATCAAGAAAGGGTTTCAGTCTCATGCCTACATCGAGTCTGCGCTTATAGGATTATACTCAAATTGTGGTTGTTTAAACGACGCATATCGAATATTTTCAACAATGTCAAAGAGAGATCTTGTGTCATGGGGTTATATGATATCCTCATATGCACAACAAGGGCATGGATACAAAGCTCTAAAGCTCCTGTCAGAACATGAAAAAGGTCCTATTGCCATTGATGAATCCATTTTCTCTAGTTGCCTTTCAGCTTGTTCTAGCTTGACATCACTGGAAATGGGTAAAACAATTCATTCCTGCACAATCAAAACTGGATTTGAATCCAGTATGCAGGTTGAAGCAGCAATTATTGATATGTATTGTAAATGTGGGTGCGTTAAAGAAGCAAGAGAATTTTTCAATAAAATCAAGAATCACAGTGTTATATCATATACATCAATGATCTGTGGCTATGCTCAGCATGGGTTAGGTAAAGAAGCTCTTGCAATGTTCAATGCAATGAAAATGCACGAAATTGAGCCAGACGAAGTTACATTTATTGGGGTTATATCTGCTTGTAGCCATTGTGGATTTCTGAAGGAAGGATTGATGCATTTTGAGTCTGTAACTTTAAAGTATGGATTGGAGAAGACTTTCAGTCATTATGCTTGCATTGTTGATCTCCTTGGGAGAGCAGGGGAAGTAAGAGAAGCTGAGAAGTTGATTTTTGAAGCGCCATTTCGCTCGAAAACATTGCTGTGGAAAACATTGCTTGGTGCATGTAGTAAGTATGGGAATGTTGAGGATGGGAATAGGATAGCTGAAATGGTGATGAAATTAGAGCCAGATGAAGCTTCAAATTATGTTATGTTGTCAAATATTTATTCATCTGCTTCAATGTGGGATAAGTCTAGTGAGTTGAAGAAGAAAATGGGTGATAGGAGTTTGAACAAAACACCTGGGTGTAGCTGGGTACAGGTGACTTATTAAAATTCATCAGGGTAAATGTTGTATGAGAAATAACATAAACTTGTTTCATAAAAATAAAATAAGTTTTTTTTAACCCTTTCAATGTATCAGTCAATTTTCTTTAATACATCTAACACTAAAAATTTTCTTCGTGTTGAGAGTGGGATTTGTGATTATCCCCCTGGGTCTTGAGAGAAATATATGGGATTTGTTGTGATACTTTTCCTCTTCATCTCCTCTTTTTTAGTTTTTTTATCAATGAAGTAGCTGATAGAAATATTATCTTTATACAGAGATCTTATGCTTTTGACATTGCATTTGTCTTTGCTATGTTTTTGACGTTGCTCGTCTTTGTATTTCCTTTGAGTTAATTGCGGATAGACCCTATTTAGTATTGCCAAATTGCGTATAGACCCCCGGTGTGCTTCTACTTCTGCATATAGACCAGTTCATTGTTGCTCCGTACAACAGTTCAGTGACTGTTTGCCTCTAGCTCTAAAGGCCCAGCGGTTTGAGTCCTTTGGGCTGGATCCAATAAATTTGGATGAAGACTCTTGGACTGCCTCTAGGGCTGTGAGGAGCATAGGGCCACACTTGAGAACGTATTTACATATTTCTGATATGACTTATTACCAAAAATATGACACACACATATTTGTCCTTTTCTAAATAAGATATATTATGCCTACTCATAAAATTAAGAGATTATTATAAGATATGATACACATGTGAAATGCATACAATTTACCTCTTTTCGTAACATGCTACTCAAACTTATGGTGGGCAAACCACTCTAATCTTCAAAGGTAAGAACTTATGGCATTAGAAGTCTCTTTTTAACCAAGGCGGTCGCTACAGCTTGAAGTTAGTTTAATGGTTATGCCAAAGCTAGTCATGTGAGTCTTGTTGGCATCCAACGCTATGAAATAGTATCTTGAAATCTCTTTCACATACTAAATTGCTCAAATGGACTAAAATTCACCTACCAACTCGTCGGAGGTAGCAAAATGATAAAAATAGTATATAATAGAATAATGATATGTTGATCTTGGATTATTGGCATTTATTACAATGTACATGGAAGCTTTAATTATTAGTGAGTACAGTCTCCAACAATAATGGAAATATAGGATCGGAGAGGTAGAAGTAATTTGGCGGAATTTTTTTTTTTTTTTTTTTTTTCACTCTATTTATTTTGGGGAAGATGTAATTAAACCGTAAATGAATAACGATTTAGGCCATGTTTGGCAAACCTTATGTTACGCATCTGTCTAAGTAAACCTCCTAATAAGTAAATCTTCTTGGCAAGAGGGCAAAATAGTCTTTTATCAATTGACAAGCAAACCTCGATATCGTTATAAAGACCCAGGAAAATAAGTTTAAAAATCCAAAATTATCTTTTCTATTTACAAGAAGAAAATTAGTAAAATTAACCAAACATGACCTTGGACCCTTAAAAAAAATGTGTTCTCGTACTTTTTCCCAACCAAAATCCTGTAAATGTTAAGTCATATTCAATAATAACAATCCTCAACAAATACATCCAATGACTAGAGAGCATAAGAGGACAAAACCGCCACACGTACTTCTTCATCTTAGAAATATATTCCCCAATTAAATTCCAAAGAACCAGAATATTTTATGGATGCTTAAAGGTTAAGCTTGACCTTGAGCACTAATATACATGGTGGTTGTTTCTTTATCACAAGGAAAATGGAGAAATATCACAAGCATTAATGTGGATAAGCTTGCATATCATGATAAGTATTGATAACGGGAAAATATTCTTGTGAAATAAAAATAAAAATAAAAATAAATAAATAAATAAATAATAGAGTTAGATGTTCACATGGGATTAGTCCAATATTGTGGACCAAATTATTGTTCTCCTCGAGATAAATATAGCTACAAGCTAAAATGTTCATTAGTGAGGAGCTTATTAGTCTAAATGAGTATCACCTGTTATGATCATAACCACTAATAAGTGATTAAAGAGAAATACAGAGCATCAACTTAAATGAACCCGTTCCATCGCCAACTTAGGACAGCACAAACCCCCATGTCCGGCCCGCGAAATGACCTACACTCACCGCCCATCAATCCTTAGACGACGCGAAAGGCTATGATGGTCGTCCACTCGGCCAACCATTCGCCCTAACGATCCACGGACGATGCGAAAGGCAGTGACGGTCGTCCACTCGACAACCTTTCGTCCTAGAGATCCTTGGACGACGCGAAAGGCGGTGATGGTCGTCCACTTTATCAAATTACTCTAAGCTGCTCGAGAAGCGATCCAAGCCGACCGCTCAACCTAGACTCCCCCCTCTCGTTGCTCGTGGTCCCCCCACCTAGATGACGGCTATCCGAAGTCTACACCTGACCATTCATCACTATCCCATTAAATGTGCTGACAGCCCCCTTCATTCCTCTATCCCTCACGGTATTTAAGGTACCTCGGACCCATGCTACTGCAGACGCCGTCAATCTCATCCCATTAATGGCGAATAGACAATGTCAACTCTCAGTCCGCTCACAGTTTGACACCTGTAAAGACATGCTACTGTGGCCGGCACATACAGGAGCTGGCCCAATCATCTCCCAATACGTGGAGGAGAGGGCTGACTCAGCAGCTATCTCTTGAAAGACAAGAATGCCTTCTGAACCCTAGGTATAAATAGCAGTAAGAACATGAAACTAAGTAAGTGATCTCATCTCAGTGAATTCTCCCTACATATTTTCTCTTCTTCCCTTACTAACTTGACTGTCGGAGGGACCACCGGAGATCCCAACTCCACCCCTTCCACAGGTACCTTCTTGTAGGCGAACCCCCTAACCGGAGCAACGTCATCGGGCATTATGAGAGAATGCGAACTCTGCTCTCCTAAAAGCTAAACTCGCACCAAGGTTAGTGACTGTTTGATTACATACATCAACACTACCAAAGTTAATTTGGAAGAGAATGCTGAAACTTTATGCACTTTCTTTCTTCTTCATATTATGTAAAAGTTTAAGTCATCAGATTATGGATGAAACAATCTAATAAAATTTGATCGATACTATATCTTATAAATTAACCACTTTGCTCAAAATGTGTGTAATTGAACTGTGAGATAAAAAATGTATATCTAATTTAATTTTAATTTCTTTCCAATAACTACGAAGTTATAGATTGTATCATACATTTATATTTTTATTTTAAATAGTTGTGTTACGTGTCTAAATTTGTTCCTTGCGCTACTATTTATTTAAGTATCATAACAATGTCAAGCATATAATGCGAGAGCCTTCCATCCATTCATTTAGCAGAGATTTAAGGCCTTATTTTGAGCACATGATATTTAAAATATTCTGAGCATTGCAAGTGAAGATAAGCTTGTTGCCAACTGTGACACCCTCATTTAGTCCCACATAGAAAGATGAGGGAAACTTTGAGTGGCTTAAATAAGAGAAGCCCAAGACTCATGAGCATCAAGTGTTAACACTTTTGGCAAGTGGATTTAAAGCCAACATCGGGTGCTCTCGGGGGGTTTCACGGCTTGCTCGCGCCAACGGCCCGTAGGGGCCCAGGGCGTGACAACACTTTTTGTTGAGCTTTTATGCATGTCCACCCCCAACCCCCGGCACCCAAAAAAAAAAAAACCTTGTTTTCATGGTAAGCTTCCCTCTCACTGGAAGTTGCCTTATCCAGGAGTTCAGATCTTTATTTGTTGAACTTTCATGAACAATGATGCTATCTAAAAGAAAACTTGATTGGATGGGCTTTTTAGTTAAGGTTGCAGGCATTTAAAAGAACAAATGTTGGAAAAATATAAATAACAATGTAACATATGATAAACTTTGTCTGATTGCGAACTCTACCATGCTAATTGTTAAACCGAATAGGCATTGAGTGCAAAGTCAGTTTCTTAAGTTTAGTATGGGTAGCTCCAGTTTAGATTTCTTTGCATTAAGCATATATCAGGTTTATTTACTTAAGACGAAGTATGTTCATTTAAATGCTTTAAGAACCTAGTTATATGCTAAAACAGTAGGTAGCGAGTCCTAGCCTATTTCGTTCCATTGACTTTGTGAAACTGAAAGGTGTTTTAGGAATCATACCAAATATTTTTTATAAATTTGTTAAATTTTTTATAAGATATAATATTCCCAGTCTATTTCTAATGCCATTTTCGAATATATCCTTGTCCTAGTGACTTTAATTTGTCCATACTGCAATTGAAAGTTTCTGCTGAAATATGCATAATACACTGACAAGAGTCCCAGCAAATTTTGTATTTACCAAATTTCCATAGGCAAGGCATTTTATGAGTTGTATCTAACTTTTCTGAGCTCAGTCTATGTACACAAAATATATTCCAAAGAATACTATATCAATTAGCGAAACTATTGGAGTCACAAAAGAAATGATTAAGTGATCTACTTATCCTTTCTTTACCAGTATACAATTATTTCCCTTTTTTTTGACTTTTGCTTATCAATTCTTCATCCATGAATGATAATTGATATATTTTTATATTTCAGTATTCTGCTGCATTCTATTGAGCACTTTTCTCTCCTTTTCTCCTTACACTATAATTTTTTTCTTGCAACTAACACCCCCTGTCATCTATTGTTTTATAGCGTACGGAAGTGGTGGATGATGCTTCATGGGTTATGGGTTTTCTCAACATTTTTGATCCTGCTCTTGATAGCATAAAGAGACTCCTAAACTTGGATCAAAACTCAGATTCCAAGGGGAAGGAAATATTAAGAAGACTGGAGGGAGAGACTGATGCTTCAACTGGTTCATCTTCTCAGATGATCAATCACATTAACTTGGTAAATGAAGGAAATGTAGGTCTTCAAATGGCGAAATTTGACTTGGATGCTTTTATCCAAGATAAATTAAATCTTGATGCTTCAAAACTGGATTCACAGCTGATAGTATCGGAACCTCACAAAATCAAATCAAGCAGGAGGTTGTGGAGGCCAGAAAGGAAATCCTTCGTCTCTCGGCCTTAACCATCCATTGTCTGGTTCATACTGCATAAAGAAGAGTTTCCATCTTATGCCAACTCCTATTTATATGTAAGTTAATTAATGACAGTTATTCTGTCAGAAACTGTGATGTATAGCTGTATATTAAGACACTTTGTTAATGTGTCCATAACCTTTAGAAGTATCACACGTAATTGTAATTGCGCCAATTGATTATTTAGCTTCTACTTGCTACTTGTTTTTCGATTGTAGAAAATTTTGCAGCGCCTTAGTGGATTAGTATCTACAATAAATTGTTGTATTCACTATAAGATGCTTCAGACTAATTTATTATGGTATTTTTCTGTTTCTGAAATTAATCTTGCTTACACTTATATCATATTAATTCTAGGTATGTACATATCGACAGAAAATATGAGATTCTTCTTGATGTCTTATTAGCTCAGTATTCTGTAAATTCTTAGTTTTCATCAATTTTTTCTTCATATGTTTTTTTGCTTTAACCCAAGAAATTGCTGGGAAAAAGGCTAAGTGCTTAATACCTCAAAGTTTCCCCTACTTTTAATTACATATACATCCTCAATTGTATATCACCACACTTTCATACCCTAAAGTTTTTTTTAAATAGCATGTTAGCACCTTTAGTCATACAACTGTTAGAATATTCCTTAAAATATTCTCACATTATTGTCACCTGATAGATATAGGACTTATAAATCCCTGATATTTTTGGAAACAGTAGTGCTAGGCGTTTATTTAACCAAGGATATTATCATCTTTTTATGAAAAACACCACGTTTACTTCTATTTGGAGGAAACTTCAAGGGTATACGAGTGAAATTTGGTGAAACAAGGGGTGTAATTGCCAATTAGCTGAACAAAAACCACGAAAAATAAACAACAGACAAACACAGCATTAGTGCATAATAAATTTGAAGAAAAACTCTGTTGAACATGAAAAAGTTTAAATTGAAATATCACTAAAAATGCAATAGTTTCAAATTAGAAACATAACGTTTATTTTCAAAATAATGTTCTCACACGAAGATAGACAGTGATGTTCTCACATGAAGAGAGGGAAGGACAACAACAATGACAAGGTAAAATTCTCGTGCTCCTAGGTATTAAATCAACACCATTTACTGGCACATACTTTATCAAGTAACTGTTGAGTTTCAGGGTCCAGCTCGATCTTCTCCTCTTTTATCCACTTACAGAGTGAAGGATCCTTTTTATCAGTTGCTGCATAAATATGTATCAGCGACTTATATGCGCCAGAGTCAAGACAGTTGAGCTTCTTCAGAATCTTACAGAACTTCTCTATGCCATCTCCATCGTTTTCTTTCTCGTAATGCTGCAGAAATAGGCTTACCTTTTCTAAATTCAACTTCCACTCTCCATCTTCAGCCATCCGGGTTGCAATCTCCAGCCACTCCAGAGCTGAGCCTGTCTCATTTTTCTTCAAGTAGTAATCCATGAACAGCTCGCACGTCCTGAAATCGAGCTTCCCTTGTTTCTCTTTAGTCTTTGTATACAGTGATTCAGCTTCTTCAATCATATCATTTCTTAAATAACAGCTAATCAATACATTGGTCAGCCTCGGATCATATGTCTCGTGAATCAACTCCCATTCCTCGTAAATCTGCTTCATACCTTCAATATCGTCCAGCTTATTCAGAGCCTGAAGCATTGTGAGATAGCTCATGTTTGTGCACTTGACAAATGTTGCTTTCAGTGATTTCCACACCCTATTAATCTCTTCCAAATTCCCCGTGCTTGCATATAAGCTTATAAGGAAATGGAAAGGCAAACGCTCACGGCTATCAATAAGTCCCTCGAGCTTCTTGAGGGCTGACTCAGCTTTCTCAAAATGACCAGCTGATATATAAATAGATGCCAGTGTACTGTAAGCATTCCATTGTATGACGCTGCTCTCATCATCCTCCATTTCTTGTATTACTCTCTCAACTGAGTAAATGTCATTCAGTGCCGCATAGCTGTTCATAACTATGCAGTAAGTGACATTATCAGGGACTAAATTGTTTGCCTTCATCTCTTTCAATATGACAGGGACCTTCTCAGGTTGTTCTAACTTCATATAGAGGCCCATCAAGTTGTTGTGTAGCAAATTATTGGAGGCAAAGCCAAGTTCCTTCATCTTCTGGTAAAGGGAAAGGGCTTTGTCCAGCATTTTCTCTGTACAGTAACAGTTAAAAAGAGCTCCATATGTTTGCTCTTGCTTGGCATTTTCTGGGAGTTTAGAGAAGTAGTCCTCTGCAGTTTCGATCCCCTTGACTTTTGACATGAGGTCAATTCGTATTGCGTGGTTGGTGTAGGACAAGTTCATGCCTTTTATCTTAACCATCCAATCCATCAGCTGTTCAGTAAAATAACAAAAATGTGTTGATAAGAGACTGCCACCAAAAGTTGGGAAATATAAAAGAGGTGTAGCTCCACAAGTAATCATGAAAGAGAATATTGATCTTTTTTCTGCCCTCACCGATCCAATTTAATGATAACAACATTGTTTGTCTGGTAAAAGAAAAGGCACAAAGTATAGACATCACAGAAGTTCTCATTGTTTATTAAGAGTTATCTACTAAAAAGTAGCTTGGATAAAATCAGTCCGCTAGTCTGCGCAGGTATATATAAGAGCGTGGCAATATATGGAGGTGAAAGGCACCGAAAGCAATGGTTCTAGAGTTTAACTAGCAACACACAGATTCCACAGCCATTAGAGTAAGTAAATTACTTCAAAAAAAAAAAAGAGAAAAAAAAGAAAAAAGGGGTAATTAAATTGTTCTGTACATTCTTTCAATATAGTGCTAATTCACAATTCTTTAAGAAAATGAAAAATAAAGTTTCTGGGTAATTAAACACATTCAAAACTTCTTTGACGAGCCTTCTACACTTAGAAAGAGAAGGTAAAGAAATAACTGGACGAACGCAAGCACGCATTCAATTTCCTTCTTTGACGAGCCTTCTACAATATCTTCATCTGAAGCACCACTTGAATTCAGATTCTCTACTTGTCTCAAGCACGCATTCAATTTCCTTACTTCATTACTTATGATTTCCATTCGAGAACGAACTGATCGGCTCGTACGCACCTCAAAATGCTGAGCTCGAAGTTCATTGTAACTGTCCTCCACACGAGACCAAAATGCATCTCGAGACTGGTTTCTACCGATAATAGGGTCTTGAGAAATATCCATGAATACTTGACAAAGCAGCACATCCTCAGTAACCGTGTATCCAGATGATCGAACCGACATTTTTTTTGGTAAAAAGCGATTGGTTTGGAGATTAGATATACTTTGAAGAAATACTTCCAATTGGGTGGTTTGAAGTAGAATTCGTGAACGTTATTTATAGCCAATTGAAATTTGTTTTTTTATTTTGAATTTGAATTTGAATTTGAATTTATCAGTGGGAATCAGCTTTACACATTGTCCAATGTATACAGCTAAGCATTTATTGAATTGTGTGAGAATTTTGTATGGGTGGGAATCATTTTTTTGAAATCAGCTCAGCTTTACACATTGTCCAACGTATACAGCTAAGCATTCATTGAATTGTGTGAGAACTTTATATGGGTGGGAATCATTTTTTGAAATCAGCTCACCTTTACACATTGTCCAACGTATACAGCTAAGCAAATTTGAATTTTATGAGAACTTTATATGGGTGGGAATCAGCTTTACACATTGTCCAACGTATACAGCTAAGCATTCATTGAATTGTGTGAGAACCTTATATGGGTGGGAATCATTTTTTGAAATCAGCTCAGCTTTACACATTGTCCAACGTATACAGCTAAGCAAATTTGAATTGTGTGAGAACTTTATATGGGTGGGAATCAGCTTTACACATTGTCCAACGCATACAGCTAAGCATTCATTGAATTGTGTGAGAACCTTATATGGGTGGGAATCATTTTTTGAAATCAGCCCAGCTTTACACATTGTCCAACGTATACAGCTAAGCAAATTTGAATTTTATGACAATTTGATAACAGCTAGAAATCATTTCCTGAAATCAGCTCAGCTTTACACATTGTCCAATGTAGCTAAGCAAAGTTTTATAAATAGCATATCAGATTAGGTACCTCCACACAATTATTCGTTGCGTTAAAATTATTATTCTCCATTTCTACATACTTCAGTCATTCTTTGCTTACTTCAAAAATGAATTTCGGTGCTGGAGGTCCATCATATTTATCATCATCTTCATCTTCGGATGATGATAATTTCCTGAAAAATATTATTGCAGAGATTGATGAAACCGAAGAAGTAATTCGTGAGTACGTTAACAACAACACGATCCTCGCTAACTATCAACCGATCCATGGTGGCTCGATTCCCGGTCATGCAGTGATCAACCGCGATCGAGAAACTGCGCATCAGAATTTGGTCATAGATTACTTTGCCGATAATCCACGTTTTGGTGAAGATATGTTTCGTCGTCGATAT
>JBAKGM010000326.1:12521769-12542313 GCA_037177215.1 Asparagus racemosus | reverse complement strand
TACTGAGAATATTCTTTTTTGGTGCAAAAAATGGTGCAGTGGGTTGGAGAAGAATTACTGTTTGATGTGATTTTTGCTGCATTTTGGTGTAAAATTTGCACCATTTTGGTGCGATGGGTTGGAGATGCCCTAACTATCGTTTATGTTTCAAATCATCTGATTGTAACTGTACGTCCACAAGCTAATTAACGCGTCAAATATCTCAATTTCCACAAAATTTCGATTGAGCTAAATTATAAAAACTCCTGAAATAGCGAAAAGAGCGGGATGAAGAAAATGGACCTCGAGGGCGTGTTTGTATCGCCGGTACTTTCTCAAGTCTTTAACGAACTTGATGAGCTCAACGGCTTTCGTCGGCCTCCCTTCCCTCGCCCATTGATTCATGGCCTTGAACACGCTCCCCGCCGGCGCCCCGCCAAGACACGAGAGGCGGCGGTACAGCGGCACAAAGTCCTTCTTGTTTTTATTCTTGTCCTCTTCCATCTCTGTCGAAGTTCTTTTCTCAGCGATCTCCGCAGTTGACGGCGAGGGTTCGAGCGCTGCTGCTAGCGACGAGGAGAATAGCCTTCTTGATGCAGCCGAAGCCCATGACTGCGGTCGGATTGATAAATTTTTCATTGTCTTGCGCTCGGCGGGCAGCAGATTTCGCCGCCGGCTGCGGAGGGTGGGTTTAGAGAGGGTTTAGCCGTCTGATAAAAATGGGGGCTTTTGTTTTTGTTTTTGTTTTTTTTGTTTTGGTTAATTGCGCTTTTATAGTCCCTTAAATGAGCCTTATAGTCCCTCAAATCTCATTATTTGCTTATTAGTCCCTTCAAATCTCATTATTTGCTTATTAGTCCCTTCAATTTTCTTGCCAACTGGTCCTTATTGTTAGGTGGCGTTAATAATCAGTGTTAAATATAACGGAAATTGCTAGATTAACCATTATACTCCTACCCATGTTAACTCTCTCATTTATAACCCCATTTATCGGGTTCCTAACGGGCTTAAACCCGAACCCACTTCTCTAAAACCCAAATCCGCTTACTCTTTCTTCTCCAATGGTCCTTTACCTTCCCAAACCAATATTGAGTTTTTTACGGTAGTTAGATTTTCTCTTAATCCTGTAAAATATTCTAAATTTGCCAATAAACACCATTTCTCTTCATGCTAGGGGCAATAAGGTAATTTGAGATGTTGGGTTAATGTTTAATCCAACTGTGGTTGGATTAATTAACATAATTTCTAACAGAAGGACCATTTAGCAAGAAAATTGAAGAATTAAGGGACTAATTAGCAAATAATGAGATTTTAGGGACTATTTGGCAATTAAGGCTAATGTAAAGGATTGAACTGCAATTAACCCTTTTTTCGCGAGAGAAGATATTTCACTCCAATTGTGTTAAATCGGGGGCGTGTGGGTCGGGTTAATTCCTAATTCTAACCCAGGCGCTATTCGTTCAAGATTGTCTGGTACGATTAGGATAATTGTTTAGGATTGATTTGTTCGGACTAACATGGATGGTAGGTATTAGAAAGTTCCACTAACTCTCAACTTATGTATTCCCCGCACCATTGATATGTTTATAGTGTATTATATAAATAGTTAATTTAGGGGTTATTTGTAATTTTAGAAAATTTTGAGGGATTATTTTTAATTTTCAAAACGTTTAGGGACTTATTTCTATAATTTTAAGGTCTTATTTGTAAATTTCTAAAACTTTCATGGGCCTGTTTATAACTTTTTGGGGCTAATAGTATTTTTTGAAATGTTCAGGGGGTCATTTTACCGGATTTTTTTATTTTCATATTTTTAACAGGCTCGGAGAAGGTGGCATAAGGATGGAGGAGGAGAATTTGATAGTTTGATGTAATTTTAATCCCAATCCCATGATGAACTAAAATTAATTAACCAAACTAGGATTTAATATCACAATCCCACCTGGTCCCAATCCCATGTAATGTAGGAACTAAACCCTACCTTGTTTGGGGGTATCTTCTAAAATCAAATTGCACATTGATAATAAGTTCCAAAGCACCACATTACAGAGGACATATGTGCAATTAATCCTTTCCTCAACCGTAGATATGTTTGCTATAGCAATGTTTTGGGTATAGTTTAACCCAAACGGCACTTACTTTGTCCACCCGTTCGTGGGTAAGTTCTCAAATATCCAATGGCACATAATTTTTGAATTTATGTAAACAAATAAATAATCTTGTGTTGTAGCATTTTATTCTGGTCTAAATATCCTCCAATAGTGCGTTAACCTTTTCTTCGAATCAAGTCCGATAATAATTGCAAGTCATTAAATTGAAAATCCGAAGTTCAGTATTTTAAATCTTCAATGAAAATTTGATTGAAAAAGGCGATATGTTGTCAAAGCTTGACTTGATTGGAACTCTGGAAGGCTCTACAAAAGTGCATTTACCTTACACTTTCCAAAATTTGAGTTCAATACCATGCAGCAAGCTTCCTTAAAATGATACTCGATGCATTTGGTTTTTATTCTTTTTTAAGTTTTTTTTTAAATTTTTTGGGTAAATTTCACATAAAACAAATGAACTTTGTGGATTTCTCACATAACTCCTCCACACTTTAAAATTTTCCCAACGAACCACCCGACGTTGTTTTGTGGAATCAATAAAGGTGATGGTAGTTTCGTGAGGAACCCCCAAAGCTTATGGGTGTTGCAAAATTTACCCTTTTTTCATCTAGAGGATGGATAAAGGATGAAAAGAACTTTTTACCCATCCACCTGCATCATCTCATCCTATTTCATTTCCTCGTTTAACTCTTGCTAATAAATAATTACACAAAACAGAGCTTATTAGCAACGGGGACGTGTAATTGTATTAATCAACAATCACATCCAACAGATAAAGTCTCATCAACTAATCAATATTTTCATGATGTTAAAAAGAAAACTTTCTACAAATATAGGCATCAACACCCATCGAAGCTAAGACGGAATGATTCGTCAAATTAAGTAACATTGCAGGATGAATAGAAGCATATCCATATTCATTCTTTGTCCAAAGAATTAGCCCATGAATGGGAACAGGAGAACCTAACCAGCTACTCTTGAGTTATCTTTGATGCTCTATAGTCAAATTCACTTTGTTAAAAGATTCAATCTTCTACTTTCTATAACACGATCCTAACGAACTCCTCTGTTGAAACTAGAAAGTATTTTCAGAAACAAGGGCTCTTCCAGGAACCAAAGCTGCACTTCAGCTACTATTTTCAGAAACCGAGTTCTTTTTCAGCTAATCAGTAACCATTTCAAGTAACTTTTCAGCTTCAGAGCTGATCTTGATTCCATCCTCCTTGATTCTTTGCTGAAGAGAAGGCTCCTTTCTTTCAGCAGCCACATAAGCACGGATAAGAGATTCATAGGCTTCTGCATCGAAGCAGTTGATCTTCTTCAGAATCTGACAGAACTTCTCTGCTCCATCCACATCCTTAGCTTCCTCAAAATACTTCAAAAATATGCTCACCTTCTCTTTGCTCGGCTTCCATTCACATTGTTTTTCAGAGGAATCAATGATGTCCAGGCACTTCAAAGCCGAAACCATATCATTTCTCTCTAAGTAATAATCAGTGAACAGGTTCAATGTCCTGAAATCTAATCCAAGTCCTTTCTCTATACCCTTCTCTCGTAGTGATTCTGCTTCTTCGACCATCCCCTTCCTCAAGTACACATCGATTACTACATTCAGCACTTTTACATCATAATTGATACAAACCGACTCCCACTCTTCAAAGCACTGCTTCACTCCATCCACATCACCTAATATTCCAAGCGAATGAAGAAAATTGTGATAGCTCAAATTATTTGTCCTAGGGAAAGAAGCTTTTAGTAATTTCCACACCCTAATGGTCTCTGCTAAATTACCTGCTCTTGCATACAAACTTATTAAACAGTTATAAGAAGTTCTATCACGGCGATTCATAATTTTCTCTGCCTTCTTAAGGGCTAACTCAGCTTTCTCATAAATTCCTTCACAAATATAACAAGAAGCCAGGTTAGAGTATATGACCAATGTCATAGGAATTTCGGCCACTTTCATTTCCTCAATGACTCTTTCCACTGATTCAATATCATTTAGGGCAGTGTAACAGGTAATTAAGATGCCTAATGTAAATGTATCTGAAGCGATATTGGCTGCTTTCATTTCTTCAAAGTACATAAGGGCCTTCTTTAGCTGATCTAATTCCTTGTAAAGTGTCATGATGTTGTTATACGCGAGGGTTGAAGCAAAGTTCAGTTCTTTCAACTTCTCGAAGAGGGCAATGGCTTTGTCTTCCATTTTCTCTTGGCAAAAGCTGTTTAGAAGAGATCCATACGTCTTTTGGTTCTTTGCTCGTATAGGAAGTGTATCGAAATATTTCTCAGCCATATCTATTCCGCTGACCTTTGATATGAGATCTAAACGTACTGCATGGCTGCCGAAATTGAACGCAAGACCCTTTTTTTTCATCCAATCTGTCAACTGTTAATGGAAAAAATTAACTATCGTAAGATAGGTTCCCTGCAAAGTTCAAGTCAAAAAATTAACTAATCGTAAACTTCTAATTCCTTCAGTAGTTCAGTCTTAATGATTGTACATCACAAACACAATTTTTGAGAAGGTTGTAACATTCAGCATAAATCAATTAAAAGCATCCACGTGTTGATGAAAGGCGTTTTTCCTCTTAAGGACTTCAGTACTAAGGAGACAATTCATGCTAAAAATCTGTATCAAAATACTTCAGTTTTAATTTTGTCCCCAAAGTATTGTTGCTTTACTTTATCAATCCTGACAGCATGGAAATTCCATATGATGATCAGAGCGAACTTCAGAAAAAATACGGATAATAAAATTAAAAGAAAGAACCTTCAAAACATAATGTATGGGTAAACCTAAGAAGAAATCATGGACAATGATGCAACATGAGAAAATACAATGATCCACAATAAAATAATTCACTTGAAACGCCAATGACACAGTAAGATGTGTTGCATTTAAATGGACACCTGTACAGAAGAAAAAAAAAAAGGTTTGTGACAGATCAGTGTGAATGTGAGCAATGTATGAGCTTGTGTGAACAGGGAAAAAGTTTGTAAAAACATGCCCATTTACATGAAGTATCTTTTTTTCTTCTTTCCAATCATTTTGCGTAAAAACGAAGAGATATGTTAATTTATCAATTTAGCTTTACAAGCATCCAGATGAATGAATAAACTATATATGAAAAGGTAATACGAGAAACAACACTAATACTGGGATTAGTAGCACAAACACCCTATTTTTATAACAAGTAAATACCATAAACTTCTATAAAGTGGCATGTCAATACCCTCCATCACTTTGTTGTTAGAATATTCCCTCCAAGGTGCCCATGTGACTTGCACATGCCCAAAATTTTTTAAAATCACCCTTTAAAGTTAGCTAAAAGATGGGGGGAAAAAGAAAAACAGAATCACCTCTGCATACTTTTACATGTTTTTCTCCTTCCTCATTTCCCTACTCTGTGCAAAGGGAGGAACTTCGGTCAAAAAGTGGGTTGAAGCAGAAGAAGAAGAAGAAGAAGAAGAAGAAGAACACTACATAAAGTGCAAGTAACTAATTAAATCAAGGATAAGATTCCCTAGTGCAAGCAAATATAGCAAACAAAGTTAATTTGGAGAATTTGGAAGAGATTCGGTCCTGCAAGACCTCTAACCCTCTCCAATGCTACCTCACTAGAGCTAAGGTTAGGGGTGAGCATTAGTTGGTTTGAACTGATTAAAGCAACCGAACCAATCGAACTTTGATGGTTCGGTTCGGTATAAGAATATAGTTTGGTCAGTTTAGTTTGAGAAAATTTCAACCCGAACAAACCAAACCGATGGCTCTCTCAATTGTTTAAATGACTTTCTTTCCATTTATTAGTCCACAACTTTCCCTCTCTTTTCCCTTACATTGTTTATTATCTCAATTTATTTGTATCGTTCTTTTATTGATCCCTTAATGCACCTTTTTTTACCGATTTCTTGATCACCTTTCTTTTGGGTCAAAGCAACCCTTAACATAAATGGGCAAAATTCTAAACCAAATAGACCGAACCGAGCTGACTAAACTAATTTTGATCGGGTCTGTTTGGTTTCAAATTAAGAACATTTTGGTTCAGTTTTGTGAAAATTCTTTAACACTGACTGAACTGACTGTTTGCTCACCCCTAACCAAGGTTACCAGTGATGGACACAAGAAACCTCTCTTTGAGAAGCAAAAGCACAGTGTGAGACCAAATAAAGCATGCTCCTCCAGTAACCATGATCCACCTCTTCTTCATGTCCTTTTGTGATGCCATAGCGGGGACTTAGGAAAAGAAAGAAAACTGGGGTACTAGTTTTGGGATTACACACTGTAGAGTAGCGTATTCTTTCATTCCCCCCACTCCCCCACCCATCAAAAAAAACCACCCCATTCTCATTTCACTTTCCACCTTTCCTTTTTTTTTTTTTTGGGGGGGGGGGGGGGTAGAGGGAATAAGAGGAGAGGGAGAGATGCTAAAAATTTTGGTTAAAAATAAAAAGTGGGGTAAAATATAACAGTGTTAGGAAAAGATACTGGGATCCAAAGGTGGGAAACAATAAGGTTATTAATTGTCAAAAAACTTAGGGTGTTTATGTGCAAAGCCATGTAAACACTAAGTATTTATGTGCTATTGAGCATTAATAATAAGTATGATATAACTTGATTGTGGATATGATGAAGACAGACTGTTATGAGATGTTTTTAACATATCCGGCGGTGATCAGTGTGTGTGTGTGTGCGTGCGTGTGCGCGTGCGTGTGAACTAGGAAAAGTGATAGGACAATATTAAATGGATTGACAAGGAGGAGGCCCAAATAACCATCAATTGACGCACACAATAAGCATATATTATCTATATTTGTATATAATCATAACAATAGAAGAGACCTAAAAGAAACTTGTTGAGATTGGAAAGAAATAAAACTTATGGAGGTCAAAAGTTCAATAGATGCTAGAACTAATATAGTAAAAGAAATTTCATACTTATATCGAGATATACTTAGATGACCCAGTTTATATTAAAAGAAAGAGAACGGTTTTGGTTAATCCCATTGGTAAACCCCCTTATTTTTGGCAACAATCTCCCATGCTTGGATTTCCACGAATCAGTACAAATTAGATCTTATTTCTGACCTTAACCTCTGATCGGGTACATACTACGTATAGTACTTTATCTACAAACACTTCTAACAATTTAGATCCACACACTACGCATGTCATGTTCTCTGCTTTCTTGTAATTATATAAATTAGTATGATAACGTATCATGAATCTAGAAAACATACATCGCCTTTAATGATTATTGCTCCATGTTGTCTCTAAAACATTTGCACTCTATTAGCTGCAAACCCATCAAAAGAGCTCGGCACTATTACATATAACTAGACTCTTGTTGTGAGCATTGCAAACTCAAGTTTTTCCTGGTAATAAATCAAATTTCTTTCCGTTTTAATTTTTTACCCTTTGCTTCTGTCGGACGATGCCAAATGATAAAATTGAGACATAAAAATTGATGATAAAGAGAGGGCATTTCTGTAAATTAACCTGAAGGGCAGTAGTGTAGTTTTTGTGCTTGCGGAGCTCCCTGACGATGCCCATGAGCTCGGATTCGGTCACCATCCTCCCCTCCTTCAACCACCCCCTCATCGTATCCTCCACGCTACTGCTCGGATCGCTTCCCACAGCCGATAACCGACGGTAAAGGGGCTTGTACTCACCTCCCTCCGTCCCCGTGTAAAGAGTTCTCGTCACCGCCATCCCCAGCGGCAACGCTCCAATCCGGTCCTTCGCCATTGCCCTCATGGCCATAATCATTTTTTTTCCCCTTCTTTTGTGCCTGAATTTTTTCCTTTTGTTACTTTTCCTTTTTTGATGGTTTAACGAGGGTTTACTTGGAGGAGAAGAGTGAGCAAAGAAAGCTGTTGCCGAATTTACGGTCAAATATGACCAAAAAAATAAGGTTTTTTTTTTCCAGAAAAACTCCTTAAACGTTGGTCGAGTATCAGATTACTCCTATTACCCGCAAAATATCCCACAAAAAAACCCCTTAAATTTATGGGTTGTCAAAAACCCCGTTTAACTTTAAACTTTTTTCCTTAAAGAAACCACTATTAGGAAAGAAGAGCAAAAGGTCACTAGAATAGTCATAATAGGCAAGAAGATTACGGTGAAATTCATAATAAACAAGAAGATCAAGACAATATGCATGTTCTCATGATTTTTCTTGCTCTTCTTCCCTAATAACCACCGAAAAGCGTTAACCGCAATTTTCCCTGACAAAAATATAGGTTAACCGCAATTTCCGCTGACAAAAATATTCCATGAGTAATTTCACCCACCCATGTGAACGGTAGCGTAGCAAGAAATTCGAGCTCGGAATGGTACTGTTGTTTGTTCTCCTAAAAAATTACCAGTACAATTACACTAAGGAAATTACGTGCAACACCCCTTAAAGCTCGGGGGGTTTTGTGAAATTAACCTTTTTTCCCTTTTTTTTGAGTGCTATTATCCTGTTGCTTGGAAGAAGGGCTCCAAGCAAAATTTCTCTCCCCAAAAATGGAAGTTATCGCTGTGCTTCCTCGTCTTCATGCGTCTTGTTTTGCTCCTCGCTTTCCTCTTAAAGCCCTAAGAGGCACCAGAGGAAACCCTAATTTTAGTTTATCTTGTTCTCCACTTCAATCCCAATCGGTGAGTGCATTTTATTTTGTCCATTTTTCTCACTTCTAATACCTACGTTCATTTGTCATTTGATGTGAATTCATGAATATTTCATTCCATTTTATTTTTTATATATCAGATTGATGAAACGAAGCCTGAATACAAGCCAGGGCCTTTGGATGATCTTCTTCTTCGGTTCTTTAGGGAGAAAATGGTGGAGGTGAGCTCTCATCTCACTGTCTTAATTTGATTGAAGTATGCTCTGAGGCCTGAAGTTTTAAAATTTTTTAAATTCTTTATCTGATAAATCATTAACCCCATGATTCTTTGAATCGGAATGTATAAACTATTAACTTATAAGTAAATATTCCGGTGCGACTATAGTCTAGATCAAAGTCCAACTTCGTATGGTAGGCATCTCAGATCTATATCCTGCTGAGTAGTGATCACAAATTAATCTCTAATAGAGTACATGTTTTCATTTTCGGAATTTCCAGATATGTTTTTTGCAAAGTTGGAAAATTATACCTCAAGAAGGATTACCATTGGATTTATCTGGATAAAAGGGATTGGGATCCTTTGCAATTAGGTGGTAATTGGAGAGTGTCCAATTATCACAATCCTACCCCTCTATTCCAATTTCAAGGGTCGAGCTAAAGCCATATAAGACTCTAAATGTTATCTCAAAACCACTATCGTCTTTAAAACCACTACTATGAAAACCGGTATTGTGATAGTGCAAATCCTACGTGGCTTCATTTTAGCCATTGAAATTGGAATCGAGGGCTAGGATTGGGGTAATTGGATCCCAATCCCTGGATAAAGGTATCAACAATTTATAGAAGGATGATGAACTGACTTGTTGGACTTATTTTACTAGTTCTTTTGCTGTGTTATCTGTTAAATCCTAATGAAATTATTCACTAGGAAAAAGGCATGAAAATAAATTTTGAATCTTATGTTATCAAGGCCAGTATTCACCTAAGAAATGTGCATGGATTTTCTTTTGTTCTACTGTACGATTAGCTCAGTTAATAATTTACATCTTCTATTGTGTGTACTCCAAGGGGAACCCTCAATGTTGAAGAAATTTAAATTGTTCCTTTTATTTTCACAATATTCCTTTGTGCTGTTCCCTTACCTTAATCTTCATGTCGCTAAATAAAGTTTCCATACAATTGAACCGTGTTATAAATGAATCATTTGGAGAAAGACAAATAAAATGCGGTCTTCCAATGTGCTCATGTTTTCAAAGCTGTAGGAGGTCAGATGGGATTCAGAAAAGGCAGGATATGTTGGATTGATAGAAGTTGCAAACCGACTCATGATGAAAGGAAAGAGCGACTTGGAGACTGAGCAATCAGCAGTATAAACTCTTTGCCACTCCTAGTTATTTTCGCTTAGTGTATGTGTATGTGCATGTTGTCTGTGTCGTGGGATTGTGTATGCATGTGCTGTGCATGTGAATTTCTGTTCATATGTGCAAAATACATACATGTCTGTGGATTGGTTACTATCAAGTACCGCCTTTTATAACTTGAAAATTAAAATTAGATATCTCTAGCATACACAAAGGAGTCAGTATGTAGCATGTTCTGTATAAGTTACCTGCTCTAAAGTAAATTGTGGGGGATAAACTTCTCTTCATGCCAGACCAATTCATATATGTGCAATCACATGCAGATGCAGTCACAAAAGTCAGATGTGTACCTCATTGCTTGATCCCTTTTATTATTAGCTTATTCGTGCATACTGCAAAATTCTACCTGTGTATTCAACAGACTCAACAGAAAATTGATAGATGCTAATGACTACTTGATGCGTTAATGGAAGATATGAACCTTGCAATGTGAAAGTGTCATTGTTTCTGAAGAATAAATGATGATTAAGTAGAGGATGTGAACCATGCAATGTTAAAATCATTTTTTCCCCGAAGAATGACGATTAAGTAATGTCATTTTTAGTAAAGGTGAGTAAGATTTCGTTGCTGAACAAACTTTACAACTACACCCAGGCATTCCCAGGCTAAGCACCTCACTTTAGATACTTGCAATTTACAGAAATATACAAGGATACTGGATGGATTGCCCTCACTTAGAGTTGTAGTAAAAGTCAAGTACAGTTGTAAATTGGCTCATGAAGCTCGAACCTTGGGCTTTTAAGATCACAAAGAATACTTTTAAGAAGATAACATAATAAAATTTCGGCCCTTTCAAACTCAAGTCCTTTCTTGTTCACTATCCTAGGCTTATCTAATGCTTGTTGAGAGGTCGATCATTTAATAATTGACAAGTAAACCTTGACAAGATTTTGAGCTCATTAGATAATTTAAAAAGTAATTACCCTAAAGCTTGGTTGGCTTGTCTAACAACCTTAGTTGCAGGAAGCACCAACTTAAAAACTTAGATGGTAAGTTACTGAAAGAGGGAGAGGTTATTCAATTATATGAATTGTTTTAGGAAAAGATGGCCTTAACCCATATTATTATAAGAGTGATGTGCAAAACACAAAAGATGGTTTACATGGAATTAACTTGATTCCTCGTGGTACACAAGTAGACCACGAACTTATAATTTCCTATCAAAATGCATGAACGAATATTATGCAAGACTGGATGAGTTGTGGATGATTTCAGATGGAAGACTTCATTAAAGATATGTTGGTCTCGCTCATTCCAAAATCAATCAGAAGGTCACCAGAATGGCACATGCAAGTGAAATTTCTAGCTTTTAACCTTAAAATGCATTAAGTTTTTTTATCAGATGGACGTGACTTTATCATACTTGTAAAGTTGTGATGTATCATAAAATTTAACTATTTCCTTCTGCTTGTTTCATTTCTTTGCTGTAATCCTCCTTTTTTTCCCCTTTCCTGTTTTGATATCATCTTTGATAGATTTGGAGCTTTCAACTTCTATTCTAAATGGCAGGTCCGGGTATTGAAGTCATTGTTTCCTCCATTCATACTTGTTCTGTTTAAGATGCTTATAGCACCTATAGGTGGGGGGAAAGTTGCTTCCATGATGGTTGGTGAGTAAGTATTTCTAATCAATGCTTATGTGTTGGACGTTAGTTTTTCCTTCGACAGCTTAATCAACTCAAGTTTCCTTTCCGTTTGAAGCAAGAGCAACTGCTCTTTCTTGTAAATGGCTGATGGGACCATGCTCAGTTAACTCCGTGGATCTTCCTGATGGTTCTTCTTGCACCAGTGGGGTATTGAACCACTCGGACATTTACATTGTTTAGTCCCATTATTAATTGTTTTTCTTTTCCCAACTAGAAATATAGTAAGTTTTCATCTATTTAAGCTCTTCATTCAGCTTATCCTTATTCACGTAGGTGTTTGTAGAAAGGTGCAAGTATCTGGAAGAAAGCAAATGCATTGGAATTTGCACCAACACATGCAAGCTACCAACTCAGGTCAGTGCCATCCATATACTTGAAACTAGTTTCAGACCCATGCGATGCAGAAATTGTTTAAAATAAAAATAGGTTTGTATTTCATCATTCATGTCATTACAGCCTACTTGGCAAACTGCCTCAAATCTATATGCTTGATATTATAGCATGTTGGAACACTGAATAATCAATAGGCAACATCAAGTTTTCATTCACACACATAATATATCAAACATATAGAGATGCATATCAAGTATACAGATCCACACAAAAAAAACCATAATTGTCAATTAATTGATAACAATTATCTTCCATAATCACATGTATAGATCGGTGAATGCAAAACCTCTACAGATATAGTTAACTTATACAAACTTTTAATAAATAGGTTTTTTAGATGTCAATAATAACTAAACATATATTTAGTAGATCAACATCACAAAAGTCAAATTATGTTTAACTCATACTAATACTTGTACCTTGTACCTGTTGAAACTCGAACATTGAAATAAACCAATTTTTAACTGTATTCTAAAATGATTTGATAATTTAAAAAACTCCATAATGCATATGATGCAGTTTAATGGAACTGATGTACATAATTTTACATCCACCTTGCGATAATAAATCTTGCATAGTCATTGCGAGCGTCACTCCAAAATTCATCATTATCAGTCTTTATGTTTTCTATATTTGTTGCTTGAGTTGTAAAACATATTGTAATATGTTTGAATTTTCTCCACAGAAGCTAATGTCATACACGTGCAAGCTAGCTATCATCAAATAGTAAACAAATATAGGTATATTGATAGAAAATTATCAAGTGTCCTCGACTCTTTCATCAAACCACGTGTGCACCACAGTAGCTACATGACCGTGTCAGATCCCCCATCTCAAAATTCTTTGTTCATTATATTGTTTAATTAGAATCAAGCATGCTTGCAACAAAGATAAACTTTACAAAAATACAAATAATGTCATGGTTAGAATTAACCTGTATTTGATTGTTAGCGTCAATGGCTTCAGCATCTACGGACATTCAATCAAGTAGCATGACTTTACTTATATAAAATTGTTGAAAATGATAACACTGATAAATAATAGTGAATACTAAAAAAGTAAACAAGATCGAGCATATGTAGTGGAGATAAATAGAAAATTATAAAAAATGCAAATAATATTACCCTCATGGCTAGCATTAATCTGTATCGGGACATTAGCATCTATAGCTTTAGCATCTACAATATTCACTTAAGTATCAGCACTCATATAAAAATTGCTGAAATTGATATTACTAATAATGAAAGATAAAAGAGTAAATAAAATCACATTATGTGCACAACTTACATAGCATGTATATAGACACTAAGTACACATAGGCATTAATGTGCAAATTAATAACAATATACAACATATAAACAAAAACCAATTATTTCATTAGGAAGATAGAATATGTCTATAACTTCCGAAGTACAATCAACCAAATACATCTGAAATAGAACAAAACAACATAAGTAGTGATTGGAAAACCTATTCCTAAACTCACTCATTGATTCTCATGATCCTCGCTTCTTGGATCACCATAGGTAGCTGCCCTTTGAATTAGGCATTTTTCAACTCTTCAAAGCCAAAAATACTCCATTCATACTCTCAGATCTGACACTGCAAACAGTTGGTGTTGGGGACAACACAACATTGTGTGTTGTTTTCCTTATACTTATTTCTCTCTGAGAACACTTTAGTTCAGATGCTGCTTCATCAAAAGTGTAACTTTTGGGAACTCAATAAGCAATTTATGCTTAGTAAGTTTGAAGTCATCTGGTAAGGAGTTTAGCAATCCATGAATATTTTCTTCTTCATCAACTTGGGGTACCCTGTGTACTTTTATATTAAACAAAATGTTTCTCATGTTTTAATATATTTCTATATTTGTTTTCATCTTATGTGTCATATATGGTTTCTTATTCGGACTTCGATATGGTACTCCCATTGTAGGTGTGTATTGTCGATTCTTCTCTAGTTTTCCAAAGTCCTTTTTCCTTGCAGTTTGTACCCAAAACACCATGACTAACATAAAATAAAAAAGTGCATATTAGTATTACATCAAAACTCACAAGGTAGCAAACCAATGTTTTTCCTCAATTCTACTTATTTTAAATTTTTTTCTAGAATTTATGTATTTTTAAGTGGATGCTTACCAATTTGAAAATACTTAATACTCAATTTTCTTTTCCAATCAAGTCTATGCATTGGATCAGATAATAAATAGTTTTCTGTTGTATATTCCCAGACGTGTTATGGATGGGCAACATGAAGGGCGGGCCTAGGGTTAATATAGCAAAGGCACTAATACTTACATAGGGATGGAGTGTCTTACAGTTTAGTGTTTGGTGTTCTCATTACATAAATACTTTATAGTAATTACAAAATCATCAAAATATGTAAAAGCTTTAATAAATAGGAGAACATCTCCACATAATTCCTATTCCATGTGGAGGAGTCTACAAGGATTTATTGACAATGGAAGTTTTGAGCTCAAAGCAAATAAGTTCTAACTGAGAAGAGGAAAAAAAGGAACATGCTAAAAACAAAACACAGAGGCAATGTAGCTCAATCACTCATAATACTTGTAATACATCAAGCATCAGCCACTCACAAATAATCCAAAGATATTGCACATCCATTGCAAGAGAGAATTATATAAAGAAAAATAAATTTTAAGTTTAATGACACAAGCAGTTTGCATATGACTCAACATCATGAATTGGTACTAAAAAAGATGATTTTGTAGTACAGTCATTACAGAAGCATCCAAACATGCAAAATCCTTAATAAAATGAAGAACATCTCCACACAATTTCTCTTCTATATGATGGAGACAACCGTGAGTTATTGATAATGCAAGTTTTTAATCTCAGAATAAATAAATAAAACTAATTTGAATCTTTCGCGTACTCCGTATGTTCATATTCATTCAAGGAGGGATGACTGAAAATTTAAATGAAATTTGAACCTGATATTTCATTTCATAGACTTCCTTTTTTCTAAAGCTCTAACTTAGCCTTTATAAAAGCATCATACTGTAGGTATCAGACATCACTAAATTTGCCTCGAAAATTATAGCATGCCTAATAGTATATTGACTTAGATTTACAGTATAAGAATAAAATTTCCATTATACTTTAGGAAGAAGATATTAAAACCAGAAAATGGTGGACAAATAAATGTTTAAAAAGATAAGCAGTTTAGAGAAGTGAGATACTGTCAGTGCAAAAATGTCAGAGGTGTAGGGATCAATTTGTTCGTATTCCTGGGTCCACACATAGGGTAAGCAAAATGAATAACAATTACGTCTGAGGAGATGGAAATCATGGGATAATTTGGATTGTCAAGGCCTCATCTTCTTTCTTCTTTGACCTACAAAATTTTGTTTATTTTTTCACTTGACGATCTACCTAGCAGATACTAAACTATACTGAGTTAAATGGCTGCTAAAGGTCATCCATAAAATAATCACTAATGTAACCTAGCATAATAGTTACAAACAATCAAAAGTATTCAACACAAAAAAATTATTTTAAAGTAAACTCAGTGGTCTTGAACTATCTAAACTTAAGAGCGACCAATAAATCTCTGCATCTTTATACATACAGAAAAGTATACCCATCTCCTTCAAATTAAAAAGAACTACAAAAATGAAATCTTATGAAGAATATTTCAACAATAATGAAGGATCCATAGAAAATGAATAAAGAATCAATAAGGAAACAATCTTTAAGTAACCCTTAAAATAAAACCATGAATTAACTTTAAAAGTTGAACATTTAGAGCTTCGGTGCCTCAAATATCGTTTGTGAAAGAAATTGTTAGAATCAATCTTCAGAACCTTGACCCCTGGAGAGAGGGAGAGGGTAGGCGGTGGACTTGTAGAGTTATATGTCAAAAAGATGAAGTGACAAGATGAATAGAGGATGAATATATGGAGAAGTTGAAAAATGAGAGAAGCAGAAGATGAAACGTAGATGGTGGACTTTGGAGTTTAAACTGGTAGTATATAAGCAATTAGGATGGATTGTAGTTTAAAATGGCTATTCAATTGTCAGGAGATGGACTTCGGAATCATTCATAGATTTCTTAATTTTAGTTTAACTGTCAAAAAGTTTGTGGACTGCAGAGACTGAAGCGTTTGCTATGCAATAGTCTTGATTGGGCCTTTTCCATAGCCATGAATGCAAAGGGTTTAATTTTTTCCGAAGTGCCTTTTTTTTTTGGTTGCCTAGTGTGGTAGATCCTAATGGATATCTGCTTTAGTAGCAATATATATTGATATCTTTAGTGGTGCAACTCAGCAAATTAAATTTCTACTTGGTTGTTCCTGATCAATGGGCATTTCTGGATGGATTACTTAAAAATTGGATGGATTACTTAAAAATAAATGTTTACTTCGGTGTCAAGTGCATGCAATCTGTAGACAAATGGAGGACTATGCCCAAAGCGGTAGGGATAGGATACTGCATTTTGTAGAATCTCTCTTGCATTGATTGTAGAAAATATCAGAGTTCAATTATGTGGATATTTGAACCTGTATCAAGATACATATAGGTGTCACTACCAGACCTGCAATACTTAGGAACATTTTTTTTCCACATAAATACATGACTCAGATATTCATATGTATGACGATGTGTGTTGTCATCTTCATTAAGTGGATGTACTAAAGTAATACATCCTGTATGAATATTGTTAAATTTATAATTGCTCGTACCTTTCAGAAGCCTCTCCCTATAGGACATTTCTCTTTATATAAGATACTTCAATAAAATATGCTAACACTTTAATCAAAATAATGTAAACTTGGATGGAATACTGTGTTTATTGACACTGCTTCACAACATAGCTCAGACTGGCTCTGACAATGGCTCCTGCTGCACATATGCAATACCAGAGGGTGGCGTGCATGGATGTCCCCAGACTTGAACTAGGTTCTCGAAGTTGATGTCATTACTTTCTGGCTAGCTGCTAAGCTTGTTAGTAGTATGATTTTAACCTAGATCTGCCTAAAGTGTGAGTCGAGAGTTATTTGTTGACACACGATGGCTAAAGCAGTAGTGGATTTATCTCTAATTGAGAACTGTTGCCAGTCGATATTACTTTCCTTTTTGCCGTAATCCATCCAAACCTTAGGCTCACTGCCTTGGTAACTTTGTATTTTTCTTGTTTTGAAAAATGTGTATTTTAATTTTTGTTTTTTAATGCATGGCCAGACATTCTTCAAGGAATACATGGGAGTCCCATTACATATGGAACCAAATTTCAGTGACTATAGCTGCCAGGTATACTATGGTTCCCTTTCATCATCTGTGACTCTATGAAAAATATATACATGTTTTAAAAAAATAAAATAGATAACAAGTGTTTCTTTTTTTCTGAGGGTGGGGGTAACTAGTATCTTTTTTTAAAAGACATGTATACGTATGGTGCTTATGACTTCTGCCCTCTTAAGTGATAGAAGTGTAGTTTGGTTATAGCACCCGTCTTCATAGTTTCCACACTGTATCTTCTGTTGCTCTTGAGGCTTGTGATCTATCTTGTTGTTTGGTGGGTTTGTCGCTACTAAAATCATGTTATTGTGGTTAGATTCATATCGTAATTCTTCTTCTTGCCTTTGTAGTTCAAATTCGGAGTTCCTGCACCATTGCCTTCCTGCGACGAAGCACTTCAACAACCATGCCTGGAAATATGTCCAAATGCTAACCGCCGCAGGGAACTGAGCAATAGAAATTTTGTTTCTCAGTGTCCACAAGTATGAAAAGGGTTCCTGTAGGCAACTCCATAAGCTTGCATGTATAAAGGACTTATTGTCACCATTCCACAAAATATAGGGTTGTAAAGATTGCACAGAGAGAGATTCCTTTCCAGTACTTACTTTGGAAAGTTTCGGGTGCAAGTATACAAAAATGTACAGTGATGAAAACGAAGTTTGGAGCTTTTTGAATGCAAGTATAGAGAGAAGCCGATATGCTTTAGTCCATATTTATTGTTTATAGAAAAAAAAAGACCTTTAAACGCACTAGGACGAACTGACTTGCAGTAAAATGGGTGTGTACACTGAAAGGTTTTATTTATGGATTCGGATCATCTCTAATTAGGTGGTAATTGGAGAGTCTCCAATTTCTCTAATCATTACCATATATTCTAAATTCAAGGAACAAGATTAGGCTACAAGGTAAAATCACTATGATCTTGAAAATCAATATTTTACAAAAACTACCATTCTTTGAAAGCCACTATCACAATAGAGAATTTCTATGCGGCATAATCATGTCCATTGAATTTAGAGTATACAGTAATAATTGAAAAAATTAGAGACTCTCCAATTACCATCTAATTAGAGAGGATTTAAATCTTTTCTTTATTTATTTATTTATAGAAGTTTACTCTCAAAGTTGATCGTGAGATCGAAAAGATCACTGCAAAAATCACACTATTCATTTTCATTCTAACTTTTTATGTAAATTAATACTAACTAGACTTAAAAAGAATTATACTACAACTGTTCTCCCAGAAACAAAAAAGTGGAAACCACTACCTTGGATCACAATAAGAATTATTAGTGTGACTTTTTTGTGTCATGTATTACAAAAATAATGTAACCCCCATAGTCAAATCAGCATTTTTTTTTCGGTACAATAGTCGAATCAGCGTTACTATCTATAGAACACATGCAAACACATCACAGTATTATATATATAATGTGAAGACTGAAGACTAAGGTGGTCTTAGCAGCTATAACGTGAGGTCTTCCATGCTCAGCTTGGTACTCACGCTTTTCCTCAGCACCACACCTACTACTAATCCTAGAGTTTAGTTTTATCCACTTTCTTTACAAAATCTTAATCCTGCACAAGTTTACTCCACAACAAAATCACCAAGCGAGCAACAAACAAGGGTAATAAATGAAAACTGCAACAAACCTGGTTTAGATATTAGCCTTCCTCCAATGCTCAATGGTTGTAGATGCAATTACCCAATAATTGTAACGAACTAATCCCACCACCTACACTACTCAGCACCTTTTAAGCCACCAAAAAAGGAGGGAAAAAAAGAGCTTAAAAAATACTGGACCTTTAGGTTAACAGTAGAAAAGATAAAAAGGCAAATATATTTATTCTGGTAATTTACAAATCAAAACACCGGCTTTGAATAAACACAGGTAGTCGTCTAAGCACGTCCAGTTACATGTACATTACATGATATCATTTCATACATTTGCTGTATATCCAGCAGATCTCTACTTCGAAGTGCTCCATCAAAACAGCAATCCGTAACCTGTTGCATAAAGAAACGGAACTCGGGAACCCATTCCTCAAGACAAACCAGAAAAAAAAAAATATTGAAATGCCAAAGAAATCTGTCGTTATGACAATAAAATCTTTCCTTCCTAAAAGATTACTCCAGTAACTGACAACAGCTATTATATGCCAACTCATTTTTAAAAGAAATATAACAAGGAACTGCATTAAGCAAAGACATTATGTTTAGAGGTACCAGGAGATATCTGACGAAAGATACAGAGAATTAGTATGTAAAAAATTAAAACCCTAGTTTCCTAACAACTGGAAATTTTGTTCTGTGGTAGAAACTAGAAAACATGTTTAGTTACCCAAAACATGGATGACATAGCAAATCCTTAAAAGGTTGGAGATCAATGCATCGAGATACAACAACCGTGTGCAGGTGTGATCACACAAGACCCTAGCAATACATCAATGCTCACTGAAAATAGAAAGAAACAATTAAAACCTTGAGGGTCAAAACTTTGAAGGTATTGGCGGGAAGATAATGAAACAATGATGGTTCAGTTCGATGTTAGCTGAGGAGAAGTTTGAACATAATAGTGGGCCAAGTTAAAAGCAATAAAAAAAACTTAATGTTATTGGACACACGATACAAGTGGATAATTGTAGTTGTAGTTTCAGTAATATAAATTATATATGGAAAAAGTGTTCCTAAGGTGACACATTAGATTCAATCTAATGAAGCACCTTAAAATTACGTTACATGCAATCATTTTACTTGATCCACTCAGTTAATTTCAATTTATATATTTTGGATTGTATATAAACAAAAAATTAGGCATATTGGGTTATAGTTACTCATGCATCAAGTGCTTGTAAAATTAACAGTTTTACAAGAATACAACTAAAGAGAAATATGTATTAGAAGTATTGAAACATCATGATTTTTGTTTTATATATGTTTTGAGACATTTAGATCATGATAAATGGAGTGAATCATCCATTGGAATAGTCTAATCCATGAATCAAAAGGTGCTACCTTTGATTGAACCTAAGGTGTCACCTTAGGAACAATTTTCTCACACAAACACACACACACATATACATGAGAAATGTGAGTATTCTTGGTACCAAGGACCAACTTTTAG
>JBAKGM010000326.1:12495625-12520079 GCA_037177215.1 Asparagus racemosus | reverse complement strand
GACTTACTTTTACAAACCTTTTTACAAACCGACTTAACTTTACTTATTTTATGATGTCTTGTCAACATCAGGTACTGTTCATGATGTTGATATTTTGGATGAAGTTGGACACTTTGAAGAGTGATGTAACGCTTCATGTAGAGAAATAAAGAGTGATGTGACGCTTCGCGTAGAGAGCTGCCAAATCATATTAAGAGAATTGGCCCCTTGGGCGTTCTTGTGTCTTCCCGTTGCTTCTGGAGTCGGTCTTTGGGCCCACCGCACTCAAAATACAAATACAATATGCAGGTCTCTCCTCTATTTCCCTTATCTAACCAAGCCTATGCATGCATTTCTTTGCACTAAATAAATCAAAATAAGCTTTAGAATTAGCTATTCCTAGCTGCTTGGATTGTTTTAGCGCTAACTAATACTTGACAAATTTTCACCATCTGTAGACTTTTACCAAAGTTCCATCTTTGCTTCGACTCCCAAAAGCTTGACATAATTGTTGTTACTGCTCTCTCTGCTACAAATGAGCTTTTAGCTTTCCTTGTTCCACCACAAAATACTTTCATTATCCTTATAGGCTTCATAGATAATGGTTTTTTGTCGTTGGTGCTGCTCCCTTTGCTATAATGGGTTCTGAGCTTCCTCCTTCCACCACAAACTACTTTCATTATCCTTAGAAGCTTCATATATTTTCTTTAACTACCTTTTTTTTTGCTATAAGTACACATTGTTTCATATAGCATACTTTCTACATCAATATTCCCATTCCTTTTAACTTATACAAGGTGTCAAATATGGTTTTCCTAACTAGTTTTTTTAATTACCTTAACATATTATTCCATACAACTTCAATTTCTTCATCTATATCCCAACTGCTTCTTTCTAACATTACATCCATACATGGCATCGATTTCTTAACATTCAAGTTCCAACTTTCATCACCTAGCTCTTGATCTCTTATTCATCATAACTTTTTGTCTTCTACTTTGTAATACAAATATCTTGAACAAACAAAAACTGTCAAGCCCCTTCCGGTAACATCTGCATGCTTCTTTATTAAGCTTTTGCTCTCCTTTCAAATCGCGGTCACAATCCTCCCTATTCAATGTTTGTACTCGAACATTTTGTTTACTCTAGTTACAATTACTCCTATCCCTTTATATAGCAAGGATACTTCATTCACAAGTTACAAATAGATATAAACGCAAAAGCTCCAGAAACACCGACAAAACATCCAGGATTGGAAATTCATGGAGGAACACTTCAAGGAACAATTATTTCACTAGGCTTCTTGCATCTATGTCTAGAGGTGTACATACAAGGAAGATTCATTATTAAGTAACAAATAGTAAAACCAGGGCAAAGAGGTTAAAAGAAATTATGATCAAGCAAACAGAAGCCCATATAATTTAACTAGTACAAAATAAATTAAGCACGATTAAAATAGTTTATAATATCTATTTCTCAACAAAAAAAAGTATGTTCATACATTAGAGAAATTTTAGCGATCCCATCCAGACGGTCGCTTTCTCTCTCGTCGTCTATCTCCAGAACTGCAATCAGAAATATAAAATTAAAAAAGATTCTTACTGTTTTGATAGATTAATTAATGAAACAATCTGCGCAGCTTTCTACTAGAAACTGCCCAAGTTGGCACTCTTTGATTTCTTGAAACTGATTGATGAATTCCTTTAAAAGTGGAATCCTTATACACCACTTCCTAATACACCACTTCCTACTTGAGATTGGCCGATTTGAAGACATTCTCAGGTAGCAATGACTTCCAATTAATAGTCGGGAAAGGGGGATGATAACTTAATCTAGGCATGTTCCATAATTTAAGCATCTAATTGCAACTGGAAATTTGTTTCCATAAATTATTGATCCACATGGGGAAAATTCCATGTAGCAACTTATAAATTGCAAAAAACATGAAATCCACTCATTTAACAGAAGCAAACCTTTCAATCTTCTGATTTCCATTTGAACTACTGGTTCCACCAGAAGGCTTAGAGTTTGTTGCTGGTTGTGTCTTGTATGATTCTCCGCCAATCGAACCTCCAGATACAAAACCAGATAACACAGGCCTGGAGCTTGCTTGATTTCTACTAACACTCTGAGGACTAGATGTAGCAGCAACAAAATTATTTTTGAACTGTGTCATCATCCCAGTCCTTAATGAATTAACAGCAGCAGATCTATTTGAGTTAGACTGAGATGATGATGCCGAGGACTCAGGCTTATAGCCAATTCCCAAGCCAAAATCAACACCACGCACCCCTCGGCCACTTCCACCACCCCCTTTTCCTTTGCCTCCCCCTTTCTTACTACCTGTGGGAGGTTCTCAAATTATTATGAAGTTGATATTTACACAAATTGAGGAAAAAAGAATAAAAAAGAATAATCTAGAACACAAGCAATCTATTTATAGCTGGCATCTTTAAACAATTTATACTTACGAACCTTTTCTAGCATCACGTTTGGATCTGAATTTCCCATCCTAAAACGTTACAGACAACACAATTAGCAATCTTCAGATAAACGTGGCATACAATCATGTAAACTTCATGAATTTAAAATTATTAGAATGAAAATTCACATGAAAAAATAAATAAATGAGTAAAAGGATACTGAGAGGAAGAGAAAAAAAACGAGTCATAGCTTAACAAGAAGGTAATAGAAAAATAAATAAAAGGAGGATGTAGATGAGCCCAAACTAAAATAAACAAGCATATGATTGATTATCATAAAATTCACTACTCAAAATAACAAAGAAAGGTTTACCTTCATAGCAAGGTCCATCAATTCAAGAGACACATTCTGACCAGCAGCAATTAAACTGTTGACAAGCTCACCAGCAAAGCGTGCTTCCTTTTGTGTGATAAGTGTGTAGGCAGTACCATCTTTATCTCCAGCACGACCCGTTCTTCCAATACGGTGGACATGCATGTCCATGTCTCTGGCAATATCAAAATTAACAACTGACTTAATTGACTTGATGTCAAGTCCACGAGCTGCAACATCAGTTGCAATTAGAACATGGTAAACTCCTGATTTGAATTTCTGTAAAATTTCCATTCTCGAGGCCTGATCTTTGTCACCATGAAGTGAAGCAACCTTGAAAGATTTCTGAATTAGCTGGGCCTCAATCTCATCAACTGTAGTCTTTTTAGATGCAAAAACAAGGACATCTCCCTCATCAATCATTCCAGGTAACTTCTCAAGAAGCCAAGGCATTTTCTCTGCATCTGAAGGAAGTACATTTACTACTTGAGTAATGTCCTCATTGGCCATTCCAACTTCACCAACAGTAACTCTAACTGGATCTGAGAGAGTCTCTCTGGCTAATCGCTCAACTTTGTAAGGCATAGTCGCAGAGAAGAGTAATGTTTGCCTATCTGGCCTTATCTGGCCAACAATAGATCGTATCTGTGGTTCAAACCCAAGATCAAACATCCGGTCAGCTTCATCAAGAACGAGGTATGTTGTCCTATACATCGATAGAGCCTTCATTTTTACCATGTCAATAAGCCTGCCAGGAGTGGCAACGACAATCTCACAACCTGCCTTGAGTTCTTTGAACTGATCCAATTTCGACATACCGCCATAAACAGCTGAAACACGAATACCATGGGGTTTTGCAAACTTCTTTGCTTCTAGAAATATCTGATGGGCTAATTCTCTTGTAGGTGCACATATCACACCTATTGGACCCTCTCCTTTTGCAAGTTCAGGCTGGTCCATTATATGGACAATCATCGGAAGAACGAATGCTGCAGTTTTGCCCGAACCAGTTTTTGCAATGCCAATGATATCCCTTCCAGAAAGGACAATAGGCAAAGCTTGGCACTGGATTGATGTTGGCTTTTCGTAGCTCTGCTTTGAGATAGCACTCATTAATGTAGTAGAAAAACCACAATCTTCAAATGCTTTTACTGGCTTTGGTACATCAAAACCAGACACGCGTATAGCTAAACTTTTACGATATTCAGCAACATCTTGGTCGCTCATTCCTGGAAAAGATGAACAGCAAGTGAAGATCAGCTGATATTTTGCATTCCTCGAAAACATTATTAGGATATTGAAATGCATTGCTAAAGGCAAAGTGTTTGGATAAAGTTTCCAGCACCAATTGTGCACTCGGGAGTCAGTAGAAAGCAACATTTTCTGCCAACAGGTGAAGACTTCAGACATCCCAAATAAGTATTGGATCTTGTTGCAGTCATTCTCTGAAAACTTTTAAGTTAGGCATCGGTAGACGAGTTTCAATGACGGTTGATTAGTTTTTTAGGCAATGTGTTTTTCCCCCTTCTTTTCCTTTCCACTTGGTGCTCACTTTGCATACTGTTTATAAAGTATAAGTGACTTATCAAGTTTGCTGCTAGGTTTAGAGATTTGTTTCTAAGGTTAAGCATAGTTTTCTATCTCCCAACATGTGATACATTCTCCTAAGAACTATTAAGACGGAGATGTACCAGGGTAGGATTTTGCTTAATTCTACGGGGGACCTTGTAAATCCTTGGTAGGACTCCAAGCAAAGCCCATACAGCATAGTTCCATTACTTCTCAGCCTCACGGCAAACATGTGAATCACAAACATCTGGACTTGCTGTTGTATTAACTAAAAAAAAAAAAAAAAATTGGAGTTCATCACGAGTATAGACTATTAAGTTTTTAACAATTCAAACTCCTCTTCATCCTAACATCGGCCTCTGAATTCACTTCAAATTAAAAAAGCAACTAAGTAATACCTGAGAGGGACGGCTTTTCCTCGTAAAAGTCTTTACAGAAGGCATCATACTCAATGGAACTGTGATCCAACGCCGCAATCGGCTCGATCTTCCTCTTATCCACAAGAATGGGATTATCATCCGAATCGTACTCCAACATCCCGGCATCCACGGCCTTGGCAGCCGCGTACACCTCCTCATCGGAATTGTACCCCGCCCTCAGCGCATCGGACGCCAGCGTCAGCCCCAAATCCTTCTTGGCCTTCAAGAAGCTCTCCATCGGGTCGTCGTCCTCGTCGTCATCGTACTTGTTGTCCATCGTCTGCTTCTTGGCAGGATTGGGAGGAGGAGGAGCTCGGATCTCCTCCTGGATCCCCTCCATGAAGGCGTCGAGGGGGTCGATCTCTTCGGTGTCATCGTTAGGGTTAGGGTTAGGGTTTGGGTTGCCTTCGGGGTGGTCACCGGCGTCGTAATCAATGTTGTCGAGGTCGTGGTCCTCGTGGTTGTCGTGGGCGGGGGCGTAGAGGCGCTGGGGGGCCTCAGACCGCTCGAAGTTGTAGGTAGGCTGGCGATTGATGCTGAATCCTTCGAATCCGAACTTACGCTTCGACATTTGGAAGATGAAGGCCTAGGGATTTTGGAGGGGAGAGAACCCTAAATTTAGGGTTTTGGTTTGATTTGGAGATTTTATAATTTATTATTTATATTTATATTTATATTTATATTTTATTATTTTTTCTCTTTCTTTTTGGGAGAGACAAATGTTGTGTTTGGGAGATGACTATGGGAAGGAAAGGAAGGGAATATTTTTCCCTTCCTTCCCTTCCCCTTATTTACCTCCCAATTTGGGGGTAAGATTTTTAGTCAAAATTCCCTCATCTTCCCCTCCTCTACCCTCCTTATAAAACTCACAAACAAGGTTAAACCCCAAATTTCTCCTACCTTCCCCTTCTTTACCCTTCATCCAAACAGGCTGAAAGGGAGAGGTTGGCATGCAGGGAAGAGGACGGCGGGAGTCGTGACTCGGCCAAACCGAGCCTTGGATGGAGCTTCGAGGTGCGGTCACCGCATGAAGAGAATAGAGGTGTAAAAACCCCTTCTCCTTTTATTTTTTTTATTTTTATTTTTATTTTTTTTATTTATTTAATGCTCAGTTGCATTTAAACACACTTTAGTTTCTCCTATTTTGCACTTTTATATCCTCACGTGTTTTCACGGACACATATATACACTAAAGTAAATGGTTATGCAAACACGAGAACTTTAAATTCCCATGCGACACTCACATGTTAATTTTAGAACTTTTTAATTCTTAATTTTAATTAATTTTACTGTTAAAAGTGCCATAATTATATTTTTAAACCTATCCTAATTCTATTTTAAAATATAATTTTGACAGTTTAATAGGAAATTTTATAAATAATAAGAGTGAAAATATTCTAAAATTACCACCATGTAAGTGTCACATGATTTGCACAACTAAGAATATTAAAGTGCAAATCTTTAAAAATTTATGATATACAAGTGCTGCCAATAACAAGTGATGTAAATAAGTGTATAATAAAGGAAAGTATAGGGTATGCAAGTGCAATTAAGTCTCGTAGAACTTCTAAATTTAGAGGACGAACTGAAAGATATACTTTGGATGCGACGGGCAACAACAGAGGTATCTAGTCCTCGTGAGTGCACCATCCTTATCCGAAGAGGGGATGGATTCTAGATGCTATAACATCTTGGGGTTTTCTAAACTGCACCCAATGCAACATAAGCTGGACCGAAGCAGAAGACAAACGAAGAATAGCATACACATTAGTTCTCTTAGCTCTTGACAAATGACAACGCTTCTGGCCTTTCCCATGACCTTTACTGCTTAATGGATGCAATATTACTCTATTATACTTGGAAAGAGGCCTGAAAATGGTAGAGACTTGACCCCCGTCCAGAAAAATGTCATGAATTATATGAGAACAATGTCAAACAACACGAGCCTGGCAAAGGCACATTAGGAGCAATTCGCACGCAACCAGATTAGAGAACTTCTGCTGGAAATGACCCAAAAAAAAAAAACAGAGGGCGTGATATAAATTGAAATGTACTTGCACAAACATCACAAAACCTTGTTGAGACTGATCCCTTTCATTAATCAAGAGCCTCTCCATGTTTCTTTTTCAGTTACAAGCTGATAACTTTGAAATAGTCATCGTCCTTCACGGAGATCTTCTGAGAAGACTGCAGTTCTAGAAATATTGTCATTGTCAAATAAGCTTAGGCCTGAGAAGGGCTCTGAAGAAAACACTGATGAAGTGCCATCAGATTCGTAGGTCGTGGATGACTGCCTTACATTTGGCCGAGCAGTTGGGTTCGGCATTGCATCCTGATACTCTGCTAATCTCTGCACCATTTTAAGGGACTGAACCACTTCACCCATTGTGGGCCTTTGGCTTGCTTCAGGCGCAACACAAGCTGCTGCGATTGTGCATACTCGCACAAAGTCTTCTTTTGGATATTTACCTGACAATCTTGGATCAGCTAGCTCTTCCAACCGATCTTTTTCACGGAGAATTGGCCTAGCCTGCAATTATAACAGAATTAACAATTGCAAATACAGTCCTTATACCCTGGTCTTGAACGGAACATAATACATAGAATATAATAAATATGTATCATATATCATCAGAAGCTTTTAGGTGCATAAAACACATTATATGCAATGTAATGAGATATATTATCCTTATTTTATATGGCCATCTGAAAATTTACAGTAAATTATTTATCATCACACCCAAAAAATAAAAAAATAAAAAAAACTAATCAGGAGCACCAAATGCCCTCATATAACCTGTTATTATAGCAACCTCTTGATGTGATATCATCAGCATGGGTAAACTAACCGAGACTTCCATGGTATGTGAATGAGAAACATATTATCTCATGAGTGCATATTCATTAATTCTTCCTTCTCTTATAAGTGTGCTTTAATTCTAAAGCTGGGTCATATCTCATGAGTGCATATTCATTAATTCTTCCCTCTCTTATGTGTACTCTAAATTCTATAGTCGGGTCATATCTCATGAGTGCATATTCATTAATTCTTCCTTCTCTTATGAGTGTGCTTTAAATTCTAAAGCTGGGTCAGAGTGCAATATGTTAAAGGAGATCAAGGCATGAACGGAGAACTAAGTTCGGTTCGTAGGTTCAGGGATGTGATAGACATAACTGACCTCCTTCGTAATTATAACTGGAGGTATGTGGATAAGTTTAAAGAAATATGATAGTTCAGGTGGAAGTTTATGTTTTACAAGCTTCAAAATCGTGGTGGATTTTTTTACCCCGTGCTTAGGCATATAATGAGGTTTTGAAAAGCCAAAAGTTCTAATATAGCCAATAGTGATAAAAGGGTGCTTAATGTTGATAGTTTGAGGAAAAGAAGTCATGTTTTATCAGGGTTGTGGTTTTATATAGAGGGGTTGAAACACATTCATCCAATTTAAGCATCTTATGTTTTTATAAACATTATGTAATATGACGTAAAGCATTTTCTGGATACAAATGCAGTCCTGGAACTATTATGTAAATCTTATAAATACAAATTTTGTCCTGGAACTATTAAGTCATTATCATTTATTTTTATGTAACAAGACAGAAATGTCAAGTATTTTTTTTCTCTAAAAGTATTACAAACCTAACATATATTATCATTTAAAAATTTGTTTCTTAAGGTTGATTAATTTACAATATTCCAACGTGTGCCTTGGTGTTTCGGCATGTTGACCAAGTTGAGTTTTCTCAGGAATTAGATATGAGAGTGTTATTGGTCTGGAGTTTTTAGTCTGATGTGTTTACTGATTTCTTTTAAAACTATGTGAGACTGGTGGATACTTGGTGCACGTCCGTGGGTTGCTCTTAGTGAAATTCTCACCTGTTTTTGACGTTCCATGTCAGGCATCTGAATTACATAGGAAAAAATGAGCAGAATTTGACACGCGCAATGCCACGGCATGGGCATGAAAAATACCAGAAAAATGATTGTTCAAACATTTTGATTTAAAAATACATCGTATATCCAATCATTTATGACAAAAATATAGTGTGTTACAGTAAAACAAAACAACTTACGTTGTGTACCAAACTACTAAAAACAAAGTGGGTTTTAAAGAAAACGGGAGTAACACTTTGGATTTATAGGCAAAAAATAATAACAATAGTCTAAGCATTTGGTTTTAGAAACATAGTATATCTAACCACCTTCAAACAATATAGCAAGTTATAATAACATATAACAACTAACACTACATATTAAATAGCTAAAAAACAAAGTTGGTTCACAATTAAATCCGTGGAGTATTTTGGATCTAAGACTGATTTTGGAAGTGTATGGGTTTAAAAAATAAATGGTGGTAAAGTTGGGATCAAATAAGCAAAATGTCCCCCATTTATAACATTTTCTCAGATAAGCTACAGATAAGAGGGTGCACTGTAGCATATACAGTACCTGGCTTCAATGCAAACTGCTTTAACTTTACTATATGGATAGATAAATAAATATAATCATTTTTATACAAGAATATCATTGTATAAATTAAGCTCCTACACAAACACTGTCCAAGTTACGGTTGAGCCTTATTTGGCTCAAATTGAAATAACCGATCAAACTGATAATTTTTTGGTTGGTTTAGAGCGATTTAAGTATTTAATATTGTATACTCTGAATCCCAAGATCCCAATGCCATCAGCCCACTCATGTCATCAGCAGCCTGCGACTCCTTACTGCCATCAGTCCAGTTTCCTCATTCGCTTAGCCCCTCATCTCTTCCTCCTCTCTTCCTCTTCAACCATCTCTTCTCCCTGTATGACTATTGCAATACTACCTTATGGTGTGGAGTAGAAAAAATTAGTCGAGCAGGGGTAAGCTTGAGGTGGACTATTAGGTAGGAGGTTCTTTAAGTGTTGAGGGTCTCTGGCTCTTGTCATCTGTGTAAAATCTCTTTAATTTACTTGCAAATTTAAATAATTGTTTCTGACTTTTGGCTGTATAAATTTTTGTTATAGTCATTTTTTCCTCTTTATGAAGAGATGAACGGAAAATCATGCAAGTAGGCATTTGAAATATTTACGAAATATGGTTTGTAAGATATGGCTGGGTAGTTGCACGATTCCCTCAACACCCCTTGAACCGTCGTACAGGTCCTGCGAGCCGATTCCCAGTACATTTGCAAACTGATTCCCTCCAATACACGAATTGGTTCCCCAAAATTGGCATACCGCTTATAGGTATGCAAGGTGCAAGTCTACATGCACAAGACGCAATGCAATGTGTGCAGTCGAGTAAAGGGAGGCGCACAATAGAATATATGAGTCGATGACTTTACTATAACTAGATATTATGTTAATAAAACATGCAATGAAGTCATGATCCCAACACGAACTATGTGAAAGAGAAACAAAACAAAGTAATGAACAACATAAAAAAGAAGCATTTGAGTAGTTTGTATGAAAAATATTGAAATGCATAATTAGCTTTCTAGTTTCTAGTTTTCAACTATACACTTTGGAAAATGGTAAGTGCACCCCAAAAAATTTACAACGTACCAATGGCTAAACTTGCGTACAAAAGCAAGTTGCCCCCCATCGAATCCAATTTTTATAAGTGGCGAATTGCATACGCGAATGCGTACCACAACCCGCTACGTACCACATACTGTGTAACTGTGGCTGGGTATATGTGATTATTTCTTAGCTTTTTTGTGCTGTTTTATTATTATTATTATTATTCTTTCTTGTCTGATTCTATTGGTTTAATTTTACTTTAACTCAAACTTTAAAGAAGGGTCTAACTTTGACTGGATCGGCTAAGTCAAGCCTGAAATATCCAAAGATTCCAGAACTAGCGAACCAAACCAAAATAATTGGTCTTGTATTCGGTTTTTCAGTGCAGTTCGCAAAAAACGATGCAAAACCGGTCGAATCCACTTACGGCGCACTGCCAATACAAGAGCAGCAGAAATGCTTCTCCCCCGAAGGAAAACAATTCTACCTAAACTGAAATTAAAATAAAAGGAGCTTATAGGAAAGACGGCAATTGGGCACGCAAACTATTGATGAATATCTGGTGTAAGACCTGATATTTGTCAAGCCAAGCTAAAACATTTTACAGTGAAGAAAGAGAGTATGGTGAGTCCTGTCCAAATCCAAGTTTATCTATATTACACCTTATTTGGTCGATTCGAAAAACAACCATTGTAATAGAAGAATACAGGTGGATTGCCAATACAAATACGGAATCTTTCATATGATATGTACTATTTTCTACAAGATAAAATAGTACAAAGCCTAAACCGAACTGTCACTCCAACATAAAGAAATATTCTTTTAAATAATGCTTCATATTGTGAGTAACATGCATTCATTCTGAATATTAAGTTGTCATAAGATACAATCTTATGCAGCTAAGACATATTAGCTTTTCATCTACTTCCTGCCTCCTGCTGTGAATAACAGTCTTAAACATTCTTATTTTTATGTTAAAACATAAACAAATTTGTGCAAAAACAAATTAATAGTTTTACATCTCTTTCATGATAAAGTGGCCTAGTTTGAAAGAATGGATGGGCTGATGCATCTCAGTGTGTGCATCACACATCAGAATGGTGTCTGGGAAGGTCAAAATGTGCTGCAGTGTCGAGTGTCAAAAATGTGCTTGAAAACGTTCAAATAAAAAGAAAATGTATAAACTTTGGGATGTGGAGCTTATCAACAAGTTCCCTGTGAATCCAAGTATACAATCTAAACATGGAAATTTGTGAAAGATTCAATGTTAAATGTCTTTAATAGAATGGGGAAGAACACTGACCCAGGTCACAAGATTCTCCTGGCCAGATGGCTGTGACATATCTACAGGCTTCCTCCCAGTCAGCAGTTCAAGCAGAACTACTCCATAACTATATACATCACTCTTCACTAGCAGATGCCCAGTCATAGCATATTCGGGTGCTACGTACCTGAAAAGCCATTGGTTATCTAAGATGGTGATGCCAGGAAGTGCCAGTGAAATAGAAAGATATATATACATGCCACATGTGTGATATAAAAGAATTTCAGCTACATATAGTTACTGCACGCACCAATCAAGCGCACCGAAAGGCACACACGATGATTGATGCAGGACAGGTAAAAGTTAGGATTTTTTTTTTGTTAAAGATTTGATTTTCTTTATTTGAGATATGTGATTAGAATGACGTTATTTGGATATTACAGTTGTTATTTTGTTAGGATTTTATTTGATGGTATCTATTCGTTAGGATTAGGATTTTATTTTAGTTTTATATATAACAATGCGCTTTTTCTTTTGAGGGAGGAGAGAAAAAATGTTTGTGAGAAACTCTACCTATGTATTGCAGCTAGTATTAGGCATGCGAGTAGCTAGTGTGTGAAGTGCCTGAGTGTGAAGCCCAACATTTTGTAATTTTTTTCCCTTTCAATGAGAAGCACAGTTTCAATATTTCTGTTTTTCTATTATTTTTTATCCAAATAAATCCCTCAACATATCCCCACCGTTCGCTCCCCATTAACGAAGCAAGCTTGAGTGCGCACATGCAAACAAATAGCACATACACACATGCATGTGCACAGCACACGTGTAGATGCACATGCACCACAGACTCATACGGTGTGCGCATTCAAGCCCATGAGTGTGCACACATGTAGTTGACTCTGTGCATGCACACACATATGAAGGCCATGCACGTGTGCATCCACGCGTGCGCACACAAAGAGGAAGGGAGATTAGAATGTACCCAAAGGTTCCCATCACACGAGTAGAAAGATAGTTTGCACGCCCTTCAGGTGCTTGTTTGGCAAGTCCAAAATCTGAAACCTTTGCATGGAAGTTGTTCTCAAGCAATATATTGGATGCTTTGAAATCTCTGTGTATCACACAGGGCTGAGAATCCTCATGAAGGTAGGCAAGCCCTCTAGCAGCATCAAGAGCTATTTTCATCCTAGTGTCCCAACCTAAAGGACAATTTGCTCCCAGAGGACCTAAAAAGGAAAACATAAACATAATAGAAAAAGGAGAAATAAATTACGAATTTAACTCCAAAATTATGAAAAAGTAAATAATACCATGGAGCCAGGACTCAAGGCTTCCATTGGGAACAAGCTCGTAACAGAGAAGATGCTGTGATGAATCACGGCTGCTGTAGTAACCAACAAGTCTTACTAGATTGCGGTGATGTAGCCTGCTTAGCATTTCAACCTCAACAAGGAATTCCTTATCTCCCTGGTGTCCTCCATTTGTAAGTTTCTTTATGGCAACTGCTGTTCCATCACTTAAGACTCCCTTGAAGACACGACCAAAGCCACCTTCTCCAAGTATGCTTGCTAGTTCAAAATTATTCGTTGCTTCTTTGAGCTCTTCATACGAGAGAAGCCTTGTACTAGTAGGATGAGGAAGAGAACCTTCTACAGAAGCTGCATCTCCACTCATTGGTTTTGCTGAAAATATATTTAGCTGGAAATTAAATATTTTTGTTGCACACATGCATAGTACTATATAAAAATACCAAATCTACAACAAATGCCTCTCCACTACAAATGGAATGCATATATAATGAGAAGCAATCTTTAAAAAGGTACGAAATTAAAAATATGATCCTTATCAAACTTATTTTCCCCATTCCTCCACTCTACTGCAACCAGAATCTCATGTGTGCAAAATAAGTTTTGTGCTGGGACAAAAACTCTATTTCATAGATAACTCTACTAAGCCTACTCCTTGCAACTTTGCAGGCACTTTGGCATAGTTTGTGCAATTTATTTTGTTGGGTGAAGTGTTTCAATGCCCAGCTGTAAGTGTTTTTCAAGAACGAAACCATTATTTTCATTAAGGAAAGGCGTGTGGAGGTGACTAGGCAACTAAAGTGTAGTGTTACTAGTGTAGCTTTTAAAAAAAATTCTCATAAAGTGTTCGTTCTATTTAAAACTGAGTTTTGAAGTATTCATTCAGTGGTTCCTTCATGATCTACCATGAGCATCAGCATTAACAGATATGTTTAACTTAAAATTATTAGAGAAATTCAAGATGTGTACCCTCTGCATATCTTCTTGGCTCTTAGACTTTATCTTTCTATTGTATGTGACCAATGCTTGTATCTTCAATATGCTTTTTCTTTCATTCATATTGTACCAAATGATATGAATATATATTTTTTCTTAAAAAGGTAGCATAAAACACCGCATGGTAAATGAAATCACTGGGATACCTTGTTCCAGGTAACAACCATATGTAGCATATACACGCAAACCCTCAATGACATTGCTTTAAATACCTAGAGTAAGCATCCTGGTCACCTCTGACTACTGTACTTTTCCGATGGTCAGACAAAATCCAACTCTAGTTAGGTGCACAGCTCAGATCCAAAGAATTTCACATCTTCAGCTAGAAACTAAGGCATAATAAATGGAAGGGTAACACTCACTTGTGCAGAACATGTGAATTAATAACCAGTTCCCCTGTTAGTGCATGTTTGGATGTGATCATATCTTATATGTCAAAACGACAATGTAATCACGTATCCTCTTCTTTAGATTCTACTCCAACTCACAGAGAATTTTGGTAGATTAATCACTGGTTAACTGAAGTCAGGCAGGTTTCCTCAGGGCTGACTATCTCACTTGGTTTCAGGGTGAGGATCAGTTTTCATCTAATTCACTCCACCCACACCCCACCCAAACAACTCCCCCCCCCCCCCAAAAAAAACCCCAAACCCAACCCCAACCCCCCAATGGAAATGCAATCAAGTCCCAAGCGTCTCCATTCATGGTGTAGTACAGCTCTGAATCATGAAAACTAGTTGACTGAAAAACTAAAAGAAGCAAAATAGTGATTGATTGACTTAATGAGCCCTCATATATATTTAGAATTCTGCACTAGTATATCTTTTTTCTAATAGACTTAACTTTAAATTTGTTGACTTATACTATGCAACAAATATGTGTTTGAACGTTGAGTACTTATGATGTGCTCACATTATATTAATTAAAATGTTTGCCCCCTAGTTTCTCAAAGATGAAGTTTCTAATATCATACTTTAACTTTACATATCCTCAAAGTATATTACCCTCTCTTCTTGATCTACATGCACATAATAGCACAAATGTACATGCGTATGACCCGAGAAATACTCCCAAGTTGTACTGTAATCTGATATACCAATCCACTATTGCTGACCCTTCATACAGCGCATCCTTTCTCATTCTTTGTGTTCTCATATCGCTATGCCAACATGAAAACAGTTCTAAAAGTCTATAGAAAACAGACTTAAAATGTCAGCTCTCAAGAAAATAACAGTTAACTAACTCCTATAAGCTGTTTATGTGTTTTCTCAGTTTTTAACTTGAGACTGTATGGTGCCAATATAGCATAATGGTAAATCCTCTTAGCAGCGAGCAAGAGGTCTTGGGTTCAAATTCCATTTGCATCATGCTACGGCTTATTTGTCAAAATAAAAATACAGAAGAAAACCAACATCAACCATATCTCAGTTAGCCTTAAAATAAGGTTTACAGCTCACCTGGTTCTTTGACGGCCGTCTGCTTCTCTTTTCGAGATATGCATGAGAAGATGATTATCACGGATATAATAATGATGATCAGGACACCAGTACCTATGCCCACAGCTATAATCAGAGTTGAACGTTTATCTTCATTAGTAATTGGCGGCGTATGCACATTGGACTTTGAAGGCGGTGAAGCCCTGGGTGCAAAAGCCTGTGTTGGAGCTGGAAAATAGGAAAATGTCACAGAATCCATCACACTAGTATAAACACAAAAATTTTACCCTTCAAAATTACATAAAACTTAAACATCCATTAGAAATCTGATTGCCATACTTCCGTACAAAATAAGGGTGATAGATTGTATCCTTTTATGTCATAAGCAGTATCCTGTGAGCTGTTACAGTTAGCAGATAATATTATGAAAATATTTTGGCAATGACATCAGTAAGCAGTAAATTAGGCAGCTATACATTTCTCAAGTCAAATAAGTGGAGTGTCAAAGGAAATGTAAGTTATGATGACCTAAAGGATACAGGGTTTCAGAAATTAACGAATCAGTGTCAGACTTTTGAAATAAATGTACCAGAGCATCATAATAGCCAAATTCCCAAAACCAAGAAATTTTATTGAAAACCCATCAACGAAGTCTGTAGCACAAGATCGCAAGCAGGAAAAGGCATGTACTATAAACGAGGTAATTATTTATAAGCCGAAGGAATGTCAAACAGTAACATGGATAGGGTACAAGTGGATTGCAGATACAGTTACTGACATGACATGTTTGAAGCTGAATGTGGTGCCATCTAGTAGGCTCGCTGCTAAAAAATTGCATCATGCAATAGTTAAGGCATTTAATTATGTATGTAAAAGTTTCCATTACCCATAAATGTTTCATAATGGAAAAAATACGGATTAGGATTATATTTTGCGACAAAATAAAAATTCCTTGCAAAAAATGCCAACAACACCAAGAACATTGAAACAAAGATCAATTAAATAACAACACGACTAACAAATAAGTGGACTAATCCATTTGTCAAGTATCGAATCATACAAAAAGTATTCGAGAGAATACACTGTTTGATAGCTTGTCCAAATTGCAAAATATAATCTCCAGCATCAGAGAGGAAGTAGATTAAAACTTACATTCAGCTTTGGAATTTCTGATGTAAATGGGTGTATATGTAATTTACAAAGAGTTTCTTTGGATGGTTCCTGGATCCAAAATATGTAATTCATATGATGACTGTCCTAATTAAAAGGATAGTTTAGTTACTCGGTCACTGATTTCGGCCGACCTTGCATCATGAATATTGGAAGTAGGGTCTTCCATCTCTTATTCCTTTTTTGCAACATCTTCTCTGTTTCTTTCTCATACCCATTAGCAATATAATCTCTACATTTTTATTCTTCCAAGCTATAGTTACAATCATCATCAGATTCCTCTAGAATTACGACCGTGAGATCACTAATTAATTTGTTTGATCAAAAGGACAGGAACCTTCACCTTAGCATCATCACATCTTTTGCCAACAGGAATCAACACCATCCAAGTTTCCCAGTCAAATTGTGTTCAGCAAGGGAGCATATACTGCTAAACTAAAAGGTACTTTTTCTGTGTTCACATGATAAAGTAGGTAATATAGTGAATGAGGTTGATCTGAAGAATACATCATAAAGTTAATACAGAGGTGCAACTATATTTCTCCATTGGCGGAATCTCTCCAACCCAAAGACTCCCTTGACACCCATGGTCATGACATAAGAAATGAAAGAGACCTTCCAAATGATTTTGAAATAAATAATAAAGAAGTGGCATTTTCTTTGGAACTAAAAAATTTGTATAACATGTATAGTAGACAATATAAGACTTGAGATTTCAGATTTGGGATAACATCACCTTTAAGTTCATGTAAACAGCATTAAAACATAGTCCAATTCCCACAGTATTGCATTGATCTTGTAGCAAATATATGTCACTAAAACTTGTCCTATGGACCACAGAACGGTTCCAAAATGCAGGTATAGGAAGAAAGCTTACCAGGAGAAGGAGCCAATGGCTTGAACCAAGTTAAATTCAAAAGTCTGTAATCACCAACTAGCGTAGGGTTCACATGAACTTTATGAAAAGTAAGTGAATAATTCATTGCATTGACTTGATATGCAGAGAAACTAATCCCAGTGTGCGGAGCAATGGCCATAGAGATATTTAGGCCTGAGACACCGACGACATAAAAGTTATCAATCTCGAACTGACTGACATGAAGGTTTAGCTGGGAGGCAAGTTCTTGAAGAAATTCATTGCTCCAATTTGAACTCAAAGAAACATTCTGAAGAAACAGCTCAACTTTTACTGGGTACACACAGTGACAACCTTTTGCACCTCGCTTTTGCACCATATTCTGCTCACAGCATCCTGTGCAGTGGGGAAAAAAGCAATTACTACTACAACAATCAAAATTAGAAGGGAAAAGACATATAATTACCCAATATAAAGCCTTAGAATTACAAAATAAAGTACAGCAGTCTTATAGTTGGCATTATCCAGCCGAGAGGCAAGCAGAAAGATCAGTGTAACTGATGGTCCTATCCGTTTTGGTAGGATGATGTCAAAACACTCTTAGGATTATTCCAAATTAAGAAGCTCCAAGATTGAGATCCTACAATAATTGCTAAACAAAAACCTTAGATGACAACATGAAGGTCCATAGTCAGAAACAATAAGGTATGTATGACTGCACAAACCTACAGACATACTACATTTATCATTAAGCAAAAGAAGAAAAGAAGTTACCAAATGATATTTCATCTAAGTGCCAAAAATACAAACCAGATTTTATCCAAATAATAATAATAATATATAAACAAACTAGCTTTCAACTTACCAGACCTGTGAGGAGGGATTAAAGGTGAAGCTGGAGAAGGAACGGAGCTGGCATTGGAATCTGATGGAGCAGTATCCCCAGTGATAGGAGGTATAAGGGATGATTCAGGGGCATGACTTTGGTTCCGCTGCATCGATGGATATGATGGCTTTGATAATCTTGAAGAGGGTGTACCAACAGTTGTCAGAGAACTATATTCTGGAGGAGGTGAACTTGCAGCTTGCGGAGAAAATTGTTCCCTAAGTTCTCTCCGAACCAGAGGAAGACTCACAGGCAAGGAGAATTCAGAAATGGCTGGTGCAGGTACAGAATCCACTAGATCCCATCCACCTGTTGGAGAAACGGCTGACACAGAGGTAGGTATTTGAATGCCAGACAAAGCCTTGCTTGTGAGGTCAAGACATGATAAGATCATCAAATAATTCAGTAGCAACAATTTCAAGGGTTTCAACAATCCTGCAATTTCAAATTAAGGGAAGTATTCAGTAAAGCTGAACCTATTGAATAGTAATCTGTATTCTGATAAATAACCCATCTTGGCTAAATTGAACATTAGTCCTCATGAGCAAATGATGATTCTCTAAACAGCAGGTATATTACTGATATCACTTATGTTCTCTTAAAAGAAGACATTCAGAGAATAATATTTATTTTCTTTTCTCATTTCATCATCTTAGCATGAGAGCACCATGAATAAAAGCAGTTGAGATTTCCTTTTGGGCCTTGTTCCCTTTCTTTCTTTTTCCTTTTGTCTGCTTGGACCGAGGGGTTACGAATTTAACAAAAAGAGAAACGTCCGATCAACGGTCAACCTTTACATAAATCCGTAGGTGTCATTTGGCAAGTGGTTAAGTGAGAGGTTAAGGAGAGTTAAATCCCCATTAACCTGCCAAGCACAAAAAAAATCAACTCATGAAATAAAGTGAGGTAACCAGCATCAATTTTCCAAACACAAAAATTATAAAAGGGTTAAGATATGAGGGTTTAAAATGGGTTCACCCTACAAATCTGATGGATTTTCTAATCCAGCTCCAATTTAGATGGGTTAAGAGACAATCCTATTATTTATTAAAAAATAATATCAAATTCTCTTAATTCCCAAACACTAAAAAAGATTGTAAAGACCAAAAACAATTTTAATTCTTACCTAACTGTTCAGGTTAACAAATGAGTTAACTAGGTTAATCCTTCTCCTTAATCTCTCTTCCTTAAACATTTGCCAAATGGGGCCTTAGAGTATTTTCGTGACGGAGGGAGGGAGGGAGAGCAACGAGCTAAAAAAATGAAGAACCCCCATTGGGAACTTAAGCTATAGCAGAATTGCTGGATTTATATTATACCAAGAAGAGAAACAAAAACAACAAACCAATATAGATAGAAATATACAGAGAGATGCAAAAGTAAAGCCTAAGCTGCAATCAACAGGTGCTGCCACAGTAATTTAAAAATATGCAAATCTGTTAGGCCTCCACAGACATCAAAAGACCCTTAAAAAAATACTAAAACGCATTGCACAAAGATCTAAATCAAATAATGAAAAAGGAAACAAATACGTTGAACCAGATCTGTCATGACCTAAGATTCTGAATATACCCAGGACAGTGCTATAAACGTCATATCTACTTCTACAAACAATGAGCAGAACCTAAAAGTGCAACACAAATGTGTTTCCAAATGAAAGATGCCTGAACTGTGGTGATATTGTGCAGAACACCACAGCAGTTTGAAATTTCCCCACATACCTCCAGAATCCAAAACCTTGAGTTTTTATAGCAGGATGGCATTTAAGAAATATCTTTTAGCACATATTTTAAAATTTTGCCAGATCCAGAAGCCTTAGCATAAGGATATACAATAATCATCAAGATGGAGCAACGGCTACCTCTACTCAAATTTAAGAGAAAGATAATCTTTAAACCAAAATTAACCAAAGTTCTACACTGCAGATGAGGATCATTATCCAGAACCACCTATAGTTCGCATTAACAGTACCTCAACGATCACATTCTTAAATTCCGTAAAATTCCTTCACCAGCCGCAAAATTTCAAGAAATTGACAGCATCAGGTTTCGCTCTCGCTACTAAAGAGAGCAAAATACAACTCCAAGTCCAAATTCACTCCAAAGAACGAGATTTAAGCCAAAAGAAGGCAAGAATACGAACCTCGTAGCTCAGAAACTTGAGACAAGCTCCGAGAACCTCTCATGGCCGACGAAGCGATTAAGATCTGAGGAGCTCGCCGCGATCGATCGCATGGACGCGACTAATAGCAGGATCTCTCGGTGTCGGCAACGGCGAGCGGGTGGAGAAACGGCGAGATCAAGCGATGCAGAGCTGCTGCGATCGGGGATAGGAGAGGCCGCTACCTGATCGAAATTGGGGATCTCAAGTCCATATATGGGGGATTTGTTAGGGTTTATGACATGGAGTTCGTTGCTTTCTTTAAGCTTTCCTTCCTTTTTTTCCCCTTTTTTTATTTTGCCTTTCTCTCGGAATTTGGTCGGAACAAATGACGATTATGGACGAGGGTATGAAATAAACAGTTAATAAAATAATAGAACTTATACTTTAAAATTCGGTATTTTTTGTAGGTTGATGCTCACAAACTAGAATTTTACCCTCACCTAGTGTATTGAACAAGCAAATTAGCGGCATTAGCCTCCTTCCCAGTTTATTGATAACTCCTTATCACTTGATTAATCTAGGAATCATCCCCTAAGCTGTCCTCTAGGGACTCATTAAAAAGGGGATTTATTCACAATAAGTAGAACTGCAATAGTTTATTCAAAACAAATAGACCTATGGAGGGCCTCTTTGTAATTGGGTGATTTACTACAGGGGTTTGTACGCAATTAACCCAAAAAATGTCAGGTTTTCTGTTTATTTACGGCTCAAATCTTCAATATTTACAAAGTTGCATTTCAAATATTGATATTCGCAAAAGTGTCCTCAAACCCTCGACATTTAAAACTTCTGTCACCCTCTTATTTTGTTAGGGAATATTCCCTTTGTATCTGTTAACCATTCTAAAAAGGGTGCTTACATGAAAATCACATTAACTTTTGACTAAATTGTAATTTATCATCTTTTTTAATAGAAAGCACCTACATTTGTTTACATGTTTGTGATGCCATATATTCTGGTGACTTCTGCTAAAAAAATTGACAATGCCCATTTTACCCTCAGCTCTCTTCTGCTCTCCTACATCTTCTTCCTCCTTCCTTCGCGTCTCCTCTCAACCCCCACAACTGTCATGACCATGCTCTATCCCTCTCCTTTCCTCCTAAATCTTCTCTAAAACTCCACCTCAAGCACAACAGTCGCCCCACGACCACCACCTCCATGAAAATCCTAATCCTAACCCTAGCTCCGGGAGGAAGAGAGAGGAGGAGATGGAGGGGAAGGGGAGTTGGGGAGAGAGGGAGGAGGGGAGGAGGAGGAAGATGAGGAGGCTAGGGCTAGGGTTAGGGTTTGGAGAGATTTGAGTGAAGAGAGGAAGAAGATATAGGAGATGATGGCACTTATGGATTTCCATGAAAAATATATTCAGATTTCGTCAGAATGTGTAATATTGCAAACATGTTAGTAAATATTGATGTCTACAAAAAAACTAAGGTGATAAGTTGTAATTTGGATAAAATTAAGATGGTTTTTCATGTAAAATCTCTTTTAAAAATAACAAAATTACGCTTTCAATTAATTGTTTCCCAATAACAACTTAATTAATCAAAACAAACACTGTCATCTTCCTCCATTTTTATTCGTTCTCTTTTCCTCTTTGTCATTTTTCTTCTCCCGTTATTTTTTCTTCTACATCTTCTCCAAAGATAGGAAATGGAGTTCGGATTACCCTCCGGGAGCAGTGGATCAAGTGTTTTTGTTTGCTATTGTGGGCTTCCATTTAAAGTATATTCATGTCAAAGATGGATAACAACAATGGAGAGTTTTATGGGTGCCCAAGATTTTTCTCAAAGCAAAATCCAGGGTGTAAATTTTTTAGGTGGATTGTAGTTGCAAAGACCTTGAAGACAATCTCATCTCATGATGATTCTCCCTCCATGGTTTGTGATGAATTTGCGGTTAGAAAGCTTGAGGACATTGAAAAATTGGTTGATGCTGTAATGGTTAAACTATGGGCTGTTGAGGGAGCACTTGGGAGATTGTATGTCTTGATAAAATTATTTTATGTATTGTTGTATATTTTTTTTCTTGATTATGATATTTTTTTAAAGTCTACTGTGTATTTGATTATGAATATTAATGAGAAGTTATGTTAGGTTTGTCTAGTAACTGTTGTTTGATTGTTGGTTATGGCTAAGGAATTTGCTAGGGTTCTGCACGATCTCATGTGCAAAGTTCAAAAGAGTAAGGACAAATTTTTATTTTAGCCCACTTTTCACTTTAATTTTTAAAAAACAACCCCATTGCAACTTATTTGCAAGTTTCGACCTAGTTTCAGCCACCTGACCTAGTTTCAGCCACCTGGCTGAAACTAGGTCGAAACTTGCAAAAAACATTCACAAACTTCACGGGAAATCACTTCACGGGAAATGATTTCCCGTGAAGTTGGTGAGCTTTTTTCACCGATTTCGACCTGGTTTCTGCCACGCGGCAGAAACTAGGTCGAAATCGGTAAATAAGTTCAAAAGAGGTCGTTTTTCAAATTAAAGTTCCAAAAGGGGCTAAAATGAAAATTTGTCCAAAGAGTAATGCATATGACGTGCTTCTCAATGTATCTCACCGAAGCGGTGACCGAAAGTGATGCTCAGCGTTCTCTTATCACGTTGCACACAATGAGCTCGACAATATGCCTCAATGAAATAAAGGCTCAATATGATGCACATTGATTTCATGTAGGTGAACCAAGATAGCACACAATATGTTTGATAATTTGCCTACAATTCCTCCCCTAGATACCTCCGAAACGCGGCGACGAGAGGGAAAACTCTCATGTTAGACTCCGATTTTAAGAAAGAAATCGTCGACGGCGGCCTTCGAACCTCTTCTTTAGAGTGAATTAGGGCTTGAGCAGTGAACTTGAATGGTGAGAGAAAAGATGGGGGAACACATGAATGGGGAGGGATTTGATCAGTTGGCGTAGCGTCTAGATGATTCAGTAAAGAAACCCACCCAATACATGAACAATGCTTTTTTTTTTTTTTTTTTTTTTTTTGATTCAATAGATGGACAATGCTAAAAAGTGATTTTGCCTCTAAAGTACAAGAAAATTGAAACTGTTAACAGTGGGGAGCAGAATTTTTGAAAGTTGAGATTTGCGAGACAATTTGCAATTAGGAAGATATGAGGGGCAAGTTTGCAAATATTAAGATTTAAGGGGTAAATATGCGAAAATCCCAAAAATGTTTAGCTTGTGCTATGCACGTGCAAGAAAAACAAAATTACAATCCATATAATTTTCTATCATACATATGACGATGTAACAAATTTAAATTAGTTATGACAATTTCTAGTTCCTTTTTCTTCTTCTACCCCATCATCTTTATCATCCAAAACTACGACTTCCGTCGATTCATCAGATCTAAAATCTTTCGAAGAATCCTCAATGTTTGGTTTAGAAGAAAAGGAGTTTAAAGAAATCTGAAACAATTCTTTTTCACCATAATCGTCAAAGAATCCATAAATACCACAAACCTAGCCATATTGCTTATTCTGCCATTAGTGAAGGTATTTGTTATTGTAGTCGCTTAAGCGCTTGATTCAATCTAACTCCAATGTTGTACAATATTTGTCATCATACACATTTGATCAGGCAAGGCCCCTATGGCAGGATCTTATTTGCTATGCTACTAATTGTTCCAGCCGATAAATCATTCGGAACAAAAAGAAAATATAATAGAATTACAAGTGCAAGAACAAAAACACAAAAACAGATTTTTCACTGAGAGAGAAATACTCTACTACTAATATTTTCTTGCAATACTTCTTAAGTAACTTGATCTTCAGATTACAATCCTCACTTTAAATTTCTATTTAAATAGTACAATCTTGCAAATATCAAAGGAGATCACTAGGCCCTCATCATTGAATCTAATCTTACGGACTCAATCCTGTAAGCTGTTCTCAACATCAACGAGGTCTAATTCGAATTGTGAAATAGTTCCAAAACTACATGATGTAGGACACATGGTAGATGCGTTTATGGCAAAGATGGACAGTCGCAAACCCAAACGCGGGCATGGTCGAGGAAAATAACACGCTACAAAGAAACGGCCATAACTTTCAAACCGTAACTCGGAATTGGACGAATAATATATGAAAATCGATCAGCTCG
>JBAKGM010000326.1:12484944-12495525 GCA_037177215.1 Asparagus racemosus | reverse complement strand
GTGGATTCGAAGCTCTTTGTGGATTCAAAGAACCCCTTGGTGGATTCCGAGGTTTATCACTTCCGCGCTGCGTCACTACAGTAGCACGCCGTCATCCTCTTTCGTTTAGTTTGAAATCTCTAAACTATTTCATTTTAAAGGTCTAATTTGTAATTTTTAACCAAACGTGCCACTATTGTATTTTGAGGAACAAAGGTTTATTACCTCGAAGTAGTACTCAACCCAAACTTATGGAGGTCATAACAGGATATGGGTGGGCATGAGCATACCCCATTGTGGAGAATACCACCCCCCTACTCTTCCTGAAATTTCCAAGCAGAAACAAAGTGCAGTGGGGTTCCCTTCCATCCAACGAGCAATGCCTTGCTGTTCATCTCCAGGGTGCATGAATTATCTTCAACAAAGCGCTTAATAAGGAGGTGAGCTTGGTACATTGACCATTCACTGAGATCAGCCTCCCTGAGTCCAAATCTTCTGAAGAACGCTCTCCATACACTAACCTTCACCTGCCTCACTACTCTCTGACTTCCCTCCGCCGCGACTGTGCATTTCATTCCCTGAGATAACACTCCTTCAATCATCAACCTCCTCTCGTCGCTCTTCTCCATTAGACAATCAAAACAGTCAAAGTAGGCGCTATAGAAGAACAAGGCTTCGGTGAACCTTTTGATGAATGAAGTCGAGTTGTGATTAGCTTCAACGTCTATAACCGTCACCAGGCACGGCTTAAGTTTCCGGAAGACTCTCATAACGTTATCCAAGCTCTCAGGCCTCATGATCAAATTATTCATGTCCAGGCTGGTGTAGATCCCGACCGCCTCTCCTTCTTCCAACTCAAACATGGCTTCTGTCAGCTCCTTCATGTCCGGAATAATTACCGGCTTGAACTTGAAAGGCAAGCTCAGGCTCTCAGCAAAGCTCCAAAGCCTTTTCCCAGTCATGCTAAGAATCTCTTCTGCTTCTCCCACTGCGCTGATTGTTACTGATTCTATAGGGAATGAGCGTCTCGTTGCTAGGCCGTGTAGAAAGAGTATCCACTGCTGGCCATACTTGATGGAGAGATCGATTATGTGAATCCTTCTTGCAGCGGCTACACTATCTAAGAGAGCTTGGATCGCTGTGAAGTGCAAGACCTGAGTAAACGGCAGGGTGTTGTTGGCAACCAATTGAACTGGATGATTTGTGAGCACTGCCTTCATTAAATCTCGGGGTGTCATATCTCCGGTTTCCTTTTTTCCTTTTGATGACATCTCCCCAGTTTCTCGATCAATCCTCTCTTGGAGTGCATCACAAAAGTAGAACACAACCCTCTGTACTGCACTGCCATTCTTTGAGGAGGACATGGTGCATTGACTGAGTAAAGCTTTCGCCCTATTGTACTGTTCATTGCTCACCTTCTCAGCTGCAGACAGTAGAAGGCCAACAAGCTCAACACCCTGGAGCTCGTCAACGCCAAGGCTCGATAACGATAGCCCAAATGGAAGCCTAAGACTGGTAGGATCTCCTGCTACGAGAGCAGAAGTCTGGATATAGAGAGCAGCAGCCACCCTCACAACTTCTTCGGTGGATAATCCCGCTCTTCCTCCTTCAACCGACTGCCTGCCCCGCTTTCTATTCAATCCCTCGCAGCTTGGCCTGTGACCGTCGAGGATTTCCAACAACGAGAAGGATATTGCTGGTAGAGCCTCTTTGTTGTTTGAAGTGTATCTGGAAAGGAAATCATCGAGTCCCCGTCCTCCTTCCGTTTCTGATGAAAGAAATTGGTCTGATTTTGTAGCGCAGCCATCAATGAATTCTTCGAAAGGATGATGGCTGTTTGAAGTAAGCCCCTCTCGAGTGGAAAGAGAATCAGACATGTTGACAACTGAATAATCTGTTGAACAATGTCTGCTCTGTGGAAGATAACATCCAGGAAATTAGATTAAATATTTCTCACTAGGCGTTAGATACAAAGCTTAATGAGCTGTACCAAAAAATACAATAAAGCTTAACGAGCTGAGAATGACGGCCAATTTACCAACTGCTTTGGCTTTTCTGCTGGAGCTTTCAACTATGTAAACCCTGCATGTGTCAATTAACATTTGCTAATATCATTTCAGATCTCATCAGGATCATCTCTGTATTTTACTGTCAATGATTGTGACTATGAAGGAGATATAAGGTCTTTCTTGGATCAAATAAAGAACAGTGGTGAGAGTGTGCACCCTTGATGCATCAGTTCCCAATTGCACGATAGATAATGCCTTACACTTTAACCTATTCTCAAAGGCTCACTACGCTATCTTACATCTACTATAGCCCGAGGTTATCATGTAGGGGAGAGTTGAACCTGTTAGCATTGAGGCTGGTGACTTGGTCCTATTAGCCATAGATAGTGTATCCTTGTGAGTGTTGGCGATCTAGCTTATGGAAGTTGATGAAGGCCAAGGAATGTTGGGGTTAGTTTACGCAGTCCCTTTTCGTGATTTTGCAATTCTGGGATGAATAAGTTGATGGAATCTATATTACCCTTCTCCATGAGAATAAGAAATGTCCCGTTTTTAATTATCATAGGAGCTTCGTTACGACAAAATTAAGAAGTTCTTGGTGAGTAATAGCCTTTGCTTAATTTGGTAAGGTTTTAAGAACCTGTATCCAGTTTCTGTGATAGGGTGACTTCTGGCAGATACATTGGACTTTCGTGTCTCAAACATTGTTCGAATACAAAGACTGAACTGCACGCATAAAAAAAAAATGAAAATGATGTTTTATCTAGTAAGTACTCTCTTGGTTGATGGCTCGGCGCGACGCATCATTTATGCAAAACAATCAAACTATTGATTCTCATATTGAAAAAATTTACAAGATGTAAAAGTTCAATATACTTTCTCAAGAGTGTTGGTGCTCTGAAATTATACAAAATCCGTGAATCTAAGCGGTACAACGTTTAATTGGACAACTATTTTACCTTGCTTTTTTGGTATTTGACTAACTTTAGCATTATGATTCTCAAATGAGTATCTATTTATCTATTTATGTGGAGAGCACATCCTCCCTGCCCTCGCGCACACAAAAATAAATAAAATAAAATAACAAAAAAACAGAGTTTTTTGTATCTATTTATGTGGATGCTAGTTGTCCTATGTAGCTGAAAAGTAATCAACAACGGTGTTAGGTAGCATCTGGTAGAAGTTACAGATGGAGGCAACACAACAATACTTTTAATGACACCAACACGTATTCTTAATATCTTATTCATGATTCTGGGTTGATATAATATAATGCTTTGTGTTTCATTAGTGTCCGTTTGATAATAGCCTAACAAACACAAGGTAGCATTTGTTTAAGTAGGCTACTGACTTTTTCCCTTTAGAATGAATCTTCTGTTTATTACAATCTGAGTTATCCCACATATGCATTCAGGTATAACTGCAAAAGTGCAAATTTACAAGTAGTTATTCCAATTACCAAGTATATTAGAGAAATGATCCTTAATTGAAGTTAGGTGACGTTAATTACCCAAAAAACTTAACTGAAAATTACATCCAGGTTGTTGATTGCAACAAAAAACCCTTTAAAAATAATTTATGTATAAATAAAAAAAATCAAATGTGATTTTCGTAAAATGACCCTAGTTTAAAGGTGGTTTCTAGAAAACTCCCCTTTTTCTCATGTTGATTTATATAATAGATACATATAGTTTTAATCTGTTTGTCTTGCTATAGAAATATGCAGAACTTAAAGACATAGCTTTATTAAATGTTAGTTTTTTGTAAAGTTGCAAAGTTCATTGGTCTGGACGATGTTATCGAGGAATATGTTTCTTTGCTTGCCTATTTTCATAGTTCTGAGATATCATATAATTTACGTCATATCAGAGAGTCGACACAAGATCTAGGAAATGTATGAACATGAGTTTGTGAGATTGACGGAGAGCTTGTTGGGTTTTTTTTACCGAAAGGTATAGTACTGGATTTTCTAGTGAATACATTGTAGACTTGTGAAAAAACCACGGCGAATTATATCGCCAACATATGCGAGTTTTTGTATATATAGTGTCTTATGTGCGCTTTCGTGTCGCTTCACCGAACTTATTCTCGTTAGATAATGTCACCATCGTCACGATTATTAAACTATGGTGTTTGACACTACCCTCGTCTGCACTTGTCGTAATTATCGTGCCAAATAACGTCAAGCACATTTTTGAAGTGGTAATGCCAAGCTGTACACACTTGTTTGTGATGATATTAAGAATGCATTTTATGATCGCTTGGAATTTTACTTATTTTTAGGGGTACCACTTTTTCTTCAGAGTTTTTGGTTCTGTGAAAACTAACAGCTCTAGCAATTCGCAATTTAAAAAAAAAGAAAAGCTACAGTCGTATGTTAGGAATCAAAAACTCGCTTGTAGAAAACAAGAAAGGCAGGAAAAAAAAATCACAGAAGACAGATTTTTAGGTGATCCTGCATTATTTATCTGACATTCCAAGTTAGGAGTTTTCTAGCATTGAAGCACCACTTGGACAGCTCAGGGTACACTTTTTCCTACATCATGTTAATGATAACAGCACAACTTCGTACAATCAATTTCATGACTGTACAAATTTAGTGATCAACTAATGATCCCTTCCTTAAATAGGTGCATTCATATATGCATACAAATGTAAGTTGCTACATAATTGTCATGTTAAGGTTGCAGTAAGAAACAACTCCATACCATTGCTATCTCCCAAACGAGATTAATAAACACGTCTAAAAAAGAATAAAAATTTCATGCAATGATCTTTACTTTGTACACGACCTCAAATTGTACATAAATACAATTGACGCATTACAATCATCGTTTAAATGTTCATTGAAAGGTTTGCAAACTCTTTTGTGAGCTTAACTAGTAGAAATCAATCTCTTCCCAGAGAGTAAGTAGAAGTACAACAGTTCATTCCAGGCATCAGGAACTCCAGGAAGGCACCAATGGCTGCAATCTTCAATGCGCGATGGCTTTCCATTTTCAGGCTTCCTTCCAAAGACCGATGGGTGACCATCAATCCTAAACCCAGACAAGCTAGTTATGTTAAGAATTGTAACAGGAGTTCTCATTTGTTTCACTACTTCCTCTATAATCAGATTCTTTTCAGGAGCATTCCTTGTGTGAGTATCATTCAGAGGTTGAGTGCTCTCTCTGCAGTGCCCTCCAGCATTCCATTCACCCCCACTACATCAAAAACAAAATTTAGAACAAATGAGAAAACCAGAGAAAGGTCTTTTTTTCCCCTATTTTCCGGTTTCAATTGTAACCTGAAATGAGATGGTGCTGAGCTTCTGAAGAAGACTTGGGTTTTGTTGGGATTTATGTATTTGTCAACCCATGATGCCCATGTTATTAAAGCTCTTTTGTAAGCAATGTTAGCCTCGAGATGAGAATGGACATAGTCTCCTTCCTGATAGTAGTTTAACCTGTGGAGGAGGTGGAGAAGGTTTTCAGATGTCAAAGAGCAAAAAAATATGGCCTTCCTCAGTTATGAAATAACTAAAAATATATACTATACTATCAACCAAGAAAAGTCCTATTAGAAGAGGAGGTCAAGTAGGGTTTACGAAGAGAGAAATTCTTCTAGACTGGTTGTTCTCTAAGTGTTAACTATGTATAAGTTCATTTATAATGCATATCGAAGTGTAGCTCTGCCTGACATATAGTTTTAAACCTAAGCAACCAAGGGACAACACCTGAATTTTCCTCTGATATCATGAGTCTCGAGGTGAAAAGGAAAGATGGCAAAGGTTTGGTTTCAGGAATATATCCTGTTTTGTCTTAGCAAAACTTATCAAAACAATGAGGATGCAATTTTTAAAAGATGAGAAATCCCCTAAATACATCTAAAATATTGAGCCAAATATTGCACGCCATGGACAATATGGAAGAATGATTAATGAATAATGTGACGATAATTGCATTCTCATGTTTCTTCTCAGTCACTTCAAATTATCATTTAGCTTTTACCAATATATTTTGAATTAGTTGCGCAAATCATTCTTCACCAACATTCAGTTTTAACACTGCAAGGCTCTCCAAAAATGTATCCCTCATAGCGTCTAGGTTATGGTTGATAGCCAACTGTAAAAATTAAAACCAACCCACATACCAAGTTTCTCAGTTGGATTGTGCCAACTGCCAAGGGCGTTATGATTTGCTTCCTAAACTACGAATTTGTCATTTAGCCTTGTAAGAGGATATTTATGAAAGAATCAAATCACTAACATGATTTAGGACAGACCCATCGAACTCAAGTTAGTAGGGCTGAGCACTATTTTCAAGTTCCTCCTATGAAAATAAATTTATGTTTCAGAAATTTATAATCTTCCTTGTCCTCTGTAAACTTCAGATGATACCAAAACTTGTTTTTAAACAGGTACTAGAGCTTGAAGCCATATAATTTCACAAACCAGTGTACTCTTCAGAACTTCAAAAGCATGATATCTCAACAAAAGAACTAACCCAGCTTTAGTTTTGTAGTGTGACCACCAATGTGCACTGTTGAATACCAAGATGTCGGCTCCTCTCCATCTTGATGAGCTCCGATCAATCGCATCAATTCTGAGCGTCTGTTTACGTTTTTGCCCAATTCTAGCTTTGCTCTCACGAACCAAGAAATGACTCAGATAGTACTCAACACTACATTGGTAATCCTGCAGCATGAATCCTCAAGACTCACCGTCAAATAACTTCTAATCAGGTTAATATAAAAACACTAGTGTCAAGCACATACAATGAACTTGAAGTTATAATTTCCCCGCTCTTTGGTAATCCTCCGGCCACGAGCCTCATAAACCCTGCTAGGATCTGAAATGGCTCCTCTTAACATGCACAACATTGACTCCCACTGGTTCCTGTTAATCGAATCTCCAACAAAAACCAATCTTTTCCCTCTGACCAACTCCAGCATTTTCAAAGGGTTGAATCTGAATCAAATCAAACATAGGACTAAATATAAAAAATTTCTAGTAAACAAGGATCTAAATGATGCATTGAATACCTAGGGATGTTACATTGATGAGGCTGCCACCTCCACTTCATATAGTCTCTGTCCAATCTCCCATTAGCCTCACAACTGAATCCTTCATCAATGAAAGGGCATGAGTTTTTTGTGTAGAGAGGATAACTCTCATCAAACACCCACTTTCCCTCAGAAACATCACACGCACCTTTCTTTTCAATCTCCTCAACAGTAGCAGATGCAGCGTTGGAGCTCACATTGCTCATCAAATTAATAGACTGAAATTTCTCATCACTTAATTTGGGAACATCAGAATCAAACATCTTCTCCTCTCCAACTAAATCTGGGCCTTTTTCAGAAGAATTACAGTCTCTCCTGAGATGGGTATGATTCAAAATGGCATCTTTCTCTCCAATTGAACTCAGAACTTCTCCAGAAGAATCAACACTTGTTCTCACCTGGGCATCCCCCAAGATCCCATCTTTAAGCTCATCACTTAAACCCAGAGCTTTCTCAGGGGAATCAGCAGCTTCGACAAAATCGTTTCCTCCCAAGATTGGATCTTCGCTCTTGCTGACAGAGATATTGCTGGGCAAATCTGAAAACTCCTCAACTTCGCTAGATTCGAGCTCACCATCCCACTCATTAGCCGGACTCAAAGCTTCCCGAGGAGAATCGGCAGCTTGGAGAAAATGGGTTCCTCTCAAAGTCGAACCTTTTCTCCCATTGACAGAGAAATTGCTGGTGAAAGCAATAAAGGTCTGAGCTTTGATAGCACTGAAGCCGGAGAAGAACCGTAGGCTGGTTTCGTTGGAGCTAACTGAGGGTGTGATTTTGGAAACCCAGAAGGAGAAGAGGAAGGAGAAGAGGAGAGAGAAAGAGATGGTGAGAGAAAGAAGGAAGAGCCTTGTGGGTTTGATGATGAAGCTCCTCTGCCTCTCCATGGCATGAAGAAGAGGATTCTGAGAGAGGAAAGAGAGGGGAAGGATTCATCAGGGGTGTCACAGTGATAGAGCACGTGCAGCTCTTATTAAAATACTGAATGAGATAGAGAGAGAGAGAGAGGGAGAGAGAGAGATGAGAGAGAGAGAGGACAAGAGCGGTTGTGCAAAATACCAGTGGAGTGGGTTTTATGGACTGAGTGGGTGGTTGTTTATCTGATCCGGAGTCAATATAAAAGTCCATACCATAACCCATTTCTTCTCCTGCGGTGCAGTCACAGCGAGTGTGACTGCAGTAACTGCAGCAATCACTGCCCTGGCTTTTTTTTTCAAACTTGTTTAGACAAAATAATCATTTTACTTTTGGAGTTTCTGCCCTTAAACCCAAAGATTTATTCTGAGTTATTTTCATATCCAAATAATTTAATTTGTACCTATAAACCCAAACAATTTTGTCTATCTGTCTTTAAATACACTTTCCCAAATATACTAAATAGCTATATGGTCCCCCCATTTTAGGGGCTGTTTGGTTACTTTCCTTCACCTTTCAAAACTTACTTTCCTTCACTTTTTGATGTTTCCCTCACTTCATTGGAAGAGTATTTTTTGTGTTTGTTTCGTAAAGAAACATGGGTATAATTACTTTCCATCACTTTCCTTAGTTTGGTTCAAATTAAAAAGACAAGAAAATAGTTGATGTGTAAATTGATTCTCATTTTCTCCCGTAATCGGCTTCAAAAGGGCAGAAATTTTTCCAAAGAAAATGTCTAGTTGGCGCCTCATTTTCCTTCACTTTTTTATTTTTAGTTTACAAAGCAAACACTTGATTGTGAAGAAAAATAACTAAAAAAATCTCTTGTCAGTTTTCTTTCCTTCACTTTCTGTGTTTTTTGGACCAAACAAACAGCCCCTAACCTCATGAAGAATCCCTAAATGCAGAGAGGGAAAAAGAGAGGAGGGAAAAAAGCCCTAAAATTTTCAAAACTACACTAAAAATCTAGAAATTATGAATATCCCCTTGACAATTTTAGAATTTATAAAAAAACACTCTAAAAATTTTTAAAATTACAAAAAAAACTCAACATTCTAAATTTACAAAAACACCCAAAATCAAAACTTAAAAACTGGTGTTTTTGTAAGTGTTTGTAATTTTTTATCTTTGTAGGGTGTCTTTGTAAACTTTTAGGATGTTTTTTTACAATTGTTGAAACTTTCAGGGTGTCGACTGCAAATTATAAATTTTTAGGGGTATGTTTGTAATTCCTAGCCTTTTAGTGTATTATTTATTGGTTTGAAATTTGTAGGTGTTTTTTTTAATAAATTTTACATTTTATAGTATTTTTGCAATTTATAAAATGTTCAGGGTGTTTCTGCAAATTCTAAAATAAATTAGTTGGGTATGTATAGAAGAGAAGGGGGGAGAGAGAAGTTTTGAATGGGTTGGGGGGATCTTGGGGTTTTTGTCCCCTAAAATTATGCATACAACCTACTTTGATCTTGAATCCATTGGATTAAAAATAAATAAATACACAAAGTTGTTTGGGTTTAGAGATATAAATGATAGTATCTGGACTTATAAATAAATCAGGGTAAAACTTTGGGTTCAAAGGCAAAATCCTCTTTGCTTTTTAAAGTATTGATGTACTCTCAAGTTATCTTCTAAAATATTAATTTATCTATTTTACTTTTTAAATTATGTTTATGATTTCAACATGGTCATTTTGTGAGTTTATAGTCAAATATTTAACAGATCAATGGCGTAACAAATTTTTCTGTATTTCTTTATGGGCTTTTATCAATTTATCTCCTTTTACCCAAACAAAAAAAATATTTTTAACTACATTCTTGCAAAACTTGTTACCATTCAACCCTTTTTATTAATTAAAAAATTATTTTTTAGATTGTAAACAATATAAGAAGTGCAAAAAATATTATCACATCATTAACTTGTTAAATATTTAACTGTAGGCTCACAAAATGATCATGTTAGACGTATACACATAGTTTAAGGGGGGAAATATGTAAATTAATACTTTAAGAGACAACTTGAGAGTTCACTTATACTTAAAGAGGTAAATGATCATTTTGTGCATAGGTAGCTATAACTCTAAAAAGGGTTAATTGGAGACAGAGTTGCACAATGAATGTTATCGTCTTTCAAAAGAGTAGAAGAGTTTTGAGGAAGTGGATAAATCCATGTAGTTTTATTGGTGAGGATAGACTTTATAGACTTTACTCTTAAAAGAATTGAACAAGTTCACTTAGCACTTCCGTAAACAAAACAGGGGGTCTATCTGCAATAATAGAATTACAATGAGTCTATTTTAATTTGGTGACGGTTACAGGGAATCTATCTACCCACAATTTTCTATTGTCAATAAGGTGTCAGAGATTTACCCACGAGGATCTAGCTGAGTTGGTAAGCTGCCTATGAGCAGTATTTCAATGTGTCACGTTCGATTCTCATGGAGAGCATCCACACAAAATTAATTTTTTTGGAATATCTTAGGCCATGCGCGGTCATGCGTTGGGGTGCCCATTAGCCACTCTCGGGAGTTTGATACCCATGGTCCGAAGGATCATGCGGAGGTTTCTCTCTGCAGTGCCCTCCAGCATTCCATTCACCCCCACTACATCAAAAACAAAATTTAGAACAAATGAGAAAACCA
>JBAKGM010000326.1:12463971-12481570 GCA_037177215.1 Asparagus racemosus | reverse complement strand
TCAAATTTTCAATGGGTTTCAAAGATTTCTTTTCTTCTACCTCGAATTTATTCAAATTTTCAATGAGTTTACAGTGAGGAAGAGGGAACCTTTAATTTAGGGTTTGGAGTAAGGAAGCAGGAATATCTAATTTAGGGTTTCATTTGATTAAGAAAAGGGAAAATACAGTAGAAAAAAAGAAAATAGTAAAAATTTTAATTAATGGGTTTAACTCTGGTTTGTGGGCTGTTGGGAAAACACGTGTGGAGAACATCTATTAAATGAGGACACTATTGATAGTCGGGATGTTTACTGGTGAGTTGTTGATCAAAAGTAGTTGATTGATAGGAAAATACATGTAAAAGGTGGTTTCTGTCAAAAATAAAATATTAAAAGTGATTTACATCAATTTCATCTATTTATAAGGTTGTTCTCACGAAAAAGACCCAAGATTTAATTTTAGGTGAGGATTAGTCACGTGATAAACTTAAAAAATCAAACAGGATAAACTTAAAAAATCAAACAGCAAGAATTAATTGTAAATGAAGCCGAGATTTGGTGTGATATCACATGCTAAGGGAGTAGTTTAAGGCTGGTATCAAGCAGTACATAAATATATTAAAGTTGATGGCATCTTAGTTTATAACCGGAAGTCATCTTTGTTCAGTATCATTAATTGAAAATTAATCCCGGACTTCGCGGAATGAAGAAAAGGATAACTCAGTTCCTCGGTGCAATAACCCTTAATTTTGTCCACTTCAAAATCCAGCCTGTTTCTTAGCTTAGGGGGTGTTTTGGTTCAAGGAAATGAAATTATAGGAAATGTTTTCAACCCATTTTTATAAGAAATGTTTTCCACCCAAATTTTCCTTTCAAAATGGTAGGAAGTTGTTTTCCTACTATTTTGTACTTTTTAAGAAAAATTTTCCATAAATGTCGAGTGAACCAAACATATGAAAACTCAATTATAGAAAAAAAAATTATTTACCAATTTATCATTTCTCTTAAAATTTTCCTAAAACTTGCGAACCAAACACTCCCTTATAGGTTGCAAGCTAAGAAACAGCTTGATGCTCGTTGCCCTTTGTGCTCTCCATGAAGGTACGGCGCCTTTTTCTATTTTCATATTAAATAGGTTAATCTGAAGGTTAAGGCACAGTTGCATATGTTATCCCTATGATTGCTTTATAACGTGGGAAGCATCAGTTGCAGAATCCTGTACCTCATATGGATTACTTTCGAATAACTATATGATATCGGACGAATGGAAAATGGTCATAACAAAGAAAAAGAAAATGAAGATGCTATAATGAGAGATACACACTGATCTTTGCGGGTTGCCCAGCAAACCCTGTTGAAATTTCAGGTGCCTCAAAACCACCCTTAACTTTCAAATGTTTTGAACGGGCATATGCGTTAATAAATAAACAATCACTTATTTCCTCAATAATCAAACCCTGATGGCATTGACATCATTAGGGGGGGTTTTGTTGAGAAAATTTGAGTGTTCATGGAACTTTTGTAATACAACCCAAAGTTCAGGTTTAATGGGTAAAAGGTTCAAGGGGTTCACGAGAAACCCCTAATAATACAAAAGGATAGCTCGCAGAGCAAATACCGAAGAAGCTAGATTTGTAACCCTGTTACATACAAACTCCAAGCTATGTTTGCTGCCCGTCTAAGAGTGACAACCCAAGTAGGAGGGAAAATGCCGACGTAAAAACTGACATTCATGAAAAAATTCAGATATTATTGCGAAAGAAAATAGGGTTATTTGCATATATACCCCTTACCATGGGTATTTGCAAAAATACCCACCAAATCTTAGTATTTGCAAAATTACCCTTGACATTTACCATGGCAACTGACAACCCAAGTACGAGAAAAAATAGCAATGTAATAATTGACATTCATGAAAACATTGATATTGTTACAAAAGAAAATAATATAAAGAGTAGTATGCTCTTTCAGAAAACATTCACCCTTACATCTGTGCATCAAGGACTGAGGCACATAACACCTCAATTTCTAATCACACACTGTCTACAAAGTAATAATTGGCATTAGAACAGTTAAAAGGTTGAGATCTCGTTTACCAACTTATTGCATGAAAAGAAAGAAGACCAAAGCAAGATAATTGAAGGAGCCTAGATATTAATCATCTTCAACAACAACACTGATTTAAGGCCCGAGTTTTCCTCTGCTCGTTTCCATTGGCGCATCTTCCAGAAACGGCCAGCAACGAGGCCAAGTGTGAGGGCAATGCAGATCCCCTCCACCACACTGGGTCCTTTCAGGGTCATGTGCAACTACCTCCAGCCACCTTCTCTTTGAGCTGAACTCAAAAGTAATCGCACAAGAGACTGGCAAGAAAATAGTTGAAGGTTAGAGAATAGGAATTGGCAATAAAACGTGCACTAAAAGCATTTTAACATCCTTGATTAGGAAAAAAGCTGCAAGGACAAATAAACCTTAAATTCATATATTATGGAGATCCTTAAAAAATAGTCCATCTACTTGTTCCGCATATACTCAAAAAGGGATCGACATTCTCGAGCCTTGCGCATTTAAAGCACTAATTTGTAATAGAACATCAGCTCTTCCCCACTCCTCGTGCTCCTTCAATGAGTCCGTAGTCTCATTCACAGCACCCTTCAACAATAGCTCCCTTATCATATACCTTCAATGAGTCCGTAGTCTCATTCACAGCACCCTTCAACAATGGCTCCCTTATCATATACATGTTAGGTGGTAGGTAGGAATGTACATAATCTCCAATAGCACTGCACATCCTCATAAAGGAGTCGGTGGTGATGGCATGAAAAAGAATGTCATTCTCATATGCACGTCTAGCCACTTGCTTGTGGACCCAATCTCTCTTCTCCTTCGTATAAGCTTCTTTCACTCCAAGCTGAAAAATCTTCCCCTACCAGCTCTTCACTAGCTCAGGATTACTAGTGGTATCAGCATTCATCGGCCCAACAGTCGGCTCTCTAGACCTCTTTGAAGATCCCCAATTGTAGGAGTAGTAGAGACAATTTCTTCTTCTTTAATCACCGTCAGATCCGCCTTGTCGAATTGTGCTTCATCTTGGAACTCCATGATATACCTCTCCTTAATTTTCTTCTTCTTGGAATTGGCAGCCAACACTTCTTGCACCTTCTTCCTATCATCGGCCAAAATCTTGGGTACACATTATGCAACTGTTTTCTTCGCCGGCAAGATGTAGCTTTAATCTATAGAACCCCCACCCCTTTCATCTTGTGCGAGCACAATCTACATTGCACCAAACATAAATCTGTTGGATTAGGAAGAAATCCAAACTCCCAATCGATGTCTCCCGAGTTCCTTTAACCTTTCACTGGGGCTTTCAAGGGGGCAAAGGTAGAACCCGCTGACTCCTTAGGAGGAACATCCGCATTCTACATCACAACAAACAAACCATTCATCATTTAAAATTATCAAATCATGACAAAGAGAATATTCAAACAAATCACATAATCTTAATCAACTAGCTAACAGTGAATTAAAAGGCAAACAAAACTAATCAATCAACTAGCTAACAGTGAATAAATTGTGAATTAAAACAATAATTGAACTAAATGTGAACAAAATTAACTAATTATAAAGTGTAAGGTTTTTAAACAAAAACTGTGAATTAAAAAAAATTAACTAAATACAAAATTAACTAAAATTGAACAAAAACAGTGAATAAAATAAAAACGGTGGAAAAATATCAAAAAATTAAAAAATACATTCAATAGAGAGAGAAGAGGGGAGACTCGCCGGAGGTGGCTGGAGAGGGAGAGGTGAAGGGAGGTTGCTAGGGTTTTTGAGGATATCGGAGAGGGAGAGGTGATGGGAGGAAGAGCTCCGGAGGGGGGATTGGAGAGGGAAGAGTGCCAGAGGTGGGATCTGGGTGGGAGGAGCGTCGGAGTGTGAGGGACAGATGCAGGAGGAGCGCCGCTAGGGTTTTTTTTTGCGGAGAGCGGAGGGATAACGAGAGATTGTGGGGGGAGAGAGAGGGTTTTTTTTCTTTTTTAAGAGGGGGCGGGGGTGTTTGGGAGATTACTGAGGGGAGAGAGAGTTTTAGACATTTATGGTGTGTTTGGGAGATTACTGAGGGAAGGGAAGGAAGGAAAAAAATTTCCCTTCCTTCCCTTCCCCTTCTTTACCCTCCAATTTGGGGGGGTAAGATTTTTAGTCAAAATTTCCTCATCTTCCCCTTCTCTACCCTCTTTAAAAAACTCACAAACAAGCTTAAACCTCAAATTTCCCCTACCTTCCCCTTCTTTACCCTTCATCCAAACAGGCTGTTAGGTTTTTTTAAGCTAGGCAGTCTGCCTAATCGAGCCTCCTAGCTCTAGGTGCCCCTAGGTGGTTCCGCCACCTAGATTGGTTGCTCCGGCCTATTTTAGGAGGCTGAAGGTCCGCCTAAGACACTTTTCAGAACACTGGAACTTTTTTTGTCAACTTGATGAAAATTTGATGAGGTGATATATAAACAGAATGTATTCATGTTTTTATCCTCTTCCATGTATGTCTTGATGCATCTATATTATGGTGAGCAAGGTAAATCATTTATCAAATATCATGATGCCCTAAGGCATCCCTGATATTTCAGTCACAAAAGCTTCATATGCGATAAATCACCATTAGAACTTTTTCTACTTGATCCACTACTCGGAATTTTAGTGCTATTAAATGCATCTAATGTTGTGGATGATTGTTATATCTTTTTTATTCCGATTCAAAATATTAGCTCTAGAACTTCGGATTTTTTTAGCATTGTCCACTGCTTCACATGCATCCTCTGTTTGATGTTGTGAACGTTCAACGTATTTCAGGGTTATACAACTCCTTAAATAGGTTATAGCTCAATTTCCAAACAAATTTTAACAATTCCTATTTATATAATGCGTGAGAAACATGCTCTCTTACCTTCTATTTTAGCCACATGAATAACACAAAAGAAATGATACTGCACCATAACCAATGTGCTGCAGATTATAATGAAAACATCTTTCTATAAGAACTAGATTAAAAAGACAATGACTGTATGCAGATTAGGAGGGAAAAAATGAATGAAAAAATAGCTTAATCACACCCACTATTCACATAACCTTCAAACATATAGTCATGATAAGAACACCGGCATTTCTTCAACTTACCTGAATAATCAAATCCTTACATAAAAACTAAGCTTCTATAAGCTTGATCTAAAACTAAAATAGTATTTTCCACATACTCCAAAGAAGCTAGAAAATTATCTATTATCTATAATTACAAACAATTGCAAAACACAAGTAAGCAAATAAATCAAACTGATTTCTCCCAATTCTACAAAGAAAAAAAAAATAAGCAACTAACCTTTAAATTCCCCTCAGGTATTAACCAATCTGTCACGTAATAAATCAACAACACAATTCCAAATAAACTTGTAATAGCATATTGCGCCTTTAAACAACCAGTAAATATCGCTCCTTGACCATCACATCTTCATTAAACCATGAACCCTGGATTCATCTTAAATTTCTCCAAACTAACAACACAATCAATCTTCTCTCCGGGAAAAAAAAACAACACAAACAATCATAAACTTCACAGATTCAAGTCACAACACAAGAGTATCCAGCACTCGAACTTTCACAAGATAGAAGCCCTAATGTGAGTGCATGGAGGAGAGACGAGGGCTAAATCCAACGATTCCAGGCTCAAATCGAAGCCCTTGGAGCGCTGAACCCGGATCCAATGACAGTGGAGGACGACGGTGAAAAGAGGAGGAGGGGGAGCGGCTATGGCGATGGGAGTTCGGGCGTTCTAACGCACTTGGGAAGTTTGGGTACGAGAGGGAATTTATTTGAAGTTCGCCCATTAATAAGCCCATAAAACAGCGACTCACAAAATCTTTTGTTGGGCCAAATAGACCGTTTTAACTACCTGCCAAAAACGTCCACCCTGGGCTTATGTCAACACTAACACCGGGCCCAGTGCTACTATGAGCAGATCCATCAATATCGCATCCAAATGAAAACCCCACCAACTGCCGCTGCGGCCAGCTTTACCCACTTCATCCAGTTCCTATGGAACAATTAAAGCTGCAATCCAAGTGGAAAAAAAACAAACGATAGAGATCAACGTGACTCACTCTCATGAAGAGAGAGAGAGAGAGAGAGAGAGAGAGAGAGAGATGAGCGTACTACGCGTCACTTTTTCGGCTGCGGCATGAAAATAAATGGGCTTAATTGCACTTAAATACCCCATAGTTTCACTATGTGGCACTTATATACACCCATTTGTGTTTGGCAGCACTTATATACCCTACAATTTTTTAAACTTTCGCTTATACGTTAAATACCTTAAAGTTTAAAACTTGCACTTAAAGAGTGAGGGCTTTTTTTAAAACTTTTCGCATATTCATATGTCAGCCACCTTCGTCGATTGGGCAATATATGTGCTCACAACATAGCTCATTTTGCTTGCATACCTTCTCCGATGGTGGGGATGGTCCAGATCATATCCATTCTCAAATTATTCTTAAAGCTATGTAATAGGATTGTTTATGTCAGAAAGTTAATTTGTGAGTAGGGTGATATTAAGAGAAGATTAGGGGTCCTTGATCTCCTTTGATAACTAATAAAATATGAGAAGTAAATCCCTATGTGAGTAGTAGATGTTAAAGGCCCCAGAGGAGATTCCCCCGATACGCCCTCCAATGCTCAAGTCAGTGACTGATAAAATCAATATGAAGAGAAGTGCAAAATATAATTTAGGGTTTAGATCATTGAGACCTTGGAATGGTGGAGATAACATCATATCTATAGGGGAGTGTGGGGGCAAATTTGTAATCCGACTCGATCGACAGAGCTGACGTTTTTACTTTTGCTTTACACGTGTTATAACTCCCGAAATTTTTTTTATTGATTAACATTAAGTATTACCTTCTAGGTGAATCCCAACACGAGTCTTATTTCACGTAAAAAGAGGTTGATGCAAGACCAAAAGTCAACTGCTACAGTGTCAGGACTCAGCGCTACAGTAGCCTGCTCTATGCTATAGTAAACCGACTCGAAACGCGGTATGAGTCGTCCGCTACAATACCAACGTCTCGGTGCTATAGTAGCTGACCGCTCGGTGCTACAGTAGCTGACTCGACGCTACAGTAGCTAAACTCTGTGCTACAGTACTAAAACCCTCCGCTCCCGCTACAGTAATTGTCATCGTTATCCTCAGTCCTGTCCCAACAGTCATCATGACTCACCCCCCATCATGTCTCATCAGCTACCACCATATCCAATCAGTGGTGACTCATGCCACTCAAAATCCAACATGTGTAAAGTGCTTGTAAACTCAATCATCATATCATATTTGACTAAAATTACCAAACTACCCCTCACTCACCTCTATGAAAGGAGAACGATTATCCAACCATTTTTCTCCCCTGCACTATTCACACAAGAACAACTTACTGTTTATTTACCTCCCGCTCTACTCATTTCACATGTTGACTTGATCATCGGAGGTACAATGGGGAAAATCAAGCCCCTTCCTCTGACGAGCTTTCTACTTGTGTAGGAGAGGAGATCGACCGAGCTCAGAACCGGAGAACGCCACTCCAACCTCTAGCAGTTTTTCCCTTGCGCAAGACACCTCATCTCTCCGCCAGCCAAGCAATTTGGAGAAAGAAAACGGGCCCATCATCATCATAAACCTCAAACTAGCTTTGACCGAGTTGACTGTGCGCTCCGTGCATCAACAACATGTGTTGTCCATTGGCCGAGGAAATCTTAGGGAGCTGTTCTCACTGCATTTAATGTGATAGTGGCAGGACGATAGAGTAGGCGGTGTCCAAGTAGTCATTATGACGTGCATTTAATGTAGTGGCGACTGGATGACAGATTATGAGTGTTATCTGAGAAGTCATCATAATGCCTGGCCATGCATTTAATGCAAGAAGGGTTGTATAGAATGATGTCTGTCTCTTTCATTGTCTTGGGACTAGCTTTCTTCGGTGGAGTGATGGAGTCCGACCTAAAGACATCTTTCGAATCGGGCTTGGGATCTTATCTGGTAGATTCCAACCTAAAGACTCCTTTTGACTCGGACTGGACTATCGGTTAAGATCCGCTTGTTTGGTCGGGCAGTGTCTATTCCCGGGTTGGACCTTTAGGTCACGTGATCTAATTCATCCGACTGACATGTTCAGCTCTCAAGGGCTCATCAAACTTGTGATTTAAAGGGTATAACATATCTATCAGAATCCTTAAAAAAAAAAGTGAGGATATATAATTGCGGAGTAGGGAAAACTATAAGGAGTTTAAGTGCAACTAAGCCAATAAATGGAGCAGTCGACTCGGCTCCATCACACTGATGTACGAGTGGGGAGGTGACCGTACCCGAGCTAGCTACGTGTGGGTTTTGGGCCCTCTAGGGCTTTTGGCTTGGTCTCTGCGCAGCGTTGGGACTCACCCGGTAAGCCAAAGGAACAGAAGATTTTGCTTGTGGTCCACCGCCGCCTATTTGGATTGCAGCTAGTTAGTTAGTGGTCCATACGAAGACCATTGATCCTAGCTAGATGGTTTTTGGGAGTGAATGTTGGTTAGTTATTCAGTGGCCGCCCACATTAGGATCAGCGAAAAGAGAAGATGCATTGGACCACTAGCGCACTTTATCTCTGACTCTCTGTGATTTAAGTTAGAGCATGTTTTGACAGGGATTTGTAGTTCTGAGATCAGGCCCTTTTTTTATTTTATTTTATTTGCAGAGTCTTTAAAGAGTATAAATAAAGGGGTTTTCTTATAGTTGTGATCTGTCGCTCAAATCTATTCTATTTTAAATTGGTGCCCCAACCCCCATCTATTCTAAGTAAGTCATCCAAACCTATATATTCTCTAATGTAAGTCCCTACAAATAAAACATATTTAACTCTGTTAATCTTGACATATTTTATGCTTAATACCTGCATCGGGTGCAACAGTGATTTCTCAAAAGATAACAAGCATGGGAACGGAGAGAGGAGGGTAAGAAGGGAAAGAATCAAAGCAGAAACAGATATTACAGCTATAGGTCAAGCTTCTCAGAACTCTTGCCACTCAATAAGCAATAACTATAATAGTAAATGAGCAAAATTGAACAGCGCATTTCTACGACATAAGAGCAAAAGGCTAAAAATTTAAAACTTTAAACATTCATTTATTTAAAAACACACCATATTTAACCACGAAAATATAGCAAGTACAGCAAAACATACCCCACTTATTAAATTGCTGAAATACATAGTTGGTGTAAAATAAATTTGTTGTATCACAGAAATTGCTAAGTGTAAACTACTTCTGAGAAGCGACATGTGTCTCAATTGTCTAACTTAAGCATCATAACGCTAACCTGACCCGGGTCTCATGAACGCCGACTCCCCTCATTAATGCACCTTGAGACCTGAGACAAAAGGCGTCCTCACTCGGACTCTCTCGAAAGACCAAGATGGAAGTCGTCCCAACTCGGACTCTCTTGGAGGATCAAGACGAAAGGGGTCATCACCCGGGGTCTCCTTCTAAAGCCAAAGGCGTCCTCCCTCGGACTCTCTCAAAGGATCGAGACGAAAGGCGTCTCGACTCGGACCCGGCACCACATCTCGAACCACGAGAAAACCTATCTGATTTGTCTTACCCAGCGATGTTAGCTAGTCATTGTCGCATTAAATGCATAGTCAGAACCATCATTGAATCCTTTCCGAAGTCATAATTACTCCTCGGACCACGCCGGCACTTTAGCCATTCTGTCGCAGCTGCATTAAACGCAAGGATGACCTGGACCACTAGCTGCCGACGTGTGTAAAGTGTCGGCTGACTAAACCGACTGCAAGGACTTGGTGGAAGTTACTCAAATACCCTTTCCGGCTCACTATAAATATGCAGATTGTCTTCTGCATGGGGATGCGCTAATCCCTAAGACAAAACCCTAAAAAATACTTCCTTCATACAATTTTTCTCCTATAAGATCATCACTGACATGATCGTTGGAGGAACCACCGAAGAACCCAACTTCGACCCTCTAACATTTCGTATGTGCAGGAAATTGTCTTCTGCTCAGAGCAATTAGCCATCAAGGAGGATTGCAGGACCACAAGTTCTCCTAAATCCATTCTAACCCCCATAATTAGGTTTTTGACATAAACAAAATTTAATGGAGCTTTTGAATATAAGAGCAATTTTGTAAAACTTACATTCCCGATGTTAAGGCATATGTGTGAAAAAAAAAACCAAATAAAGAAATAAAAAATTGAGCACTTAGTTTGAAAAATACCTTGTATAACCTAACCACTTAACAAATATAACCAATTACAACAAAATATATCAACTTATTATATACAAACTACTAAAATGTAGATTACATTTAAAAATTATTTGCCAGAGTGTTTTGGATCTAAGAGAAATTTTGGGAGTGGATGGATTTAAAAATAAATGAAGATAAAGTTCATGTTTATGGCAATAAACAATTTTGAAATTAGAAGGGTTTAAAAATAAATGGGGTTAACATCTTGGATGCTGGAGAGTGCATTTGGTAGTGAGCGAGCTTTAAACAATGGTAATAACACTTAGGGTTTATAGGCAGACAGCCCTTTTGAAAAGTTGGTAGGGTTTAAAAATTAAAAGCGGGGTTGGGTTGGGGGCAGGGGGGAGGGGGGCTTTTGAGTAAACCACATTTCATGCTTCGAATAAAAAATGAGAAATTGAGCTAAATACCACTGCTTCCATCTTATGCTAAAATTTAAAATACAAAGTTCAAAATTTTGTTATGGTGTTTTAAGTGTAAGGGGTAATTTTATATGAACTGTGCAATACCATTTAACTTTAGTATATAATAGTTTAATATAATATAATATAATAGATAATATACATGATTCGCATGTAGTGTAAACTAGCAGTGTAAATAGAGATATCAACAGCGACAAACTTGAGGTATTTAATTGTCATGATATACAAGTTAGGATATTTAAGTGTCAAAATGAGAAAGCTTTGTAGCATTTAAGTGTCATTTAGCCCCTCAATTATGCAAACTTGAAGACATTGAAGTGTAAATTTTAAAAGTTTGGAGATATTTAAGACCAAAGTTTTACAAACTTTGCGATAACTTTGCAATTATGTAAGTGCAAATTTTAATAATTTTGGAGTATATAAGTCAGCACTAATCAAGTAAGGATATATAAGTGAAAATTTTAAAAATTTTAGGGTTAATAAGTGCTGCCCAAAAAACAATTGAGGCGCAACTTAGTTGAACCTTAAGGTGCTGTTTGGCAAAGAGTTAAGTGAGGGATTAAGGAGATATGACACCTTATTAACCCGCCAAACACAAAAAATCTATACAAATATTAAAGTGAGTCAATCCTCTATAATTTGCCAAATGTAGAAAATGCATAAGAATTAAGCTAACCCCTCTAGAGAGATTAAAATGAGTTAAACCCTCAAAATGAGTGATTTGTTAATACTCCTATTTAGAAGGAATAAAACTTAACAATTCTAATTATAAAGAAAATAGTCAAAATACTTGTAATTTCCAAACACTAAAAATAATCACAATGACTAAAATATAATTTATATAAGAAATTAATAATTTAGTTCTTCAAATTATCGAATGAACTAACTATATTAATCATTCTCCTTTTTAACTTCTTTTACTGTACTCTTTGACAAACGGGGCCATCGGGTACTTAAGTTCCCTTGAGCCATTATTTTACCAGACTTCGAAATGAAAGCCGCAGGCTAGCGTAGCCAAAAACGGAGAGTCCAGTCCTCTCGTCTACTTATTGGTACAAATTCCATTAGAATAATGTAAAGAGTAAAAGTATGTCACTCCGGTCTGCTGTACCCTCACACTTCTGTCCTTCGGGCAGGTACACAGGAAAATAACGAGATAAGGTGCTGTTCACTCATATCAAATAAAATTACCCAAAGAAGGTAAAATATCATAATGGTATTTTTTTAATTGATTCTTTTTATCAGGTTGGTAATTTTTTTCTTGCCTCAGTATTATTTTGGTATTTTTTTACTAGCCCATTGTGCAAATAAACACAAAAGTTGGCTGCTGGCTAAAAAAATGCAAATCTCTGTCATCAAGTGTATTAAAGGGTAGTTTTTTTTATGATTAAAATTAGTTGAAGGACCTGCTCCACTTCCTCTTAATTTCATTCAGAATTAGGGCAAGAAAATAAGTTAAGACTTAAATTAAAGTTTTTCCTTATCAATTTCACATTCATCTTATCCAAATTTCTTAAATATTCAGCAGCCCTCTTCAAGTTTAAGCTCAAATTCAGAAAATGTCGATTGAATCAGAGAAATGGTGGTAGGAAAACAAAAACGAAAGGGGGCATGTTGAACCCACCACCATTTTTTATTCAATCCACCTCTCTTTGAATTTAAGCTTGAACTTGAAGAGGGCATGTTGAATGTTTAAGAAATTTATGAAGGTGAAATTGAAAAGGGGGACTTTGATTTAAGCCCTAAGCTAATTTCATGCCCTAATGTTTGAATGAAATTAAGAAAGAGAGGAGCACGTGCTTCTCACGTGCATTAACTAACCTTAAGCACCAAAATAATTACTTTTTAATACACTCAAGGTTAGCGATTTGCCCTTTTTTTTTGGGCAGCAGCCAATTTTTGTGCCTATTTGCAAATGGGCAAAGAAAAAAAACCAAAATGACGCTAGAGCAAGAAAAAAATATCAAAGCGGTTAAAAAGGCCAAGAAAAAGTACCAATCCAGTAATTTAGCCACATACAGAATGTGATCGTGTGGGAGAAAACCATATATTGTGATATAAAGTTGGCATGAGAAAACAAATAAAGCTGAATAGATATTATTTGATGCAATAATCATTTAATAAAATAAAATATCTCAATTTTGAGTCTAACATTGTGTGCAGTCTACCTAAAAGAACTAAGATTTATACGAAAATGGGTCTCAAATTTATTAATATAAGGTCAAAATAAGTTTTAGCTGAGTGATATTGGCCTCCGTAATTTATTTAGAGTAAATTTTACAAAACTCCCTCACCTTTGGGAATTTTTGCACAAAACCCCCCAAGATACTAAAATACAGAAAATTCCAGAACTTTGGGAAAGTTCACAAAAACCCCCCCTAAACACCGATAAGAATAAATAAATTCCTAAACTTTGGAAAAGTTCACAAAAACGTCCTGAACACTGATAAGAATAAATCTTTGGATTGCTACTCATTTCCAATGTTATGGGAAAAGTTTGCAAGATATTGATGGTTAAGAATTCGATATATGGTTGTTGAAGTACGAAAATTATTTTTGTAAGTCTTACCATTTAAGCTTGTTAGTTATAAAATTTCAAAGTTCTCTGTGTTTTACGAAACTCCCCAACTTTCAAAACAACGTTTGTAGACTTTACAAAATTTAGGGGCTCTTGTGCAAAATGCACCAAAGTTCAGGGGTTTTGTGAAATTTCATAACAAAGAGAGGTATCCATATTCGTCTTTCAAAACTAAGAAAGGTGCCCACATCCACATACTGACACACATATATAGATTTTAAATATCGTCACGCACATCAGATTGTATGCCTCAAAGAAAACATTCACACGTGATTGGCATGTATAATAGATTTACTCGTTACCGTTCAATAATTGTTTTGCAAAAAATACCATGTACTCAAATGCTGACATCTTCCTTGCTTTTATGCTCTTTGTAAGGATGTATTTAGTTAGGAGGAGTTGGAGTAATAAATGTTGATGGTGTTTCAATTCATGATGTTGTAATACTTTTGAATTTGAGTGTTATTCCAACACCTCTAATTTTCACTTAGTTTGTTGTTACAACCACCTTTTGATATTTCAACGTCTAACTAAATAACACTTTAAAAATATAGATGTAGTTGGAATAATATGGAGTTCTAACTACACCTAACCAAACACACTGAGAATTAGCAAGGACATATTTGTTGCACTGATCATAATTAGCAACATGAGTCTAAAAATGAAAAATAATTCAAAGGTAAATAAGGGACAGAACTGAGAATTAGCAATGACATGTTTGTTGATGGTTAGAGCCGGATTTCTTTCAGAACGAAAGCCAAATTGCGGGTAAGCCCCCACTATGCAATGCATTAAGAACTACTTAGTATAGTACACGTGCATTGCACGTAGACACACTTATTTTATAGTAATTTATTTTTAAAATAGAAAAAATGAGTAAGTGATTTAAAGGGAAAAATAGATTTAAAGCATTAGAAAAAACTTGTGATGGAAATTTGTTGGTTGTCATATTTAAACCTCAAATTCTCCATCTTCTCAACAAATAGTGTAGTAAATTTGAAGTTCTTTTTGAACAACATGGTCCACTGCAAATTGTTGTGCTTTGCTTCAACATATAGTGACTCCTACATTTTAACATAGTCCACTGCAAATTGTTGTTCTTTGCAATGACTCCTATACTTCAATCTGTAATCCATTAGTCCTTTACTTTGACTTACAAACCCTTATTCATGGTATCTACTGCTGGCCATAACCATGGTGTGTTGTCCCCCTTACTAATTTTGGTCTGTGTTTTCATTTAAATGTAGAGGTATGACAACATTTTTGTATTGGGTCAAAGGCAGTCCAAGGAATGTGGAGTGAGCTTCACATTTCTATCAAGCACCACATATTGATTCTCCTTCACCAAACATTTACCACATTTCGCTGTGACTCGTATTGTTTAAAAATGAAAGAAACTTTTGATGTACAAATTAGACTTTAGAAAAGTTGGCATATGTAACTCCTTTGCTGTACAAAAACTAATTTCGATCATTATGCAAACTTCCAAATATATAAATATATTGATGATGTCATAGTTAGAGAGAGAGAGAGAGAGAGAGAGAGAGAGAGAGAGAGACTTAACAAAGTACTCATAATATTACACCAACCTAATAGTACATCATTTTGAAATTCAAACTCGCATAATGTATTATCAATATTTTATCAAAAATAAACCTAGCAAATTAGATTAGACTAATCAAATTCCCTCATCTTACTCCCCTTGTCCTCAATGATGATCTCCTCCCGATTATTAGCAAAATGCAGAAGTTACAGTTCACGTCTAGCAAAATACGATGATTGTAAAACTTCATAAATAATTAGCTTTTCAAAGAAGATTAAACAAATGACGGAAGTTACAGCTGATGACTAATTGATACTATATTTTATTTGAACTATAGTTGAGATCTTTGATTAGCTACAGTAACGATTGTGGAGAAGGAATCTGAATCCACCATATATTACAACTAGGATTTATTCTAAAAATTATATAAAAAGAAGAAAATGACAAACCTAATCAAAAGCTTTCGTACCCATTGAACTATAGTTGAGATCTTTGATTAATATATATAATACCGATATTAAGGCATCTGTGTGAAAAAAAACGAAATGAAGAAATAATAAATTAAGCACTTAGTTTGAAAAATGCCTTGTATAACCTAACCACTTAACAAATATAACCAGTTACGACAAAATATATCAACGTATCATATACAAACTACTAAAATGTAGATTACGTTTCAAAATTATTCTACAAAATATTTTGGATCTAAAAGTAATTTTGGGAGTGGATGGATTTAAAAATAAATGGAGATAAAGTTCGTGTTTATGGCAAGAAACAATTTTGAAATCAGAAGGGTTTTAAAATAAATGGGGTTAACATCTTGGCTGCTGAACAATGCTTTTGGAAGTGAGTGAGCTTTAAATAAATGGTAATAAAACTTTGGGCTTATAGGCAGACAACTCGTTTGGAAAGTTGGTAGGGTTTAAAAATTAAAGGGGGGAAAACTTTTGAGTAAACCACATTTCATGCTTTGAATAAAAAATGAGAAATTAAGCTAATTAATACAACTGCTTCCATCTCAAGCTAAAATTTAAAATAAAAAATTTGAAAATAATTTGTTATGGTGCTTTAGGTGTAAAGAGTGATTTTGGAAGCATGTGGATTTAAAATTAAATCGGGATAAAACTTTAGGTTTACATGAACTGCGCAATTATATTTAACTTTAGTATATACTAGTTTAATATAACATAATATAATAGATAATATACATTATTCGCATGTAGTGTAAACTAGCAGTGTTAATAGAGACTTCAATAGCGGAAAACTTGAGGTATTTAATAGCCACGATATACAAGTCAGGGTGTCCAAGTGCCAAAATGAGAAAGCTTTGTAGCATTTAAGTGTTATTTAGCCCCTCGGTTATGCAAACTTGAAGACATTTAAGTGCAAATTTTAAAAGTTTTGAGATATTTAAGACCAAGTTTTACAAACTTTGCAATAACTTTGTGATTATGTAAGTGCAAATTTTAATAACTTTGGAGTATATAAGTCTGCACTAATCAAGTGAGGATATATAAGTGAACATTTTAAAAATTTTAGGATTTATAAGTGCTGTCCAAAAAACAATTGAGGCGCAACTTAATTGAATCTATAGGTGCTATTTGGCAAAGGGTTAAGTAAGGGATTAAGTCTCCTTAAACCTTTCTTAACCTCTCAAACATAAAAAATCTATACAAAGATTAAAGTGAGTTAACTCTCAATAATTTGCCAAATATAAAAAATTCAGAAAGGTTAAGCTAACCCATCTAGAGGGATTAAAATGAGTTAAACCCTCAAAATGAGGGGTTTACTAATACTCCTATTTAGAAGGAATAAAATTTGACCCCTCTAATTATAAAGAAAATATTCAAAATCCTTATTATTCCCAAACACTAAAAATGATCACAATGGCTAAAATAAAACTTATATAACGGGTTAAGAAGAATTAACATAGTTAGCCCATTTGATAACCCAAATGACTAAATTATTAATCCGTTATATAAATTTTATTTAGCTCATATGATCATTTATAGTGTTTGGGAATAACAAGTATTTTGACTATTTTCTTTATAATTAGAGGGGTTAACTCTTAATCATTCTAAGCATGAGTACTAGTAAACCCCTCATTTTGACGGTTAACTCGTTTTAATCCCTCTAGAAGGGTTAGTTTAAGCCTTCAATATTTTTTGCGTTTGGTAAATTATAGAGGGTTAACTCACTTAAACCATTATGCAGATTTTTTGTGTTTGGCGGGTTAAAAGGAGATTAAGTCTTCTTAACATCTCACTTAACTTTTTGCTATACGACACCTCAAATTATTGAATGACCTAACTATATTAATCATTTTCTTTAATTTCTCTTCATTAACTCTTCGACAAATGGGGCCATAGGGTATTTAACTTCCCTTGAGGTATTTTTTTTACCAGTCTTCGAAATGAAAACCGCGAGCTAGCGTGGCCGAAAACGGAGAGTCCAGTCCCCTCTGCTATTATTGGTACACATTCCATTGGACTAATGGAAAGAGTTAAAGTATGTCACCTCGGTCTGCTGTACCCTCACACTTCTGTCCTTTGGCTTTGGGCAGGTGCATACGAAATAACGAGAAGAGGTGCTGTTCACTCATATCAAATAAAATTGGGAAAATTGTGTTAAGGCCCCAAAAACAAAAAGTTAATGTGACTCCGACTTTTTGACTTTTTCCCATGTGTTTTAGCCCCAAGACTTGTCACAAAATGTGCTGCACCCCTTTTTTAGTCATCATTGCAT
>JBAKGM010000326.1:12442299-12455142 GCA_037177215.1 Asparagus racemosus | reverse complement strand
TAGAGATCCCCGCGTTTGTTCAAAAGGAAAAAAGAAAAGAAGTTGTAATTTTTATTTTGGCATTTCTTATTGTAAAAGCCTTATAAAAAGGCGCGCTGTAATTTTGTAATTCTGTTTTCAAAAGATAAATTTGTAACAGGTTCATTTTACAGATTTAATGAGAATGTCTCCCGCAACTACTTTTCCCCCGAACACTCGATGGACGCCAACGAAGCGTATTGACGCCAATCAACACGTCGCCGCTGTAGGATTCGCCAATCAACGGTTCAAATCTGGATACAATTGGACACCGGTCAATGCGTCGCACTCGCCGATTGCAGGCTAAAACTCCATATATTTTGACGCTAGTCAACGCGTCGCAGCGAAGAATTCCCCCAATAGATTGAGGAGTCTCGTAAAAGGTTTGATAGTCAGTTGAACGACAACTCACCAACACGAGTCAACAGCAAGTGAGCTCAATCAGCTACAGCTCAGGATTCTGACAATGGTCAGGCAATAAATGCAGCACGTCATGCCTTCAGCTATCCTACAAAGAATTGGAGAATCTGAAAGGATTGGAGGAATCGAGTATTGAAGCTAATCTTAAGAGAAATTCATTTATCAACTTCTGGTCAAGGACTCGACAACGGTCAGTCAAAAAGTGTAGTACCGTAATGCCTTCAGATATCCTACAAAGAACTGGAGAGTCTGAAAGGATCAGAGAGGTCGAACACTGAAGCTATTCATAGGTCCCGTCACACCGATTGAAAGTTGGGGCCTATCATATCCAAAGTATCCCAGGCTCGTCAGAAAAGCGAGACTAAGACACTTTGGAGGGGGTATCTGTAGGCATTGAAAATCGCTTATTAGTATCCGAATCAGACTCGTGACGGTGGGTTCACAACAGACGACCCATCAAATGATGCAACCAAGAGCTGCTGACAACGTAACTGCACCGCAAAACGCATAAAGCGAGTCGATAAACACATGAAGTGAGTCGGTAAGGTGTACAAGTCAACGAAGCGACGTATCGTAGAATAAATTCAATGACGAAGCTTCAGGTCAGTGAGGTTTGACAAGGCGAGTCAATCAGACTCGAACGTCGATGGGACAGAATTAACTGAACTCAAGCGACGATACTACGCCGATCGGGTTCTGGAATCAACGGAACGATCAACCGAGCTTTGATTCGACACAATCGGACGAAAACAAGCTCAGACAGAATGGCGGCCGGACGAACGAACGAACGCCGGAAAACCCCGAAAAGAGGCAAAACAGCGGCTCAGCCAAGACCGAGACACAATTTGGTGTCTCGGCCTGGCCAAGACACCTATGGTGTCCGTCAGCCATGAAACCCCCCTCGAGTCTATAAATAGGAGAGGGGGTCTTCATTTGAGAGGGTTGGAAAAATTCTCTTGCGATCTAGAGCTTCGCGAGCCCTCTTTGCACAGATCCGAGCACCGGCGAAGGGGAAAAGCCAGATCCACGTCCCGTGCAAGCGTCGAACTCGTACAAGTTCAAATCCACGCGGTGAGGAGGTGATCTGGGTTAGATCTACAGCTTCACCCTCTAGATTAAGCTTCATCTTAATCTCAGGGTTCAGCGCGTGACTTCTCCTTGTATATTTCACCCACTCCGGCGATCATCTCCTTCGTGAGTTGATCCCCGTCAGTGCTTTATTTCCTTCATAAAATAATCACCTTAGATCTGTAAATCTAGTACCCAGATCAGGATTACACAGTGGTCCATGGACAAAACAAGTCCCCGGCACAGGCAAAGACACCCACGCAAGCGAGGATCCGATAAACAGATCCCGCGTTTGTTCTAAAAGTGTAAAAGTGTAATCTTTCTATTTTGATTTTCATTGTAAGCCTTATAAAAAGGCGATCTTTTTATCTGAATTTTATTGTAAGTGACTGAAGTTTGTAACGGGTTCAAATCAATGATAATCGAAGCAACTTTCGCGGTGAGCACATGGTATTAGAGCATTTTTATTAGCTCTAGACATACCTCTTTCTTCTTCCTTGATCTCGAGCCACTGAGAGCGTTTCGTCGCAAACTTCATTCTTCCTCTCAGCAGTCTTGACATTGTATTTAACCTTGACGCACCGTTGCCATCACTCACAACCTCCTCTCATGGCAGAATCCTATTTGGGCTGTCGTAACAACCGCACTCTCCACCGCTACTCAGACAAACTTGATATGATCCAGTGCACCGCGTGAACCTCATTGCAAAGCCTAAATCCCTCACAAAGTAGCCACTACTAACCCTCCACGAGTGCCACCAATAACCACCCCATCATCGCTTACTTCTGCCACTCGTAACCCCTTATGACCAGTAGTTGTTTGAAGAAAATCCCCTAACCAGATCACGCCCACGTGCATCCCACTGCCTCAAAATCTCTACCTCAAGCACATCTGAAACTCCCCTCCCAACAACGCCTACAACACCACCCAAACTCAACACAAACAAGGAACCGTTATTTCCACTTATTGATAATGTGCATGCAAGGTGTTTGCTAGACTGCCTTCGAACCCTCCACCTGATGCCAAGCCCATCCAACTACGATCTCGCTTGCTACCATGCTCCACAAAGCAATCCTCGTGCACCACTAGCCCCATCACTAGTAGAAGCACCACAATCACCCTCGTTCAACTTCCCCAAACTCAACTCTAGTGCTGGCTGTAGGCATCAAAAATTACCGATGAACCCCGAGTGTGATTTAATCATGAGAACATTGAAGAACGACTTCATCAAAATCTAAAGAAATCAACCACATGGGTAAAACTGGCGCATACATGTCCGAGACACTTATTGTGTCTCGGCCATTGCCAAGACACTTATTATGTCTGAAAAATTTCTACGTATTTTATTGCTATTTATGGGGCCCATTTGATCATTTCAACACGTGGGGACGTTCATTTACATTAGTGGGCTATTACATCCTTGAAAAATACCCACTAAGCACATAAATGGGGCATTAAACGTGCTTTTAAAGAAGGAGGAGCAGTTACAACAAGAGGACACCCGACCTCTTTGGCCGAGACAGTTTTGGGCTCAGACACAAAAAGTGTCTCGCCTACTAAGAGGGACCCCAACCCCTTTGGCCGAGACAGTTTTGGGCTCAGACAAAAAAGTGTCTCGCCCACTATGCAATTCTGGTAGGTCATAACTTGTGTTCTTTTCAGCGGTTACACATCTTAAAGGCTATAAATAGCCCCCTACACCCATTGAAGAAGGGGGCTTGGGGGGATTCACATCTATATTTTTAGAGCTGAGAACTTTTGGAGATCTGAATATTTTAAGAGAGAGAAATCTAAATAGAGCAGAGAATCTAACAACATTCCACTGGAAGATTCCTGAGTTTAAGCTTCATCTTAAATCTTGGGAAGAGTAGATATCTTACTTAGCTAAGATATTTGCTTAAGTTCTTATATCCTTAGTGAAACAAAAACTCAACCCCGTCAATCAATTTGACGATCGTTGCTCGGTGGTCCACGGACGACGCGTCCCCGGCACAAGCAAAGAACCCACACAAGCAGGAGCTCGCTATGTAGTGACTTCTATTCCAGTTTTGTACGAGAGTGAGATTATTTTTTTCTTTGTAATAGAGAGAGTTACACATGTAATCTTTCACTTGTTTTCATTTTGAAACATTTTGGAATGAAAACTTTAAAGAAACTCGTTCTCGGCGGAAACACAGGCAGCCCTTACTCATTGGCAGCATCATCCCATGACGGCCACAACACTGCTCATGCCCAACCACTAACAATCCCACAACACCAACCACCTTAGAACTTTACATGTACACGAGCGCCAACACTGCCTGACCCTCTCCAATTGCACTGCCCATGGTAGGGACACCATCAAACACTCTCCATTTGTAGCGCCTACGACAGTGGTACCACCAAACCTTCTCTAATTACAGCGCCCATAGCAGTGAGACTGCCAAACCCTCTCCATCTACAGCGCACGCGGTAGCGTCACTGCTAGACTAGACTACATGACCTCACTGCCTCAATCCAAGCCTTCACCGGATAACACCACTAGCTGCCTGCAATTCTAGCAACCAATGTGCTCCAATTTAACCACCTCTTGCAAAGCTACACTAACAATCATCTATACAAATTTGACTCATCTTATCCAAACTCTTGGTTCTCTATCCACCAAAAGTTTCATTATTGTGTGTGTGTGTGGGGGGGGGGGGGTTGTTCCATAGTATAGTTAAGCTATCTTGTTTTCCTTCAGTTTAGTCCCACGTCTTTTAGGATTGTATAACTTCTCTCCCTGTGGTATTTAAGAACTTCAATACAATGAATAATATAGTCTCTTTTCTTCCTAAATGTCAAGGACTAATTTCCTTGAGAACCTGTGTTAGTCTCTTGAAAGAAAAATTAGGGTTTTTTGAGACTAGTCCCTTAAATCTTTCATATTTTGAAATTAAACCCGCAAATCATGTAAATTTTTATTAGGTCCTTCAATTCTTATGTTTTTTGAAATTGATCTGTCATCGAAAATTGCTATTAGGTCCCTGAATTCTTGATTATTTTGTATTAGTCACTCCAATCAAGAATATAAATAACAATTGTAGGGATTAATTTGAAACAAATTATGAAAATTGGAGGAGCTGATAGTCCGCAACAATAGATTTTTCTTACCAATCCCTCCAATTGCTACTTTTACTCTTGATAGAAAGGAGCTATTTTATAAGAAGTTAAGAATTTGGGGACCTAAGAGAAAATTTCATGATTTGAGGGGCTAAAAATAACCTAAGAATTGAGGGACTCAATAGCAATTTCCATGAGTTGAGGGACTAATTTTAAAATATGAAAGATTAAAGAGATTAATAAATTTTATTCGCTAAAGCAAAAGGCGATGTGAGTCTCCTTTAGATTAAAATAAAAATAAAGTACAAGATATGTGACCTAGTTCATAAAAAAGAAGTCTGTAGTTATCAAAGCAGTAAATAGCAATGCAACATATATATAAAAGAAATAAAACTATGAGACTCGAGCCAAGTCACTTGCAAAGAATCCAATAGCGTATCATAGGTAAATAATCTCATATTACTCTCTTACCATACAAAAGTACCACATTTAGAAATGATATGCTATACATGTTTATTCCAAAAAACGCCTCTCTCACGACCTTCATCAAAATTATCCTCAAATTATACATGATATAGATGACAATGACTATTGTCTAACCATCGATTGTGCTAAAACATGGCCCTATAAAAGAAAGGTTTTTGAGGTATTATCCCCCCAAATCTCATCTATTTGGATACAAGCCCTCTAAATCATCATATTTGGATATAAGTTTCCCTAATCTCATCTATTTGGATACATATCCCCCAATTTATCACATTTAGATACAAGTCCCCTAAAACTATTAAGTTCTTTTAAATTATCATCCACTTAATATAACTTAATTAACGAGATTGTTAATTTTCTCGTTTCATATTTGTCCTTGTTTTCAACCTACCCTCTTGCAAAGCAAAAAATTAAGCCAATGTGTCCTTTGAACCCATCGGAAACCAACTTTATCTTACTAAAGTTTCTTAAATTACTCTAATTTACAGTTATTCTCCAACAACTTGTTAGTTTAGTTGGGTTAAGTGGTGGGAATTAATCATGGGGATTTGCTTCAAAGAACTTAATAGTGTTGAGGGGCTTGTATCTAAATATGATGATTTAGGATATTTCTATCCAAATAGATGGGATTAGGGGGCTCGAATCAATGTGATGATTTGTAGGACTTGCATCCAAATATATGAGAGATTTGGGGGGCCCATGTCTCAAAAACCCTAAAAAAGTTGATGCCATCATCTACGCTCTTGCACCCGGTGGCACGTCTTAACCTAATAATTCTCCGACGAAACATCAGAACACTCCCATCCGGTGCTCGATTGTGGTGGGAGCAGCGGTCTTACTTAGCCCTCGCAAGTTGGGGCCCACATCCCACGCACCCCAATAGCAGCAACCACTCATTGATCGACACGTGTGTGTGCATGTCACATCAACGTAGATCGTGATGTGACAGCTATAAATACGGGCGACCTCCTGCCCTGCCCCTCTCCTATTCCCGCCACTATTCACACCACCTCCGTCGCCTCTCTCTCGCACGTGCGAACCCCTTTCCTCTTCCTTCATTCCCCTTTTTTATTCTAATTTCCCTGAAATTAAAGCAAACCTGAGCATTAATTAAACTGAACTCTTGTTTTTGGCAGTATCAGCATCAGCAGTGATCGCGATCTTCTCCAGCCTTTTCCTTTTCCTCCTCCAACAATACCCTTCTCGTAAATTCGATCCTTGAAGATGGAAGATCTTTACAGTATACACCCTGGAATCTCACGGGGTTGGGAGGCGGAGGCGGCGGAGATTAGCGGCGGAGATCTGACGGATCTGTTGAAGGCGCAGATTGCCAGCCATCCTCGCTATCCCTCGCTTGTTGCAGCTTATATCGAATGCAGAAAGGTGAACCTCCACAGCAAAAACTTCAAAAAAAAAATGTTTGTTAGAATGTTGAGTGTTGAAATGGAGCAGGTCGGAGCGCCGCCGGAGACAGCGGCCATGCTAGAAGAGATCGGAAAGGGGAAGAGGTGTATGGAAACCTCAAGAAGAGTGGAGATGGGAGCGGATCCGGAGCTGGATGAGTTCATGGACTCGTACTGCGTGGTTCTCGAGCGGTACAAGGAGGAGCTGACGAAGCCTTTCGACGAGGCGGCGGCCTTCCTCAGCGGCGTCGAGGCTCAGCTGCGGAATCTCTGCAACACCACCATCGCCGCCACAACCTCCGGTACAAAAAACCCATGAATTTATGCATTTTTTTAAATTAAAGTTTTAGTGAAATTATTGCGAAATGCTCTGTGAGAATCTTGATGTGCAGAGAGGAGCAGTCAAATCGTGTTCATGCAGGTAGGGCAGAGAGAGAGTAGGGTTTTGTCTAACGTTGTCGAAATAATTGCGCTCTCTCTCTCTCTCTCTCTAGCTCTTTATTACCTGACTTTTTGCTGGCTTTCTCTCTCTTAACTCTGGCCCCTTGTCTCCCCTTGTTTAGAAAAAAGAATCTCAGTCCTTGAAGAGAAATAAAGAAAATCTTTGGAGCAATGGCTTCCACAAGTGACAAAAGATGACTAGTAGCTGCTACATTCGCCCTAGTTTTCCTATTTAGAAATGACATGTCTAGGTTATGATGCCATTTTACTATTTTACGATAAAGCTAATGGAAAGTCCTTTGGTTTAAGTCTAAGTTGATCTTTTGAAAATTAATGATGCTTACTGTCTTTTAAGCTACTTTGCTTTTTCAGCTCGAAAAGTTTGAGTTGTGTGTGACAAGATTGGATTATTGAATGAGTTGTTTTGGTAGTAACTCATTTAAATTTTTTTTTTTTGGCTGCTAAGATTGTTATGTTTTCTTGATAATCATGCGGCAGCTTGAGCTCATTAGATTTTTATGTCTCTCAAACCTCAGAAAGCTGTTAGAGTAGTTTTTTTCCGTTTAAGCAAAAGCTTAGATAGCATCGATTCTATGTTTGTAGGGGCGGTGTTTTTCTACTTCTGCTCCTACCTTTGGACAGTTTAACTATTATTTAGCAGTACCACCACTCTGCATAGAAAACTTGATTTTCAATTCTCTTGTTTTCCACAATTATTAAGCCCATCATGGTAATGCTATAAAGCCCATGCTACTATTTACAACTATTTCTATTCTAATTAACTTTGCCGGTATTATGAATGCCCAGCATCATAACTCATGCTACAGCTTTGTTTTCCTTGATTTTGATATTACTATAAAGTTTCTTGGTAGAGTGGTGTCTAGCAAAAACAAATCTAGTGGGCAACTATTAACCACGGGAGTCAGTTCAATAAAATTAGTTAAAAATATGTCCGATTAATGGTAAAATGATAAACTGGGAATTTGAACCATCTCGTTATTTTAATGTTCAAGTACCAAAACTATAGGGTCTAGATGAACCTTGTCATCCTCTTTTCACAGTGTAATTTGATTGTGATTATCACTTCAAACTTTTTCGTTGTATACCTCAATGAACAGTGGATAACATCATTTTTTTGAGGAAAAAACAACAGAAAGCATACATAATAATTTTAGTAATTAGTCGACTGTTTACTGTACAATAACTTGCTGTAATATCAAACTTGATTCTTCACCCATCAAGCAGAAAACATTTGCAGATCTTAGTAAAAATCAATTAGAACCTCCTTATGGTATTTAAAAAGTACCCATGATCCTTTGTACATGATAATCTTGCATTAACTGTAAGAAAAACATGTGAACCATTTGGCTACACTTACACTACAACTATAGTTCTGACTTGATTACATTTGTTTATTTCTTTTCCCCTTGTTATTATTGGCAATCTAGTACTATAGAGAACCTAACGCTCTATGATTATACATTCTTATTTCATTTAACGAGAATTGTTAGTCAGTTGTACCGTTGCAGTCTTGTAGAGGTGCCTTTCTTGATGGCTACTTCCAAATTTATCATATGATGGACAGTTTGCCATCATCTTTCAGTTAGCATTTCTTCTTTTTTTGAATCTGCCATGAAAGGTTGCTCCATTGTAGCATTACCTTTTATTTTTTCTATTCAAGCCTTGCGGGTTTTTTGCAGTTTCTTGCTTAGACACATCATCAGCGAACATTACTTTAGAAACATCAAGAAAGTGTTATGAATTAAGTATGTGACCATTTCATGCTTTTATTTCGTTGTCACCTATAATCGTTGTAATTTTGAAGGGATTTTTTACACACAAAGTTTGGTGTATGTTCATTTTAGGCCTTTTAGGTTTGTGCTTCTTTGATCAGAAGTAAGTTGGTTTTTGGTAAAAATATTCTTCTTATTATTCAATAGGTCAGGGAAACACTCTTAATATCGCATAAGTTTTAATTGTGTAACCTCACACAACGAATTGTCCAACACTGAATTGTAGTTGTGTCATCTCATGCAATTATTTCTCCAGCCGTCGGCTTTACCATGTGTTTTTTCTACGCCATAACTATTCACTACAAACATTTGTCCAGAATTTGAAACCCTTGCTTGGTGAACCTTTTTTGGGTTGTTTATCTATTTGAACCACTTGCAGCAATTACATTGGATGTTTATCGGTTAATAACTGGCCTTTGAGAAAATTTAATACTAAATATTGATTCGATTTTGTGCTATGTTTATTAAGGCCTTTCATTTAAATCAATCTTAAGCTCTTTTTACAATCTAGTGTTATTTTTTATTATCTTCTGAATTGCACTATTTAGATAGTGTTTGAAAGGCCTATTAAGGAGATGACTGGGCTAATCTGCTTGGGTTCAATTGAATCAGAAGGATGTTAATCGTAGTTTAGTCATGAGTCCAAGCATATAACCATGTTTCCTAACTCTCTTTTCAATATGGAACTAAATCGCACCCCCATGCCTTTTTCTAGACTAAACCCACACTTAACCGAATTGATGCAAGACACTTCTTAACAAACCTCCACCTTGGTTTAGATCTAGTCGAGTCCACTCAAGCCAAATACCACAATTGAATAGCTAATGGTGATACCATGTCAACTTAAAAGTTGCAGACGAACAAAGTCACAATACGGACAAGTGTGGCTTGCACACATGGGATCCCTAACTCGTGATGGGCCAAATTATACTAAAGCCTGATGGTATGTAACATCACATGCGCTCTAGTTTGAGCTCTAACCATGTAAAAGAATCTCGAAGTAAACAAAGCATCTAACAAACGCCCATCAGCCATGAGCGCTGATGCAAATTGGTTAGAGTTAGGAAGACCTATTACTAAGATGGACTAGGTTAATCTATTTGGGCCCAAGTGACTGTAAGGATTAATCTATTTGAGTCATGAATCCAAACATATTTAACTATGTATCCATTTACTTTCTTTCCTATGTGGGACTGAATCCCACACAATGCTGTTTTTCTAAACCAAACCCAAACTTACCCAAATGGATGCAAGACACCCTTAAATGGTTGTATGTCTTGATGAGCCCTGTCTTGCATGTGCTAGAGTAGTGTCATATGCCACTGAACATTCAATACATTTTATATAATATTCTTAAATTAATAAAGATTTTATTGTTGCACATATAGTTTGTGTATCTTTTATATAATTGTTATGTTATTCTTAGAAATTGTTTTGTTGGATGATGCACAATGATGGTCACTTGCTTGGAGATGTGATTTAACTTAGCGATTTCTTAAATATGTGCTTAACTATAACTAGTAAATGATAGTTTTGTTATAAAAAGTTATTATACATGATATTGACATGTAAGATGTGGTGGTGGTTCTTAACTATCGGGAATGAAGATTCCCCGGGTGTATGTCATAAGCGCATATTATGATATGTATAGCACTAGACCATATTTGGATTCTCTAGAACGAGTCGCCTAAGAGACAGAGAACTCAAATTGCTACATGATCCCTTTGACATGATGATACTGTCATTTCCAATTTGATAATTTAGTATGCTTTGATTTGATGGTTAAATTTCTTTTACATGTGCTATACAACTTGAAATGTTGGGTTACTAGATTTTATTTAAAGAAATGATGGATATCTGGATAGGATCCAGTGTGCTTATTTTGATGAGTTAATTTATTATGCATATCCCATAAAGTTATCAAATTCCCATCGATGGGTGGTTTTGAAAATTATTTTTCAAAATTAATTTTCTTATAGAAATAAAATTTCAAAATTATTTTTATTTATGTTCATCGGGATTGCAATTTTAGGCATGAGCAAATAGGTGATTTGTCATGCTCAATAAAGTTGTCTAAAATAAATCAATGCTGGAAGGGATTGAATGCGAGATACTATTCATGAATATTTAATCCCATATTATGAAAGAGCTTATATGAGTAGTTGGTCGGATAGGGATTTAATTGTTAAATTAAAATTATTAATTTGATTAATAATTGGTTATCGATATGGGACCCAATTGGTCTCATTAATGTCATTAGAAGAGGTTTACATGCAATACAAATTCTATTATATCTTCAATTGTTATGGATAGCTTTTTTGAATAATTATGAATTATTTGAAATTAAAATTTACAAGACTAGTCTAATCCTATATATATATAGGGTTCATATGCGGTCTTGTGAAGATACAGTAAAATAAGAAATTGAAAAATCAAAAATTGAGAACGTATCTCTCGGTATTGTTCCTTTTTGGTGACGGGTGGATTTCAATTGGAGGTTTCTTTTTCTCTTGAGGAAGCTATTTCGGTTGATCTTGGGACAGATTATTGTAGAAAATCGAAAAATGTTTCAGGTATTCTTCTAAACTTTAGTTAATTTCGATTAATCTACATGATATGCGTATTTCGCCATGTTGTATGTCATGTTTCCAACAGCTTGAGCTCCCATATTTGCCTATGTAGATTGGTCATCTTATTATCAAATGGATCTTCATTATGGAAAGGGCTGCTATCATTGGTTGCTCCCTCTCTTTGCTTTTGTTGCGACCACCATATCTATCGCGATATGACTATTGAATCTTCGTGTCTTGCTTTGGTACCTTGGTTGGTTGCAACCACCATATCTACCGTGTCGTGCCTCTATTGAAATTTTCTGGTCTTGCTCTAATGCCACTTGATATAGTCTTCGTTGGGTCTACTAGAAATTCAATCTTAAGTCCTATTTAATCTCAGTTAGAGCTTTGTCAAATCTTTCTTCAATTAGAAGAAAAATTAGAGTTTTACAAAATAGCGAAATCTCTTCTATATTTGGCTAAATCTATCTCTATGTAGGTCTGTTGAAAGAAGTAATCAGAGAGGATTGTTTTAGTTCCCTCACTTAGATGTTATTTATAATATCACAAATACAAAGAGGCTTGTCCCTAACCAATGTGGGATTAAACAACATAAAGAAACAACTCTCCACACTCCTCAAGACGGGGAAAGATATCTATTAAGCCCATCTTGTCACACCCTCTAGCTAGGTCTACTGAGCTAAGTCCTTTAGTGATCCTTAGTTGGAACATGATCTAACTCCAGTAACCCACTGTTCAGCTTCTTTTTGATGAAGAACATGTTAATCTTGATGTGCTTGGTTCTGTCATGCTGCACTAGTTATTGGCAATACTGATAGCTGACTTGTTGTCGCACCACAACCTAATCTTAGCCCTTGAGCTAGCTTTAGCCCATCAGCATGCTTTTAAGCCATATTAACTCCGCAACCTTCACGGTCATTGCTCTGTACTCTACTTTAGCTATTAATGTTGCCACAATAGATTGCTTCTTGCTTTTCCAAGAGACTAAGTTGTCTCCTACAAATATGTAGTATTTTGAGGTAGATCTCCTATCATCTCGGCAGCTAGCCCAATCTGAATCACAGTAGCTCTCAATGTTCACATGGCCACTCCTTCTAAATATCAGGCCTTTGTCAGGGGCGCTTTTTGTCAGGGGCACCCTTCAGATACTTCAAGATCTGGTATATTGCGTCCATATGACCCTTTCTCGGGTCATGCATGTAGCTGCTCACCAAGCCTACTACAAGCATTGATGTGGGCAGAAGGGTAGGAGTAGAAGGAATGATATCACCTAAAGTGGAGGATGGTGTAGGTGTCTCAAGAGTTGGAGCAGAGCGGGACGAGAGACTGGGCACTGACACTGTAGGCACCTCTGGTACTGTAAGCACCTCTGGCACTGTAGGCACATTTGACTGCTTTCCCCTCTTGTATATACGCAACTCCCCCTGAGCTGTAGGCCTAGCACTCTTTGTCTTCTCCCCTTCGTCTTCATCCTCATGCTCCTTTGAGTAAGGGACCGAAATTGGGATTTACCTCCTTGAGCGCTCACCATTCTCCCCCTCGCCTCATACCTCCAGTATC
>JBAKGM010000326.1:12428299-12442199 GCA_037177215.1 Asparagus racemosus | reverse complement strand
GCAGCCGTCAAAACTGCTTGTCCCCACAACGTCTTTGGGACATTCATTGTCATCATCATACTCCTAGCAACTTCTAGGAGATGTCTATTCTTCCTCTCTGCTACCCCATTCTGAGCTGGGGTGTATGTGCTGGTAGTCTGGTGTTGTATTCATTGAGCTAACAGATACTCTTTAAATATTTTGTTATTATACTCTGTATCATTATTTGACCTCAACACCTTTACCACAGCACCATATTGAGTTTGGATGTGCCTATGAAAATTTTTGAAGCAACCAACTACATCATTCTTATTTTTCATCAGGTACACCCAAGTGACTAGAAAAACAATCAATAAATATAACAAAATACTTTCATCTTTTATAAAATTTATTGTACAAGGTCCCCATACGTCAGAATGTATCACCTCAAAATTACAAGAACTTCTATTACCCGAACTAACATAAGAGCTTCTAGTAAGCTTTCCAAACTCACAAGCATCACACTGAAGTTACTGTTGATTTGCTTTCTAAAATAAGATTGGATACATTTTACCTAGAATACTAAATGAAGGTGTCTCATCCGTTGATGATGTAGTATCAACTCATCCTCTGAGCATATCTCAGTTCCTCATGCTCCTGTCCTCTCAACCATAGATGTCAGCGTTGAGTCTAACCCTTCACGGTCTAGGTACCGCAGCCCGTTAAGCCATGTGCCAGTCTCAAGTTTTCGCCCTATCCCCTTCTCCTGAAAGATCACCTTAGGAATATCGAAAGGAAAGAAACAACACATTTCAGTTGAAGGATATTGGCACTAATGGATAACAGGCTAACAGGAAATGGAGCATGCAAAATATTACATAGTGTTATAGAATTTGTACAATTAATAGTGCCCTTGCCGACCACAGCCTGTATTGTACCATCTACAATCTGGATACTCTATAGCTCTGCTAAGTGAGTATAAGATGAGAACTCACTGCATTGCCAGTTACATGTCTTGATGCTCCAGAATTCATTATCCAGTTTGTAGATCTAGTGGCAACCATGGATGCAAGGGCATGTGTGTCGTTCATATCTTTGTTTGGATAGGTGCGAAGAGCGTAACTGGCATAGTCTCCTCTAGATAACGTAGTAAATACACCCTCAGACACGTCGCCTACTACTCTCTGTTTCCTTCTCAGTGCCTCCTAGGAAGCTCGATCCTCCTCAGTAAAAGTCATCTCAGTTTCTTCCTCCCCCTCTGCCACCGACAGATTCGTCCGATGGCCTCTTTCACCTCGTCGGCCTCTACGGCGACGGCCTCCGGCCTGTCCACGTCAATCCTAGTCTTTTCTTGGGTGCCTTAGAGCACATCTGTCTCAGATGCTCTACCTCTTGGCAGTTGAAGCACTGCCTGGTCTCCCCTTTAAATCCAGTATTACGTGTGTTTAAGACCACCAGTGCTGACTTCTCCATTGAAAGTCCACCTGTCCCAGCCTGTAGCTTGATATGGTTCTCCTATATTATGGTCGAGACTGCCTCCAGAGATGAAATCTTTGTCTGGGCTAGTAGCATCGCCGTTCTCTGCTTAAATGATGGAGCCAATGCTTAGAGGAATAGCATGGTCCTCTTCTGCAAAGAGGCTTCACGCTCTTTGTACTCAGGGTCCTTACAGCTTGCTAAGGGGGAGAAGTGAGCGTGATTTAGTCACAAGCACTCTAGCTCCGTGGCATACTCCTGTATAGTCCTCTCTCCCTGGAATGTAGCGTTGATCTCCTTTTCGATCTGCAATACTCTTAAGTTATTCCCCACCCCATGATAGGTCTTTCTCAGCTTCTCCCAGATATCCTGCACCTTCCTAAGACCATCTACCGTGGCTGCAATTGGCTGGATTACAGAATTGAGAAGCCAAATATACACCAACATATGAGTGGACTTCCACTCATCTCTTCACGCGGAGCCCTCAGCTGGCTCGGTCTTCTCCCTCGTCAGATATCCCTCCAGTTTCCTCCCTGTAAGGATATATCTCACCCGGCGCGACCAACTCAGATATGTCGCTGGCTCTTCGAGCTTCACGTCGATATGTGGAAGCTCCACCTTCTTAGGCGGTGGCTTTGTTGATCCCTCTCCCGCTGTCATCCTCATGAACCGCATCAAAGTTGAAACACCCTCCTGGTTCAACTTCTTGATGAATTCTGCCATCGCGTTTGTGCCGGTTTCCATCGATCTAATTTGTGTTTGGTTCCCTCACACCAATCTCACAAATTTAGATCCCACACCCGGCCTTTAACTTTCCTCGTCTCCAAACATCACCCTTTTTTCATCATCCACCTTGCCTCCTGTTCATCTCATCTCCTCAACACGAGGGGGTTACATGATTAAGGGGATTATTTCACGAAGAAAATAATCGCCAAAAGCGAGTGAAATCGACCAAGCGAAATCACCACTCTTAGGATCAAAACAAGGTTTGATCCAGAGGGGTCAAGTGTAGCTCTGATCCTTAGATCTCTCGAAATCTAGGATTTTGGATTTTGGGTTTTGTGAGGAATGACGGCTAGGGTTAGGGGATTATTTCACGAAGAAAATAATCGCTAAAGGAATGGCGGCTTGGGTTAGGGGATTATTTCGCGACGGAAATAATCGCCAAATGAATGACGGCTAGGGTTATTGTGGCTCTGATACCATGTTGAAAGAAGTAGTGAGAGAGGATTGTTTTAGTTCCCTCTCTTAGATGTTATTTATAATATCATAAATACAAAGATGCTTGTCCCTGACTAATGTGGGACTAAACAACATAAAGAAACAACTCTCAACAAGGTCAAGTTTGCATTTACAAGCAACCTCAATAAGTTGCTTATCTTCATCCTATTTCTAAATATCCACCGGTTACATTGAGCTAACATGTGTAAGACAAACTAAAGTTGACCTATCATTATGGATAAAGATGAATTATTTCTTTATCTTGTAGGATAAGCTAGTGAAAAAGAAAATAATTGGATATGATTATATTTGTAAACTCTGATTTCTATCTAAAGTGCAATCATGAATAGCATCATGTTATTTAGTTCAAACTAGGATTCCTAGTTTGCATGCAACCATACTATAATCAAAATAATAAATGCAATAGCATTTTTATAGTTTCATCAACAACTAAAGGTAAAATTGAAGTCGAAAGAGAAATAAAATTAAAACAATAAGAGCTCATCAAATAAAAGTATGGTATAATAATATAGTTTTTAATGTTATATTTTTAATATGTATATCTATTTGTAAAAGAAGGGGTATATAGAAACACCTTATGCTTGCTTGTTAATTTAACCGGTGGAAAAAATTTAGGTTAAATTTTAGAAAAATCCCCTCAGCTATGGGGGTCGTCTCAGAAAACCCCACTCAATTATGAAGATGTAGATAACCCCCCTCAACTTTTAAAATATTATTTATTCCCCCTCAACTTCACTCACTTAACCCCCTAACGTAATATAATTTAAATCTAAAGGAACAAATGATTTAAAATGACCATACTACCCCTATGATATTAAATTTTTTTTTACCATAGTGTTCTTTTTAAACTTTTTCTTGGTTAAAAAACTTTCATTTTATTTCCCCTCGTCTTATTCCTCCATCTTCATTGTCACGTTTTCGTGCAAATCTATTTTTTTCTCTCTTTTTCGAAATACTAAACTTCTTTTATTTTCTGCTTATCCATTCTTGTGATGTTTGAAACAATTGAAAGTTTAAAATTTTTTTTGAAGATTAGTTTCCTCAACAAAACCCATCGAACTGAAGTCTAATATTTTGATTGGGTTGGGTTTTTAAACTCATGAATTTTTTCAATTAATGGTATTTTAGTCATTGCATATTTCAAATTAATAATATTAAGAAGGTTATTTGAAAAAACTAGACAGATAAATGGGATTTTGTGAGACACCCATAGTTAAGAGGTTTAGTCATATTTTAAAAGTTGAGGGGGTTATCTACAACACCCTCAAATTTGAGGGGGTTTTCTAAAAATAAAATAGCTGAGGGGGGGGGGTTCTGAGACAAGCCCCATAATTAAGGGGGTTTTCTAAAATTAACTTAAAAACTTACCTAGATAGAGAGGGGTATTCAAATTATCCTTATGCTCTTTGAATCCATGTCATTTAGTAAATGGTGAATATGGACAGTAATAGTTAGTAACCATATGAAATCTTGATACATTTTTATCACTCCACTTAACAAAGAGAATATAAATGTTATGATGTTTGCTTTCTGGGTAATCTTCGTTGTTATATGTTACTATTTTATATGGCCATATATAATAAAAACACTTATGCTTCTTGGTTAGTAATGGTATTCTTCAAATTGGTATTATGATATCAATTTAATGAGTTTATACAATCTTTTTGCTATTTTTATTTTTAAATTTTTAAAATATTTTTTATTTAATACAGTTTTATTTTTTTTTAAATATTTTTTGCTATTTTTATTTTTTGATCTATTAGGCATTTATCTAAGTCATATAAATGTGTGACCTATTTGAATATGGATACTATTTTAGTATATACCGTTCGGATATTACAGTAGATATGAACGGTCGATGTTCTAAAATACGGTCTTGTTTTACGTTCGTGTTAGGATTTTATGGAGTTTAATTTGCAGAATTAAACACAAGAAACAAATAATGACACCAATGAAAATATCGCAAGCAAGCAAATACAGGATTTAATGTGGTTTGGCAAATTGTGCCTATGTTCACGGAGCAATCCAGAGAGAAATATTCTGTTATGAATCAATAATACAATCTCCGTAAAGCTACACCCAAATTTGAGGATTAAATCACAAGAGAAAATACAGTGTTACCTCTAGGACACCAAAACTCTAAACCCGTCTCAACACAAATCTCTAACCTACAAAGAAATCAACATTGTATTCTTAACGGCGTCATTGTTCTGAAGAACACGATGTTTGAATCACTGCAATTGGACAACTTAGCGATCCGAAAATCAATTTTTTCTCTTCCTCTCTCTTTTCACCTCAAAAACAACACCCAAGAGAAAGTGCTCTCAGATTTTCATTCCTATAGCCTATAGGGATTCATGAATGCTTTATTCCTTTTTTTAAAGGAATATTATCTTTAGCCCCCCTATTTCTATTCAACTTCACTATGTGGGCCCTTATTTGGGTTGGACCCACAACAAACTCCCCCTCCAGCCCAACAAGAGGGGTATGCCAATCTGTAACTCCTCACCAGGAGTCCATGCGGCCAATTGCCAACACAACTATGCCTTCTCTTTAGGAACAGTCTTCATCAGAAAATATGTTGGATTCTTATTAGTATGAATCTTCTGTAGCTTTAGATCTTCTTTTTCAACAGCTTCTCTAAGCCAATGATATCTCACATCTATGTGTTGTCTTTGAGTGGAATGTAGAAATTTTTGCTCAAATCAAGAACTCTTTGACTATCAATGAAAAGTAGATACTCATTCTGCTATAAGTCTAACTCCTGCAAAAATCTTCTCAACCAAATCATCTCTTTACTGACTTCTGCAGCTTTAATATATCTAGCTTCTGTTATAGACAAAGCAACACACTTTTGCGACCTAGACTACCAAGATACAACTCCTGGAAAGTGAACAATCAACCTGAGATAGGCTTCCTGCGATCGAGATCACCTGCCTCATTGGCATCTACAAAGCCTTGTAGATCTAGCTTGGAACCTTCAAAACTCAAACACAATCAGGATCCGCCTTTCAAATATTTCAAGATCCACTTTATATGCTTCCCAGTGTATTTTCCTTGGATTAGAAAAAAAAACCTGCTCACAACAACAACTGCATGAGCTATATCTAGCCAAGTGCAAACCGTAACATACATCAAACTTGCTATAGCTGAAGAGTAAGCAATATTCTCCATCTCACTCTTTTCTTCGTTTGTAGTCGGGAATAATTTCTTACTAAGATTCAAGTGACCTACAAGAGGAGTACTGACTGACTTAGCACCTTTTATGTTGAATCTATCAAGCAATCATTCAATATATTTCTTTTGTGATAACCACAACTTCCTGGCTTTTCTGTCACGAGCATTCTTCATATCAAGAATTCGTTGTGTCAAACTCAAATCCTGCATGTCAAAGGATTTAAATAAGTCCTTCAGCCCACAAATCATCTGACTGTCCTGATCAACAATCAAGAAGTCATCCACATAAAGCAATAGGATAATGATGGTAGAATCTGAAAATCTCCTAAAATATATACAAGAATCTACAACTATCCTTTGGTAGTCATGATTCAACATGAAAGAGCCGAACTGCTTGTACTACTACCTGGGTGCCTGCTTTAAACTATAGAGGCTCTTTTTTAACCTGCAAACCATGCGTTTTTCTCCCTTCACTTCAAAAATCTCTGGCTATGTATATCTCCTCCGAATCGCTATGAAGGAATGCAATCTTTGCATTAAGTTGCTCAAATCTCGATGTCTAAATTAGCTGCTAACCCCAAGATCACTTTAATGGACGTCATCTTCACAATCTATAAGAAAACCTTATCAAAATCAATGCCCTTTGTCTGCCCAAAGCCTTTCACCACTAATCTGGCTTTGTATTTCTGAATCTCTCTGTAGCCATCCTTCAACTTGAACACCCACTTGTTCTTCAAAGCTTTTCTGTCTTTCGGCAACTCCACCAACTCATTAAGTATCGTTCTTCTGGAAAGACATCTCTTCCTGCATAGCTCGAAACCATCTATACTTGTCTTTATGAGTCTATCCCTCATGAAAGATCTTTGGCTCTCCATATTCTGTTAGCAAAGAATACTCTGAGCGGGGATATATCGAGGATAGTTTGTGCACTCTAGCTGATCTCCTAGCCTGTAGCTCTTCAATCTCCTGCTGCTAATGATGCTCCATCTGCTGAGTAGTCTCCAGCTCGTGAGCCTGATCACTCTCTTTCTGCTCCGATATATGATCGTCATCTACACCATCATCTTGTGTCTGTTGGATGTAACTGTACTGGAGAAGGAACACGTGTCATATCTGAAATCTCACTAGCAATGCTATTTAACTGTTCTACTCTCCCAAGATCCGCAATTGTCTGGTCCTCATGAAAGACCACATCTGCTTGTTTGATAATTCTTCTCTTCTCTAGATCTTATAGCTTGTGGCTAAACTCATCTTTATAACTAAGGAAGATGCAATGAACCGCCCTATAATCAAGCTTCTATCTCTGCTCCGTCAAAACATGTGCAAACGCCTTGCAATCAAACACCTTCAGATGAGAGTAGGAAATATCTTTTCCTGACCAGAACCTATTTGGAATATCAAAACCCAAAGTGAAAGAGACATGTTGATTATATAGCATGTAGTGCGAACGGCTTCACCCCAGAAGTTCTTTGGTAACTTCGTTATCTTCATCATGCATCTAACTTTCTCCACAATGGTTCTATTGTATCTCTCTGCAACTCCATTGTGTCACGGTGTGTCGGGCTCTGTCCTTTGATGCCGACTACCATGCTTGGAGCAATAGTCTGAACTTAATGGAAGTGTACTCTATTGTCAGTACGCAGACGTTTCAACTTCGTGTTTGTCTGCCTCTCCATCATGACATGAAACTGTTGGAAAATTGTAAACACCTAATCTTTTATCCTCAACATGAAGACCCACATCTTTCGCGATGCATCATTAATAAACAAATACTTGTTGCCACCTAAGGACTCCACCTCGGTAGGACCACAAACATTCTAATAAACCAATTCCAATATATTATCTTTTCTTTTAGAAGGCTTACTAAAAGAAACTCTATATTTGCTAAATAAAAATAATCACAAAGGGTAAGTGACGTATTTTTGGCAAAGAGAATGAGAAACTTCTTTGCCAATACCTACAACCCCTTCTCACTCGTGCCTGAGCCTCTTGGGCCATAAACTGAGATAATTATCATATTGAGCCACGCTCAAAGAATCATATGAAGCCTTAGCTTGAGTCTTGTACAAATTGCAGCATATACTTTCTCTAGCCACCACTCTAGCCACCACAAGAGAGCTTTTGGTGATTTTACATTTTCCTCCACCAAAGTGAATGTCATATCCTATTCAGTCTAAAGTAAGACTCGAAAGTAAATTGAGCCACAAATTGAAAACATGTCGCACATTCTTCACGACCAATGTGCATTCGATATATGTCTGCAAGTGTATTTCACCAAGTCCTACAATCTTCGAGTAGCTAGTATTCCCTATCTTCACATTGTCAAAGTCACGTACTCTGTACGATATGAAAAGGTCCCGATTAGAGGTAACGTGATATGTAGCTTCTGTATCCACTTGAAATTTTGACGTATAACATGCGTCTAGTGTTCTTTCCCAAAACTAGAACAACATTAGTCAGTCAAGGTAGCAGTACTATTATTGTTCGCATTATTCTCATCTTTGTTTCCAGCTTGCTCTTTCTTTCGTACCCAATAATTCTTATTGATATGACTCGGCTTCCCGCAATGGAAGTAACCTCTCCCTTTAGACTTTGATCTACCTTTGGATGTGCCATGACCTTTAGAGTCTCATTGAATAAACTGCTAGTAACCATACTCATCAATAACACACTATCTAAGCCGCGTTGTTGACTGTCACCACTAATGTTTCCCAGCTGTCTAGCAAAAAACGTAATAGCAATAAAGCTTATAACTCATCATCGAGAGTTCATAGTAGCTAATTGATTAACCAAAATCTTTAACTTATTCAAGTGCTTTGCTATGTTGCTTCCTTGAACTTCAAGTTCACTAACTGCCTCATGATGAACGACCTGTTTCCCGCGGTCTTCTGCTCAAAGATCTTCAAGCTTCTACCATAGAGACTTCATATTAGTGTCACTCGCTATATGGTGAAACACACCAACATCGATCCACATCCGGATATTAACCGATTGCCTTCTTGTGATGTTTCTTCCACTCTTTATCGGACATCTTTTCTAGCTTGGCTTAAGCTCCTTCAATAGGATCATGTAAATCCTTGCAATAAAGAATATCTTTCATCTTATATTTCCACACTTGCCAATGGGAACCATCAAATTTTATCAGTGTTGAAACTCTCCATCATATCCATCCCAAGACTCACCCCGGAATAGGGCTCTGATACCACTTGTTAGGATTTTTATGAAGATTAATCTGCGGAATTAAACACTAAAAATAAATAACGACACAAACAAAAATATCACACAAGCAAACATCAATATTTAACGTTCGGCAAATCGTGGCTATGTCCATGGGGCAATCTGGAGAGAAATATTCTACAATCAATAGTAGAATCTCCTCAAAGCTACACCTAAACTTGAAGAGTAAATCCTAAGAGAAACTACAATGTTACCTCTAGAACACCAAAATCCAAAACCTATCTCAACACAAATCTCCAACACTCGCGAAGAAACCAATATTGCGTTCTAGACGGCAGCGTCGTAAAGAAAAAGTTGTCTGAATCACTGCAATCAGACAATTGAGCAATCCAAAAATCAATTTCTCTTCTCTCTTCGCCCTAAAAACGGCGCACAGGAGAAAGTACTCTGTTTTTTGTTCCTATAGCCTGCAGGGATTCGCGAATGCTTTATTTCTTTTATTTTAAAGGAATAGTATCTATGTTCCCCCAAATTCTATTCAACTTCGAATAGGTCCAATTCACATTCTATTACAAATAGGATTCAACCGGTGACTAACTTAACCATGTGGGCCCCTACCTGGATTGGGACCATAGCAGTTCGGATAGAGTACGCTAGAGTTTTATAGATATGTAATCAGATTATTGTGAATGATGCGGATTTGAATGTTTTAATGTATACATATCATATATATTATATGTTAAAATATACAAGAAAAGTGAAAATCAACAAATGTGTAAATAAACTGAGCAAGCAGCTAGCAAACAATGAAGATTCAATTCATATGCACTAGCTATTTAATTCATGTTATTAGAAGTTTGAAACTATAACTAAAGTTCATAATAAACTTGAAAATAGTACAAATTGGAAAGAGAAGAAAAAATATTGCAGGGGAATCAAAACTCACGTTTGATAGAGGATGATGGTAACTGTGGCTGTTTGCTTTAGCGGCGGAAGAGAGGCGAACGGTTGTTGATGATGACTTTGGCAAGCATGCATAATTGTTGGTGAGGAAAGAGTCACATGATGACATCAATAGTGGCAGTGAAAGAAGAGGCATACAATAAGGTTGGTGATGACGAGGGAAGAGTACAACGTGAGATAGTTGATGAGAGGAGAGGTGATAGTCGCGGTAGGATATCATATGCTACTATTGTCCCATGTTGCATCAACGCACATCTCATTCCCTTGCCTAATGCTTTATTATGGATTACTATCCTCCTAATTTGTTATGCATTACAAAAAACAAGGTCAACCTGTCCTTCAATTCCTTAAAAGCCACATTGCAAGCATATATCCACTCCTACTTCTCACCTTTGTCAGCTTGGTTAAAAGATCCTGCAATCAAGCAAGTCCTGCACAAACCTCTGTGGGTATGTCCAACCAATCCAAGGAACTCTCCATCGCGACGGACTTGAAATCAACAAATCTCTCACTGATGTAATTTTCTTAGGGTCTATTGATATACCCTCTCTAGATACAATGTCAAGAATCATATTTTCAAATCAACTCACATTTACTTAGTTTCCTGAAGAGTATTTCGTCGTAGGACTTGCAATACCATCATGAAGTGCTTCGTATGCTCCTTTTTACTCTTAAGAGTACACTAGAGTTTTGTTGATGAAAACTACCCAAACTTATCCATATATGGATAGAACGCCCTCTTTACTAGATCCATGAACACTACCGAGATGCTCGACACCCCAATGGCATTATTAAGAACTTGGAATGTTCGTATCTCGTTTGATGTTATCTTTGAATGTCTTCTGCCTTCACCTTCATTTGGTGATATCCCGAGCAAAGATCCAGTTTGGAAAACACCCTCACACCTCCAAGTCAATTGAATGAATCACTAATCTTGAGTTTTGGCTACTTTTTCTTAATAGTCACTTGATTCCTCTTAGGTAATCTATACGCAAGCTCATGCTATCGTCCTTTTTCATTAACAATACTAGGGTTCTCATAGTGATGCCTTTGCTTTAATCAAGCCCCTTGACAACATTTCTTCTAACCAAGTCTTGAGCACCTTCATCTTAATTGGTTTGCTGTATGGTGCCTTAATATTAGCATCATTCTAGAAATAACGGCCTTGGAGAGCTCAATTTCCCTATCAAGCAAAAATTCGGGTAATCATTCAATAAAACATTGAAAAAGTCCTGTACAACTTTCTTTATAGTCCTCTTCTACTCGAACTCTAGATGTTTTGGGTTATGAAAATCATGCTTCTTCTTAGTCTATCACCACATGGGAAGTGCATGCAAGTGCATGTCAAGGATCATGTTGAACCCGCTCATCATTAACACAAGCATATTTGCATATAACACTACCGAAAACAACTATGGACACAATCTATACTCTATTTACTACTAATACCCCAGGCCATATATGGAAGCGAAGAAATTGGAATCAGTGAATAGGAAATCAATGTATTATGTTGTCTACATGAAGTACAATACCATAGATCAATCTTGCTCAAGTGTAGGGAACTTGATACAGGTTTAATTTATTCATATCAAGGTAAATCTAGTTGCATATAAACCTTGGTTATACTATCAAAACCTTGCTACACGGTGCTTAACCAAATACATATACCTAGGGCGCAACTTGTTCAAAAATGGATCTATAAAGAGGTATTCCCCTCGTGTTATGCTTAGCCTCAAGTAATTCGGTACGATGTTACAGAAAGTGCAAGGCGGTCTAGGCGTCGAACCTGCCGCTTAGAGCCTAGGCAGCTAGGCGCCTAGGTGGGACCTAGTCGTTTTCCTTTTTTTTATTTTTTAATTACAACCAATATTATCTAAAGCAGTAGGTACTGCTAGGTGCTAAACCGGCGTCTAGCGCCTAGACGCTAAGCCTAGGAGGATTTCTTTTCTTATTTAAGTAGTGGCTGAGGAGGTTTTTCTAAAGGTTGGAGGTGTTGGAGAGGTGTTCGTAGTTGGAGGCAGGAGGAGTTTAGAGGAGGTCAGAGGACCTGGAGGTAGAAATAGAGGAAATCATGACCAAGACCTAGTAGTGCAGTTCGCGTAAGCAGTCTCCACTCACATAGGTGCTCTTAAGACCTAGGCGGGTGGAACCTAGGCGGCCTAGGTATCGCCTAGGCCTAGACGAGAGATTTTTAAAACATTGATTCGATACACAAGATAATCACATGCAGCCATCTATACCTACATATATATAATTAAAACATCTTAAAATAGAAAACACGGGAAATAAATACGATATTAGTGAACCAAAACAATTTGATGACATCCAAAATAATACAAATGTGGTAAGGCCAATATATAAGGTAGGACCTCGAAACAAATATGAAATAGTATCAATAAATAATAGCCTAAGCCCTTATAGGGATACATAAACTAGAAAACTAAGATGGCGAGAACTCCACTAGACCTCACTGGTGTTGTGTGAGCTCCTCAAAGTAAACTCGGTCATGCTCGGAGGGATCTCAGCTTTTATCTGCATACACAAATCCTAACTAGTTGGAAAGTGACCTAAGCAAGTAGTAGTATGGGGACAGTGGGTGTGTGTATCAAGCATGTGACAATTAAGTAATAGCTTGTTTGGGAATTCACTGTAGGAAGGAAAGGGATGGTAACTTAGGGGAGAGAATGGGAGGAACAGTAAGAGAATTCTCTTCTCCTCTATTACCCTGCAATTTGAGCTGAATTTTGCATTTATGTGGTGGAATGAAGGGGATCGAGGGAGTGTACTACCTCTTAAAATATCCCAAATGGGGTGAATTGCTCACCCTCCCTTCCTTGCACTTCCAACCCACTCATCCAAACAGGGTGTAAGGTAACCATGTGTCTTAGTAGTATGATATGCACATTTCTATTATACAATTGTTTAATACAAGAAACAAGAAATCAAGTTTAGCAAGTTAGTAGCAAATATTGTTAAAATATTAAATTATAACCCCTAAACTCTCACTGTAACTTTAGAGTTTTGGCGTAGTGGCAGCGATCCTTTAATACTATTAAAGTATTACATTATAACCCCTCAACCCTCATCATAACTTTAGAGTTTTGGTGTAGTGGTAAGGATCTTTTATATGTTATTACAGTTATATGTTATTAGAGCAACATATGTTCGATTCTCATGGGCCAAGACTTTACAATGGATTTTAAAAATTGAGATCTCTGCCTGAGTCCATGTTTCAGCCAATAAAAAGGGCCCTCAATCTGCTGCAGCATATAAGAATAAAATTATAATCCTCAACACTATAAATTTAGGGTTTTGGTGCAGTGGCTAGGATCTTTAAGAAATATATGCCATAACCATATTGTCAAGTCACAATTGGTTTTATGTAATTTGTTTGGAATTAATTGGTTGAAGAATGCAAGTGCATTAAGGTGTATCCTGGTCATACTTGGGACCATGGCTCATATACTATCAATTTTTTCACGTATTCCCAACGTAGTCAATATATCGATCAATATGTTTTTTTAATCACACCTGTAGCAAAATGATATAATCTCAATATCCTTTACCGCTTTGGGTGAGATATCATGATTTTCTCAACATATTAGAACATATGTTTGTCTTAAATTTAGTCCCTCTAACCATTACACCAAAACTCTGAAGTTATGGTGAGGATCGAGGATTATAGTTTTATGTTAATTCTAACATGCCCCCGCTGGTTGAGTGCCCCCTTCTATGGGTCGAGACCTGGACTCACGCAGCGGTGTCAATTTTTAGAAAATCTGCTTAAATTGGTGGCCGGTGGGATTCGAACCTGGGTTGCTCTAATACCATCTTAAATTTAGTCCCTCTAACCATTACACCAAAACTCCGAAGTTATGGTGAGGATCGAGGATTATAGTTTTATATT
>JBAKGM010000326.1:12397069-12414687 GCA_037177215.1 Asparagus racemosus | reverse complement strand
GGTAACCATTTTTAAGTGGACACCTTTTAATGTGTGGATGAGAAGCATTTACATCACTACTAAGCACCCATTTTGTACTTGGTACCAAGCATACCCATTATGCTATATATATGTGTATATATATATGTATATATATGTATATATATGTGTGTGTGTGTGTATATATATATGTATATATATGTGTGTATATAAATATGTGTGTATATATATGTGTATATATATATATGTGTGTGTGTGTGTGTGTGTGTATATGTGTGTGTGTGTATGTATGTGTATATATACACACACACAGAAACACACACACACACATATATGGAGGAGCTTGGTATGAAGCACAAACTTTGTGCTTGGTAGTGAGGTGGGTTATTCCCATCCACTCATTCAAATGGCACATTCACATGGCTTGGATAATTAAAAAGTTATTATTTTCAAGTGGGGCCCATTTGAATGACTAGATGAGAATGAACCATCTCACTACCAAGCACAAAGTTTGTGCTTGGTACCAAGTTCCTCCATTTCTCTCTCTCTATACACGCACACATATCTGTACACACACACACACACACACACACACACACACACACACACACATATATATATATATATATAAGAAAACTTTCTTTAACTTTAAGATTCTATCACTACCAAGCATCAATTTTGTGCTTGGTACCAAGTATGCCTTTCCTCCCTCTTTAAGATTTTATCACAAATTTGGTGCGTGGTAGTGATAGAATCTTAAAGTCAAAGGGAGAGGGAAATGGGTATACTTGGTGCTAAGCACAAATTTGGTGCTAGATAGTGATAGAAACTTAAAGTTAAAGGGGGATTTCTGATAAGCCCTAACTTTTTTTGGGGGGGGGGGGTATGAGAGATTATCTGATAATTGTCCAAAGGTTAGGGGAGTTTTCTGATATTTTGTCTTAAATTAATCAGTATTTTTGATGTTGTCAATTCTAATTTCAAACAAACCCTTATTGAGTTTTCTTTTCCTGCTGGAACTAACTTTTAGCATATAGATGAGTGAAAAATTATCAATTTCTTTATCCTTTAATATTAATCACTTCACTTAAATAGTTAATTAGACAATAAAATTGAGAAATGAACTTAGTACCTTGGAATGGACTTATTATTCATAAATTTTACTCAAAACAAATTCTAGAAAGATTACGCTTTAGATATAATAATAATGCTTCAACTGTAATGACATCTTCTTACTAATAACAAAAATAGAGAAAGATCCAACTTTAGATCTAATAATAATACTCGACAGTAATGACAATTTTTTAATACTTTCTTTTTGATGTTTTGATTGGGAGCATGAATAATATATATAGTTTGATCATATTTACCTATATATTTATTTCTGTCTCATGCATCTTTGGACTTAGATAAAAATTTTTATTAAGAAATATTTTTCTTTTGAAAATTCAAATGAATGAAATAAATTTTTTTGAATATTACATTTAAGAAGCAATAGAAATTTTTATTTGAAATGTCACTGAATAAAGTTTACAACTGAAATGATCTATAATCCAACACGTAACGAAGTTTGTAAGGATTTCTCTTAGAGATTATCTATTAAATTAAACATTTGATTTTTTTTTATTTTTACAATTTTTCTTTTTCACTTTAGGTCTTTAAGAGTAATGCACGCGCATGTTGGCTGGTCTATATTAAAAACTTAGTGAGGGTAGAAAAAGTTTGAAGGACATGGAAAAATGGCCCTTCATCTCACTAAAAGACATGAGGACAATTTGGTCATGTCACATAAATTTTTTCTTTTCCTTTCTTTTCTCTTTATTTATCTCTAGACCATTCGAAAGCATATCATAGAGCTTACTAATTAAATATCTTTAAATTGTATATTATAAGAACATATAAATATGAAATGATCAGTTCTTCTCCATGTAAATAAATACAATAAAAACATCAATTAAAATTTCAATATATTCCAATATAAATATTATCGATAGTGTATATTTAAAAACTTAGTTTAAAAATAATTAAATAAAATCATCTGAACATGAAATATGAAAAAGACTATTTTTAATGACATATCTAGGAAAAGTACATCGTGACTCAAATTGAAATATAAGTCATAGCCAATTTCGAATAAGGTATGACCAAATATCACATATTAAATTAACAATATCATAAAAAGATCTTAGCAATATCCACGATACTTCAGAGTCTTAAAATGACCCTTTTTATATAAAATTAGAATGATTAAGTTTTAATGTTGGTTGCACGTTCAATAATGCTGGTGTTATAGAAAAGGCGCAGGTTACTCATTCAGAATGTTGTCACTCATTATGAAAGTGAATGCTTGTCATGATCAACTAAGAAAGTTTCCATTTATTTGTGGCGAGCTATATCTAGGCAAGCCATTCTATTTTGTTGTACTTATTGGTTCCCTTGATTTGCTCGATACTTCTGAAATACATATAGATTTGATATATTGATCTGAACTAGCTGTTTATTTAAGCTATGCGTTTAGTCTAGTTTGTCAAAGTAGTGGTTACCTTCATCTATTCTACGTTCATTCCTTTGGTTTCATGTACATGACATGTGACAAGTCGTGTGCAATATACAGAATATAAAGAAATGAATGCTGCACCATGCTGCATATACTGTACTGATAATCAAGAAGACTAAAATTATGAATTGATTTCCGTATTTATCTTGTTCCACAATATGGGGGCTCTACAGCTACGTTCATTCCTTTGGCTTTACGTACTTGGCATGTGACAATAGATGTGCAACATACAAAACATAAAGTAAGTGATACTGCAAGTTATGCTCCATATGCTGATAATCAAGAAGTCTAAATTGAATTGCTTTCCTCTATATCTTGTTCCACAAGTGAGGACCCTTCTAGACTGGGCATTACTCATTGCTTTCATTATACAGCTGCCCCTAATCCTTTTTATTCTTCATTAAAATTGTTTCCTTATAAAGATTAAGGCTGCAGTTACATGCCCAGTGTTAAAGTAAAAAAATTTGTGTTCTATAAGTTTTGGTTTTTTCGATATTAGTCCCCCAAATCTAACATGTTTTGAATTAGTCCCCCAAATCTTGATATTTTGAAATCAGTCCCCCAAATCTTTAAGTTTTTCCAAACTAGTTCCACAAATCTTCATATTTAGAAATTGGCCCTCCAAATCTTATATAAGTATACTGGAATTAGTGACCCAAATCATTCAAGGAGCTGCTCACTAGGACTGATTTCAAAACATTCAAAAGATTTCCAGGACTAATTTCAAAATGTCAAGATTTGGGGGATTAATTTCAAAACACCTAAAGATTTGGGAGACTAATTTCAATATACCAAGTTTTGGGGGACTAATTACAAAATATGAAAGATTTGGGGAACTAATACTGGGAACACTCTATATTTTTAGAATTACTGTTTTGGACTATTAAAAATCCACGCCATACTGTGTGATTTTTAATTTTCATATATTCAGATAAAACACAGGAGATGGATAATTCATTAACTAGTGCATAGTTATGGAAGGATTAAAGTTTATACTAAATAATTAGTAAGATGAATTATAAAAACTCTTCAAACAATTAGGAAGCTTCAGGGACATCTTTTTTTTGTATGAGCATGACCTTCTTTCGCTATGGGTAGAGGTACATAGAAGTTTCTGCCATCAATTTCATGAATTCAGCATTCTGTAATTAATAGAGAGAAGTGGAAAATATAAGAAAATAATCTGCTAAGAATGATTCCAAGTGGAATCATAATTTTGGATATCAAAATTATGTCCTTGGATGGGACTCACTTTGTATTATCAAGAATTTCTGAGCCGTCATTGTTCGATGAATAATGTTTCTTCACTGTGTTAAGGTGATATCCAGAAATTCACCATCGTGTTGTAACACTGTTGTACATTAGCATTCTCTATCACGTTTTGTGTATCATAAAATTCTAAGTTGCTCCAAAACTGTAGTGGTTCCTCACACTGTTACGGTGACAACCTAAGTTTTGACCATTATGTTGAAACACCCGGGCATCAGGTTTTCCTATGGCATTATATATTCTCAGTTCTCAGCCTTAATTGTGGATGTGTTCTTTTAACTTTGGATGTGTTCTTCAACTTTGTTTACCTCTAACACCTTTTACAGAATGGAAAAACGTTTTCTACCTCTTAACAATTTCAGAATGGTTAGTTTAATAAAATTGATTCCCAATAGCTATTTACCACCATTTCTTAGTTATCAGCAAGACTGGCTATTGGATAGTTCTTGACTATCGCATAGTTGATGAACTATCCATCTTGAAGGACCATTTGTTTTAGTTATGCTCACAGACATACACATTGTTGCGTACATATGTTCAATTATCATTAAGGCAAATCCCCCCTCCCCCCCCCCACCCCACCAAAAAAAAAAAAAATCATTAAGGCACAGTGCTTTTATGAATGAAAAAGAAAGTTTGTCTCAGTCGTGTCATTCACTCTAATTTTTCAATTAAGTTTCATTACTGATGCGAGGTATATGTTCTGCTGGCCTCTATTAATGTAAGTAGTAGGTCACTTCTTTTATGCCATGGTACTCCTGACATAAAACTAAATGCCATGTAGGTGCTCAAGCGCCTGAAGCTAACTCTAGAATTAGTTAAGAAAGAGATGGAGCTGAGTAAGCTACAGGTAGCTCAGTTTTCTCTTGTTTGCAAGTTTATTTTATTTCTTTCTCTCCTAAATATTTATAGAAGTTCAACTCTGTTGATATTTGGATACAATACTGCAGGAGTCAATTGCAAAAGCAATTGAAGAAAAAGTAACTGGTGAGCATCGGCGTTATTTGTTAAATGAACAACTTAAAGCTATAAAGAAGGTATATCACTCTCTGCTTCCATTTTTAAAGTTTGTGGAGTTTCATTTGTATACAGAAGCAATAATTGAGCAGTTGTTTTTATCATAAATGAGAATTTAAAACTATAATTAGTATTTACTTTCTGTTTCTATCTCTCGAGTTAGCTATATACATTATCTGATGGAAATAAACTTTGGAACCAGACTTAATAAGCAATTTTTTCTGCCCAATACCAGGAAGTAAATATCCAGTTTCAAATTCTGTCATACTGATACTCGTCATCTTGTATCATAAAGACAGACATCTGATGCGTAGAGAATTTCTTTGTGGAGACTTATGCAACATTTCATGCTAAAGTAATTGATATACGAGAATGTTGCCTTGTAGCTTTGCAGAAATTTGACCATTTCCCTCTGTGCAGGAGTTAGGTATAGAGACAGATGACAAAACGGCACTTTCTGGTTAGTTTTGCAGTTTATATCTGTTAGTATAATATGGCAATTAACACCATTGGTTTGCTTTATTGTGATGAACATATGTTATAGCTTGCTTGTTTATTGTTCATGCAGCAAAGTTTAGGGAAAGATTTGAGCCAAATAAAGAGCAGTGTCCTGCTCATGTCCGTCAAGTTATAGAAGAAGAGCTCACGAAACTGCAGCTTTTGGAGCCTAGTTCTAGCGAGTTTAACGTAACTCGCAATTACCTTGATTGGCTTACTGCATTACCTTGGGGGAACTACAGGTTTACTTGCACTCGTTTACATATTGGTGTTCATAGAAAAACTTTTACTTCTAGACTGCAATACTATTGTCATACTTTTTTGGTATGATAATCAGTCAAACCACATTAAACCTTTGATGTAGTTAAGATACACCAAATCTCTGAATGTCTCTCCTTTAAAGATTGGAGAATGGAAATTCTTCTAGAAAATTTCACGAGACTGCTAAGGAGGTTTTATTTTCTTTAAATTTCTTTCCGATATGTGCTTCCGAGTCTTGTAATTCATATATATAGGTGCTATAAGCTTTGTTATATATTTAAAAGGATATTCTAGAGTATCAACTTCAATATTCCTTTGGCATCCAGAAAACGCGGACAGAGTTCTCAGAAGATAGTTTTTGTTGTTCAACTTTACAGTAGTAACCTGAAACCCAACAAGATCACAACCGTCTTTATTCAGAGTTTTTACTGTTCAACTTTACAGTGGTAATCTGAAATCCCACAAGATAACAAACATCTTTATTTCAGCCATGAACACAGGTAGCAACCTAGCAGGAAGAAGGATGAAGTAGAACAGAGGGAGAAATAAGATTAAAAGTAGAGTAGTAGTAGATGAGCGTATACAGGAAACTGCTCCAATCATGTTAGGATCCTTGGTTAAATAATATTTGTTTTTCTTTCATTATTTTATTTTATTAAAATTTTAATGGAAAAATCCACCCAATCTAAGTGCTAGGTATGGTGAACAGAGGGGAAACAAGGGTAGGATTAGAGGGGCCAGTGCAGGCTGGGTGGGGGTTACGGCAGGGGGAGAGCGGCAACTGGTGGTGGGAACTCAATGGGCGAGGGGTTGTTTGTGTCTGTTGGTGGGGAAGCAGATTATTTAGAGGGTTATTTGTTGTTGGGTGGGTACGATGGTGATGCCCTCAGGGCGCAAGTGCACTAGGCTTGGGGTGGTAGATGGTGGTGGATGTTTGGTTGGGTTGATTGTTTGGTTTTATTTGGGTTGGCTTTATTAAATGAAAAGATCACACAATTCTTTCATAACCTTGTTTGTTATATCTTGCTCCAAATTGCGGATGCATCATTGAATAAGAGTTTGGAATGGGCATGATCTTTTGTCTCGTACTACTTGGAAGTCCAGAGGATTTATATTTTAATTCACTTGTCCATTTCTTAATGCAGTAAAGTTTTAATAGCTGATACTGATTCTTTCTCATTTGCATCATTTGCAGTGATGAAAATTTCGATGTCCATCACGCTCAAAAGATTTTAGATGAGGACCATTATGGTTTATCCGATGTAAAAGAGAGGATATTAGAATTTATAGCAGTTGGAAAACTAAGAGGGACCACACATGGTTAGTATTTATATTATTTTGCTACTATCTTGTTGATATTTCTCTACAAGTATACTTTTGCTGTTACATTCTTGAGATGATCATTCTTTCATCATGTGCATTATATATGATCATTATTTTTATATATGCTTTCTTTGTTATTACTTCTTTTGTATCAAGTTTTGCTTCAAATTGCTCTCAAGGTTGATCGATCATGACTTCATCTACCTAGCTGTACATACATATTTGAATTTTTTGATTTTCTTTTTATATTGGATAACTAAGTCAGATAAGCCATTTGTTAATTATATATTTTACTATTTTAGAATAATGGTTATCCTTGCTATATTAGAGGATTCCTCATTGTTATATCCTGAGAATTACCAACTCTCATAAGGTCTTGAGAGTCGGCCACATGTCATGATTAACCGGCTAAGTCTTATCAAACTGAAAGCTCGATCGGGGTGTAAGCATTGCTAATCTCTCAAGCAGCCCAAGTCTGAGACGAAAAGCGTCTTCAAGCCGGGATCTGCTAGAAGAATTCAAGTCCAAGACGAAAGAGGTCTTCTACTCAGATTCTAAGGAATGTCTTGAATGACAAGACGACCTATCAGCTTTAACAGTGTCATACTTTGCTGCCCAGTTACCATCGCATTTAATGCATGACCAAAGTTATTATGACTCTTCGGGCCGAAGTCATACGACGCCAGCACTTCAGCCATTCTGTCACTGTTGCATTAAACGCAAATATGACTGATTCAACTGATTGCAGATATGTGAAAAGTGCGGTCTAATAGGTCGACTGCACCGACCCGATGAAATTACTGTCATGCCCCTACCAATCCTCTATTAATAGTCAGCAATCTCCACTATCCCAAAACACACAAGAATACTGAACAACGCCCTAAAGCTAGATTCTGCATTTATCAAATTTGCTTAATCTATCATTGACTTGAATGTCGGAAGGCACACTGGAGAAATCATCTCCAGCCCTCTAGCAGGTGTTGTCTGTCAAGAATCCGCGCCCTTCTGACTTATCAGCCATCAAGGAGGATTAATGGACCCTAAACTCCTTAAAAATTTATTTACCCATATAATTAATTTTCTGATATAAATAGTTTGACGCTCACCATGGGGCCACTTTCTCTTTTGAGAAAATGGCTGATTCCAACTGTGTTACTGTCCCTAATTCACACACTAATCCTTTCAGCTTCGACTATGTTACTCAGGCCCAGTTGGATGAATCCATCCAAAAGATAACACAATCTATTTAGTAGCAGTTAGCTTCATTCAATGAACCCCTCAGCCGTGTTCTTTCCTCTCAGTCTCCTCCTTCGCCTGTCACTCCTTTCCTCAAAGGGCAACACCGACGACAGGAGCAAGAGGAGCGGGTTAGGGAGACCACCCCCAACCACCGCGACATTAAATCTGCTTTGCTGTCGATTGACGGCAACCTTAGCATCACCTAGAGGCAACAGGCGAAAGCTCAAGCCTCAGCCCGAATCAAATCGCACGGGGGATGTCGCGAGGTGTAAGACACCTGCACGACCTGAACCCAGCAGCCTGGGTCGATCCCTCTACGGCCAACCTGACCTCTGGTTACGATCGGACGTTCCACACGGTGGTTGACATCATCAGATTCTCCTCGCTCAAATGATATCATGAACGTCTCCTGCCGTAAGTTCAAGATGCTCCACATCAAGAAATATAAGGACGAAGGCGACCCAACCGAACACGCACATAATTTCTTTGATTTGATGTGCATGCAACATGTGACTGACCCAATCATTTGCAGAGCCTTTCCTGTCACCCTCAGTGGTAGCCACCCTTAGTGGTAGCGCTAAGATGTGGAATTCTCTGGAGAAGAAATCCATTCATAGCTTTGAACAATTTGGCTAGAAGTTTGTGCACCATTTCTTGGTGGATACAAATCAGAAGCTCTCATATTGCAGCTCAAGCAGAAGCCTGGCGAAACGCTAAGAGTATTTCAAGAGATTTCAAGCTAAGTGATTTGAGGTGGAAGACCACGGAAACATGGTAGCGATGGTGGCAATAATCTCAGGTCTAGAAGACGAGAAATTGATTGACTCGCTTATCATGAATCTCGTGGCCGACTTCGACTGACTCATGACCAGAGCTCGGTTACATATGGATGTAGAAGAAATTCACTTCCATAAGAAGGCAGCCCGACAGGAAATTGCCGAGATCGAGTCTTCCAAGAGCAAGAAGGCTGAAGACGATCAACCCGAATCTAAGTCCAGATTTGGTCGAGTCGACAGGAAAGCCTTAATAAAAGAAACGAGGAGGGTGGCGCTTGCCCCCCTCATGCTTTTCTCTCACAAGTCTTGCGTTTGATTCAGAAGGAGGGGCATCTTACCAAAACCCCCCATTGCATGACTTAAAACTCTCGTACGAGGGATCTTCGACAATACTGTCGCTACCATCAGGATCACGACAATGACACCGATGATTGCAGAATTCTACGGAGGGACATCGAGAACCTCATCTAAAGCGGGTCGTTGAAGAAATTTCTTGACAACCGCGTAGAGGAGCTAGCCCCAGAGAAATCAGAAATCTAGGGTAGATCACCTCGCCCGAATCGGCAAAAGAATCAGTTGAAAGAAACTAATGACCAGAGCACCATCAACACTACAAGTGGTGACCCAACAGCTGGAGAAATGTCGAACAATGCTCGGAAGAAGTATGCCGACGAGCCTTTGAGCTGAATTTATGTGAAAAGAAACTCAAGGTGGATCAACCTATTTTTTTAGCAGTGTCGACCTGAAAGGTGTGATAACGCCTCATGATGATCCCATCATCATCTCTGCACAAATCAATAGATTTTGAGTCAAGAGGATCCTGGTGGACACAAGAGGTTTAGCGGACATCATTCTCATGGACGCATTCAATCGGATCGGGATTGACAGATCAGAGCTGCAACCTTGCTCGAGTCCCCTTATAGTCTTTTCGGGCACTCGGTTCGGCCAGAAGGGTTGATCGCCCTGCCTATGGTGGTCGCGACTACCCTCACTAGTCTACCGTCTAAGTCCAATTCATTGTAATGGACGTTAGATCAGCTTACAACATCATTCTTGGGAGAAAATCTCTAAATGACCTTCAAGCTATTCCCTTCACCTACCATCAGATGATGAAGTTCCCCACTCCAGAAGGAGTTGACCTTGTGCGGAGTAATCAACGAGAATCCAGATCTTGCTATCTGCTCTCCATAAAGGTAGAGGGACTTTTGAGACTGCCAATCGAGAAGTTCCAAGCTTACCTACAGAAAGATGAGAAAAGGGAGCGAACCACTCTCGTAGAAGAATTGGAAGAAATTCAGCTCGACCCCGATGAAACTAAGAATGTTAAAATCGGGTCGGAGTTGACCGAGCCGCACTACTGCCGCAGCGAGGGGCAATCATCACATTCCTTTGCACCAATGTGGATGTTTTCGTCTGGGGGCCTGAGGATATGCCACAAATTGCCTCAGAAGTAATAACTCATGAGTTATCCGTCCACCGACATAGCAAGTCAATCCGACATAAAATATATCTTGGACCTAAGAGACAGCGGGCGACAGCAGAAGAAGTCGACTGATTGTTGAAAGCCAGTTTCATCCGAGAAGTCCATTACCCAAACTGGCATTATACGCGTCAACTTCACCAACCTCAACAAAGCCTGTCCTAAGGACAACTTCCCCATCGGATCGACCAACTGGTTGACGAGAGTGCTGGCCATGAAAAGCTTAGCTTTATGGACGCCTTCACAGATTATGACCACATAAAGATGACAGAATATGACTAGGAGAAAACCTCTTCCATTACAGATCATGGTATCTTTTGCTATAATATAATGCTCTTTGGTCTTAAGAATGCAGGAGCAACCTATTAGAGGTTAATTAACAAGATCTTCAAAGATCAATCCGGCCACAATGTGGAGGCGTGTGTGGATGATATCCTGGTGATGTCCATATAGGCTAACTTCCATGTGGATCTTGAAGAAACCTTCTCTGTTCTTTTCTGGTACCAGATGAAGCTCAAGACTGCAAAGTGCATCTTCGGGGTTCAATCAAGCAAGTTTCTCGGTTTCATGATAACCCAACGAGGAATCGAGATCAACCCAAAGAAGATAGCTACCATTGAAGGGATGTCTGAGCCTCGCACGGTAAGGGACATCCAAAAGTTAAAACGGAAGGATAGCGGCCTTGAGTCGTTTCCTCTCCAAGTTGGTTGAAAGAAGCCTTCCTTTTTTCAAAGTCCTAAAGGGGGCCAAAGGACCCAGAGACGACATCGAGTGGACGTCAGAGTGTAGCAATGCTTTCACAGAGCTTAAGAGGTATCTGACCTCTAAGCCCTTATTGAGCAGACCTATAGAAGGGGAACCACTCTACCTCTACCTAGCCATCTCATCAGAGGCTAAAAGCTCGGTCTTGGTTCGAGAAGAAAACGTCCAGAAGCCGGTGTACTATGTCAGTTGCATCTTAAAGGCGGCCGAACTTAGTTACATTCTCATTGAGAGAGCTTCCTTCGCTCTCATCACTATATTCAGAAGACTTCTTCTGTACTTCCAAGCTCACACAATAACTGTATGAACCAATCTGCTTTTGAAAAAAGTACTAGACAATCCCACCCCATCTGGGCGAATAATCAACTAGTCTAGCGAGCTCAGTGAATACAATGTCCAGTTTGAGTCCAGGACCACCATAAATAACCAAGTCCTTGCCGACTTCCTGATCGAGTTGTCCAATCCTTCTAGCTAAAAAATCAGCTCCTCTCCCGAGAGCTCCCTGCCAAGTCCAAAAGCCGGTCAAGAAAGCCCGGTCTCGAAAAAGTTGTACTCCCAAATTCGATTTGCTCGAACTCTCATCATGGTGGTTATTGAAGGTGGACGGATATTTAGGAGAAAGTGCCAGTGGAGCAGTAGTAGTACTGTGTAGCCTGGAGGGACGCATCCATGAGTTCTCATTCGCCTTTGATTTTCAGGCATCAAACAAAGAAGCCGAGTATGAAGCTCTCCTGGCTAGATTCAAAGCCACTTGGCAGTCAAAGCAGAGTCTATTTTCATAGTCGTTGACTCTCAACTTATTGTCTACTATGTACAGGGAGAATATGAGGCAAAGGACCCCAAGATGGCAAAGTACTTGGGGAATGTCAGAACTGTTGAGTATGCCGAAGGAGTTAAGAATCGAGCAAGTCCCAAGGGCCTACAACACTCGTGGGGATGCTGTATCTAAGCTAGGCTCCTCGAGCTCATGAGTAGGACGGGGCAGTATACACGGATGCCGCCCAGCATCACTGAAGCTATGGTAGGCCTGATCATGCAGATAGATCCCCCATTGGAGCCATGTTGGATGGATCCACTAATCTAATATTTGACAAAGGGGACTCTGTTCAAAAGCCGAGCAGAAGCTAAAAGCTTGCAGAGAAATGCTTTGAAGTATCTGATAAGCGAAGATCAACTCTACGACCTTTTTTTACACTAGTAGCATAGGGCCCTATCTTCGGTACCTCCGACCTGAAGAAGCGGACTACGTCTTGAGGGAAATCCATGAGGGAATATGTGAGAACCACATAGGGGCCAGAACCCAAGCACAAAAGATCATCAAGCAAGGTTACTATTGCCCAACCATTTTGGCTGAGTCAAAGATTCTCGCAAACCCGTGCAAATCTGACCAATTCTTCTCAAACATCCCTCGAGCTCCAGCTACCGAGCTCACTTCTCATCAACCCGATCCCATTTGCTCAGTGGGGACTAGATCTGCTAGGACCACTCCCAATAGTAGCCGGGCAACGGAAATTCTTGATTGTAGCTGAGTATTACTTCACCAAATAGATAGAAACTGTCGCTGGCAAAAACCGACGAAAGCAATATCCGCAATTTCTTTTTGAAGTTGATCATCAGCATATTCGGGGTGCCGGTGGCCCTCATAACTGATGACACTTAATTCGACAATAAAGGATTCCATGACTTCTGTGAGGAATGGAAAATCTAGCTCAAGTTTTCATCAATAGCACACCCCAAATATAATAGCCTTGAAGAAGCGATGAACAAGTGCCTACTACAAGCGCTAAATATGTACATGGACGAAGTAGTGGGAGCGTGGGTCGATGAACTCCCCAGAATCCTGTGATCATACAGAACGACAACTCACAAAAACTCCACAAGAGAAACTCCATTCCGACTAACATACAGAGCAAAAGTGGTCATCCTAGTAGAAGTCGGCATGCCTACTGTGCGACTGCAACACTTTGACGAGGCAACCAACCAAATCAGTCTACGAAGCGGACTCAACCTTGTTGACGAAGTTAGAGCGCAAGCACTTCGATCACAAGTTATCAATCAGTAGCGCATCGCCTGACACTACAATAGTCGAGTTCGACCCTGAAGATTCAAAATTGGAGATTTTGTCCTCAGGAAGGCCGCCTTCAATAAAGAAGCCAACCGTGGAAAGCGTGCTACCAACTAGGAGGGACCTTACAAAGTTATAAGAGAAGTCTGCACGGGAACTTATTGGTTGCAGAGCGAAGATGGGAAGGTCTTGAAGCATCCTTAGAATGTAGAGCATCTCAAGAACTATTTTCAATAAATATAATCGCAAGACTCCCATGGTAATGAAAAGCTATTTTATTTCTCTCCATGACTCTGTACGAAGCTTTTGGTGTCGGTTTTCTAGAGTCAATGCAAGGCACGATGGAAAGTCTTTGCGACTCGGTCTTCACTGATTCGTTTAAGGCATAGTGGAAAGTCCTTGCGACTCGATTTTCACCTACTTGTCCAATGCATGCAAAGCCCTTAGTGTCAGTTTTTAAGAGTAAATCCAAGACACGATGAGTCCTCGCAACTCGGTCTTCACTGACTCGTCCAAAACGTAGCGGAAAGCCCTTGCGACTCGGTTTGCACCGACTCGTCCAAGGCATGCCAAGCCCCTAGTATCGATTTTCAAGAGTAAACCCAAGGCATGATGGAAAGCCCTTGCGACTCGGTATTCACCGACTTGCCCAAGGCCCTCAAAGCCATTGGTGTCGGTTTCCAAGAGTAAATTCAAGTCATGCAAAATTCCTTGTGACTTAATCTCCACCAACTCGTCCAAGGCATGCGAAGCCCTTGGAGTCGATTTTCCAGAGTATACCCAAGGGATGATGGAGTATCCTTGCGATTCGATCTTCACGAACTCATCGAAGGTATACAAAGGACCTTAAATATAAAATTTAAGGCACCACTCTATCCTCACTGGCTCGTTCAAAACAGAAATACTTACGTTTTGGTCTCTGCCTACTCGTCTAAAGGTATTTCAAAATTAAAGCATGCAATGAAAAGCAACTCAGAACAAAGTGCAAAATATTTGAGCCAACGAGATTAAGTCTTTCATTCATTCACAAGAATTTAAGGGACTTTTTACAAATGACTTAATAAAAAAGAAAAAAATATACATATGTTCATGAAGTTGAAGCAGGAGCCGAAGCAAAATCAGGGGCAGGAGCTGAGGCTACCTGAGGCAGAAGCTGGAGTAAAAGCAGGAGCAAAACTTGGACTAGGAGTAGCAAGAGGAGGTTTTGAGCGGTTGGATGAGGAGGACGTACCGGCGTCATCGCTGGAGCCCTCAGCCGCGTCGTCATTTAACTTGCCGATCGCTTCCTCATTTTACTCCACCAGTCCTAATCCTTCTGCCAAATCTGGAGTCCCTTGAGGATGTCAACAGACACTCACTCTAGAGGGACACTCACTTGAGAGGGATACTTGAATCGGTCGGGGTTGACTTTGAGCTCATGGGGAAGTTGCTTCATCAAGTAATCGAATTCCGTCTTGCAAGTAAGAGCGACCTTCACTTTTTCGAGAGTATGATCATACTTCTCGATTATTTCTCTTTTGTGGTTGCCCCATTCCAAAAGTGCTACGCAGTCTTGAAGCTGTCGGACTTGAGCGTGGAGACTCGTGTTGCTGCTCGGCCCCCTGAACAGCCCGGGTAGCTTCCTGTCGGGGAGCCTCTTGAAGAGACGCCTCCTTCAGCCTTACCCTGAAGACCTCTGCCCTAAGCCAAGCCACCCGAGCCCGCTCGTATGCATCATCTCTCTTCTCTGCCTCAACCTTTGACTCGAGGTACTTAATCATCTCCTCGGCAACGCCCAAGTCCTGGTGAGAATGGTCGAGATCCTTCCGAAGGCCCTTAATCTCCTCTTGAGCTTCAGCAAGGTGAGCCGCTTGCTGTCGAGAAGCTTCAATGATAGCTTTGTTCTTTTCATCTTGAAAAGCCAATTCACGACCCATCTCTGCCCGACTCTTCTTTAGCTAGTCAAGCTCTTTCTGTAGCGGCTAGCAGCTCGGCCGCCTCCCGAGCGTCCTTTTGGGTCCTTGCCTAGTCTTGAAGTTTGAAGAAAAGCTCCCGGGCCTGCTTAAATCGATTGAATAGCTTAGTCTCCACGACCCCTTGATCAAATAGCTTCGGAGAGCTTGATGAAGACCGGCATCAAACACTCCGCTTAGAAGAATTTGGTCATTAGGGAGATCTGCTTGACCGCACGAGATTGGTTGGATCTGGACGCCAAGACTGACCCCAATGGCTCCATGTCGTGTCGGGAGCTAGTCCTTGTTGACCCTATCAGAGTCACCCTCTGCTTTTCCCATTTTGGAGCAAGCTCGCTGATGTGGAGGAAGGGCCATTCATACCGAGTTTCCTGAGGAGCCGACTGCTTCATTGCAATCAGCTCAACAACAACCGACTCCTCTCATCCGCGGTGGGCTCCTTGTTGGCCCTCCTAGAAGACCCAGGGGCCTCACTCGGCTCGGCTTGCATATTAGCACCGACCTCTTCCCTATTAGGGACCTCGACTCCCGTCAGTTTTGAAATAGGTCGCCACTCATATTAACTGTCTCAGGAGGGGGAACTGGAGGAACTTCAGCGGCTAGAGCCCCACTCAGCTACCCTGGTGTGGGCTCAACCATCTCATCATCAAGCGCGAGGAGCTCCTGCCTACTAGCCTTGGCTCAACGATGACCTTTAAAGACGGTCTTCCTCTTCTCGGACCTCTCAACCCAAGCGGTACAGCTTCCACCTAGTTCTGGCATAAAGCTTGGACCTCCTCTTGTACCAACTTGGCACAAAGACGCTTTCGGGGTCCTGCAGAAGGGCTGGCACGAGGTGCCTCTGCTCCTACAGAGCCAAGAGAGCCGCCTGAGCCAAATCTGCTTCTATAGCGGGCGTCTGCGATATGCCGACCGCTCGGAGCATGACATCATAAAGGTTCACGTTTTGGCGAGAACCCTTATAGGCTCGGATCTTCTCTAGCCCCAGCCTCTATTTTTGAGAGATTCACTGCCTTCAAGCCCTCTTTTTTTATTTTTGGCCATGTAGGCCAAGCCAAAATCGGATCGGCGCCAAAGGCGAAGAACTCCTTTCACCTCTTGTTGGTGTCGGGGACATTAGAAACTAGTCGGAAGCCGTCGTCTTCTTGCAGATAGAAGTGCCTGTTGTCTTTCCCTTCCTTGGCGCACAACAGATGGCCCAAGATCCTTAAAGTTCTCTCAACGTTCACCTGATGATAGATAATGAGGAAGGCGACCAAGAAGGCTATAGAGTCAGGCTTCAACTGTGCATGTGATATCCCTAAAGCCTTAAAAACTCGTTGGAGGAATGGGTGCAATGGCATACAAAGGCCCGAATCAAGGTGGTGCTAGTATATAGGCACCAAATCGCGCCATGATGTTAGACGACATGATCCTTCGCCGGAACAAATAAAGTAAGGTGCTAGGGATGTCGAAATCCTTTGCGTATTGCTCAAGGCGAGTCTGGAGCATTGCGATTTGTATTGGCAGAGCTGTGCAATCCGCTCCTCATTACGAGCCATGGAAGGTTGAGAACTTGAAGCCATCAGAGCGGTTGGAGTAGATAATCAGAGCTTCGAAGTGGCAGAGATCTTAGAAAGAGCAATCAAAGTTCTCACTGACGGCACAAAAAAAAATTAGGGTTTAGAAGTTTGAAGAAAGCATCGGAGAAGAGAAAGGAGCTAGGTATATATAGGCGTGGGGTAGGTAACATGTGGCGCAATCCGAACGGCTGACTCGACTCCCTAAAAATTGTGGGCGGTTTTTAAAAACAAGCGACTTCTCGTCAATTTATGGTGTCCGCTCGTCAACCAAAGCGCCATATCGTCAAACTGCTGCGCACGATCTGCGCTGACGTCAGAACATCAACTCACAGCTGTCTTCCAAAAAAGGTAGCTCAGATCTCCGATGCGACGAAAAGGTGGAACGATTCAGTTTCTCTAGAACTCGCCTTTCCGAGTCCGAGTGAAAGGGGCCAGTGTTATATTCTGAGAATTACCAAGTGTAATAAGCTCTTGAGAGTCGGCCACGTGTCATGATTAACTGGCCGAGTTCTATAAATCTGAAAGCTCGACTCGGGTGTCAGCATTGCCGATATTTCAAGTAGCCCAACTTTGAGATGAAAGGTGTCTTCAAGCTAGGATCAACCAGAAGAATCCAAGTCCGAGACGAAAGCCGTCTTTTACTCGGACTCTCGCTAAGGAATGTCTCGAATGACGAGACGATCTATTCGCTTCAATGGTGTCATAGTTAGCCGCCTAGTTGCCATCACATTTAATGCATGGTCAGAGTCATTATGACTCTTCGGGTTGAAGTCATAATGACTCCTCGAACGACACCAGCACTTTGTCATACAAGAAACATGCGCTTAATGATTATCATCACGTCATATGGTACTCTGATGAAAAATCTAAGTTTTGAT